>LR749519.1:1147815-1493837 GCA_902729485.2 Mus minutoides
CCATCATCCATGACACTGCACAGGAGTTGAGTGGTAGGGCCAGCTCTTCCACACTAGTATTCTTGAGGGCCTGGCTCTTGTACAACTCCTGCGATGTGCTGGGCCAATCTCCTGGGTGCTGCAGCTGGGGTCAGCGCCCCTGTTCTTGTGCACCCAGGGCCAGATCTCCCATGATACCCAGTTGAGGAATGGGACCAGTTCTACACCACACTTAGACACCAACGTGTCCCAGGCCTGGAGGTAACAAATCCATACTGCTTCAGGGCCATGTTCCTAGACATGGCCCTTGGTGACAGCACAGACCTGAACCCACATGGTCCCAGGTGGCATCAATGAGGTCATTCCTCACTACCCTCGAGTCTCCAGTTCTGCCTCTCTTCATCGGGTCCACATCCTTCTGTTTTTCTTTCTGTTCCTTTTGCCCACCACTTACTCATTCCTCTTAGAGGCACCCAGGGTCTCTGAGTGCCTGGGGTTATCTCAGGAGTGGTCTCAGGAGTGTTATGCCCTGGTCATGCATTATGGTGCTGGGCAGGTATCGTCTCAGACATGGCCTGCTCCCCCTACCCCAGAATTTCTCAGCACCCAACTGGCGGCTATCTCAGGCACACTTCTCACCAGGCCCACGGAGTGGCTCTATGTGAGGGGTGTCTATCTCAGGCTCACTCCTACCATGAGACCCGAGGGAGCAATGGCAGTGCTTCCCCAGAGCTAGAAGACAGAGAGGTTTAGAGCTTAGACTATCCATGAACTTAGGGAGGGGAGTCTGCTTTTAGCAATACCATTGACTACACCCAAATCAAAACAAAACGGACAATATCACTGTTGTAACCACTTAGGACAGCCTCCTGGATACATAACAGTTAGTGCTAAGGATTTAGCTGAGGATTTAAACCCAAGACTCGGCACATGATTTGTAGGCATGTGATTGTTGGAATGGAAGCGCTTCCCAAATGTGTGTATATTGGGAATCACTGTTCATACCTTTGATGCTTCTGTCTTGATACAGCCAGAAGCAGGAAGAACCAAGGCCCCTGAAGCAGTACTGATGTGGATATCAGCGAAGGCACAGCCACTCAGGCTACAGGAGCAGACATTGCCCAGGTAACAAGCAACTCTTCCCAGCCCACCATAAACTCTGAGAGAGGAGAGACTGTCAAATTCTAGGGCTCCTCCTAGAGCATCAGACAGTTTTCTGTGAGGGGATGAGGTTACATTACATTCTACACCATAACGGGTCCCTAGAGACAGCTACAAGCCCTAACTAAAAAATGTCTGAGGCAAGTCGCCTCACATTCTATTCAGTTCCTCCACAGGGACATCAAAGCGACAGGGACACAATGGCACAGAGGGACTGGATAGGGTGAAACTCTGACAGCATTTAATACACTTGCAGCTGATCAAAGATTTTAGCTGTCTTCAGATGCTTTTCTGGGTCTGCCTCAGACAGACAGCCCCTGCTTTTGAAGTTCTTAAGTCCATCCCCTAAAATCAACCCCTCTCCCCCAGCCTGGGGCTTGGAAGTGATAACAGAGCTACTGCCTCTTTTCTGAACAGGCTTCTTTCCAACAGATTTTTTTTCTGCATTCTGCTATGTGATCCTGGTTTTCCTTTCCTGAACACATTTTTTTTCCTAACTGCCCTTTGAATATGCCTTATTTTGATGATGAGCAGCTTGGTACACTTTTCTGGGTTTCTCTGGCAAACACAGCTTCCTCTTATCTCCCTCGATGTGCTGGGATGCGTTTGACCTTCTGCCACTGACATCAGAGGGGTGAGGTCTTTTTCCTGAAGATAATATAAAGCAGACAGTTCCATCTCTTCGATTTATTACGGGATCTGAGGAGTGAGGAAGAGATAGCAGAAGGTGGCTATAATTATTCAGTCTCCTGAATGTGTTGCTTCGGAAACCTGGACTTGTCCATGTGCACATATTCAAAACAAACTAAAGCTTTACTAGAGACCACAGTATAGAGAATGTAGGTCAGTGATGGGGTATTTACCTTGTATGCAGAAGAACCCTGGATTGTTCCTCTACATTACACCACCAAAATAATAATAATAATAATCTCATTACTCTCTTTGCAACCAAGGGCATTCTCACATATGCTTTAAGTTAATATAAAATTAAAGTGTTGTGTTCATTTCTTAGTGACCCTAGATGTTAACATAAGATAATTGCCTACCAAGTGGGAGAGAGCTGTTGTGGTGAGATATTCCTATTGAGGACTACATTTTAATCCCTGTAGTTGTTAGTGAAGAGGAACATAAATACATTAAGCTATTCAAAAACGTTTAGTCATTTTTTTAAAGATTTTTTTATGTGTATGTAGTGTTTACCTACTTGTATGTCTGTGTATCACTTGTGTGTGATACCCTCAGAGGCCAGAAGAGGATATCAGATCTCTTAGATCTGGAGTTACAGAAGGTTATGAGCCACTGTGTGGGGCCCTGGCCTGGATCCTACACACCTCTGACTCTCCAACTCACCTGAAAGAAGGGCTGTCCCTTTCTCCCATGTCCCCTCTTCTTCTCTCAGAACGGAAAGCCTGCCTCCTCATCTTCACCCAGTGACTGGCTTCTTCTCATCTTTATTAGCCAATCAAATAAGTTAGGGAAATTCCCTTACACATGTCTACCATAGCATCACTTGTGGCTTCTGCAGGACCCGGGTCTAGAAGTGTGCTGCCACAAGTCCTAACACTGACTTTAAGCTTTGGATGCATTCAGCTATATCTATATCTAGATACATATATAACAGACATATCTATACTCACTTCAATCAGAGCCTTTGCGGGGACATGCCAAGATTGGTAGCTAGAAAAGAAGTCCAGATGATTTTTAATGTCCAGCCAAGACTAAGAACTACTGGCCCAGGCTAGCATTCTTAACCCTTAGCCCCAATAGTCGGATTGCCTACAAGGCTCCTTCAACAGAAGGTTGCTGTCCCCCACCGCTAGAGTAGGCTTCAGTAGGCGGGAAGTAGAAACCAAGATTCTGCATATTTAACAAATCTCCAGTCAGGCCTCTGTAGTTCTCTTATGAGAACTACAGCAGACGAGGAACACAGGAGACCATCTCTAGAAACTTTATAAAGGAAAGACCTTCAACTCAGCTTAAGGAATTTACTGGAGTTTACTAACAAAACCCTGACTAGCACGGAGGCCTCACATCCCCTCTCCTGATGGCAGAGGACATATATTGATGAAAGTTAGGCTAATGGGAACTATCATTTTTCCTAAACAAAATTAAAAGGTTTGAAGAGGTGGGTGAAATAACTCTTTTTCATAAACCTACTTGCAAGTATATGCATCCAGAGGATGTAGAAGCTGATACCACACTGGAACCAAGACTAGGAGAGGACTAGAAGGGTGGAAATGGAGGCTGTGATGTTCCATGGGAAGCCTGAATTCTAATCCGTGCTCAGGAAGGGGCACATCTACTTTCTTGAACTTTTTTTTTATATCCTTCAACCACCTCTCTTTGTTTTTGTTTTGTTTTGTTTTGTTTTGTTTCTTTTGTTTTTTGAGACAGGGTTTCTCTGTATAGCCCTGGTTGTCCTGGAACTCACTCTGTAGACCAGGCTGGCCTCGAACTCATAAATCCACCTGCCTCTGCCTCCCAAGTGCTAGAATTAAAGGCGTGCACCACCACGCCCAGCTTCAACCACCTCTTAAGAACTGATCTTCTGCGACCTCCCTAACCTACATAGATAAAAATCACCAGGTCAGCGTTGTGCCTAAGGGTCTGGGGAACAACCTTTCGGTTGGGTGTAAGGCATCTTCCCAGCTGTGTCACAGGACACAGTGCACTGACAACAGGGATTTTGACTTTCAGAGCCACTGAAGTGTGTGTCTTTGTGATTCCTGAAGGGCATCAGCATGCCCTTCACAGTGGTGTAGTTTTGGCCTAGGGGACCGGGGATGCCAGAAGTTTATATTCCCACCATAGGTGGGTCTACTGTAGACCCAGCTGTGAGGTCCTCTGCCCATATTGGGCACTTAATGAGTAATTTTTATCTCATTAAGTTGTCAGGAGTTCTGATTTGTTTGGTTCTTGTGGCTTTAATGGCAGAACATTCATAATGTCTATATTTTCTGGGTAGTGTGGAAAATATCTTCAGCTTGAGATCAAAGCAGGAACTGATTCTATCATACAAAAATAGAGAAGGGAAATGAAAGTGCACATGTGGAGCAGGTGTGGACACTCCCTTATATCTTAAAATGTATTTCTATACAAGCACGATACAATACCTTAGGTTTTGATTGACACAAACAAAGCCTTACGGACACTTGACTATGGAACAAAATAAAATCAGGTCCATTGATGACAGCAGCAATGAAAGGGAACAAGTCCAAACCAGGGTCCAAAGTGAAGCCATGTAGGCCTTGCAGCCATGCTGCTCTCACGGCTGTTATCTTAGGCGGACGTCAGAATCCAACTTTTGTCTTGTTTGTTGTCTACAGTATTCATATTTAGAAGTAGGTGTAGGGAGTTATCTGGTGCTGCTATGTATTCGAATGGTAAGTACTGTCCCCCAAGATCTCTGGCTGTCCCCCAGTGAGGAAATTTTGTTGTGTAAACCTTGCTCCTCAAGTTAATTGGTCAATAAAAGGCTAACACCTGGGACTGGCCTATAGATAAGAGGTAGGCGGGTTTTCATTTAGCTGCCTGGGGGTCACAGGCAGAGACAGGAGAGAAAGTAGAAAGGACATCAAGAGAGGAGGAAGCTCTGAGAGAGATGGTCCAAGGGCATGTGGCCAGTAGAAACAGCAAGTTACAAGAGACATGTTGCTGTGATGTAAGTAAGAAGAGCTCTGAAGCCTGCCTAATCTAGGCTTACGGCTTATAAATAAAATTATATTTGTGTAGTAATTGGATTGCATGTCTTCTCTACGGGCTAGCTAGAATTTGTATGTTATTTTACAAGTGGGTTCATCTGCTGCTTTGTTTCATAGTCTCCAGTTGACTCTCTCCTTCTAAGTGTTTTCCTTTACACAGGCGTGAATCCATACCTCCAACTACTGGCAGCCCACCTAAACAAACAAATCATTAAAAATCACTTCTTCACATTTCCACAGGGAGCTATCCCCTTCCTTCACCAGCAGTAATGGGCATAGCCACAATATAGTCACAATAGAAGAGAACAAAAACATTCCTAACACTTCACACAAACACACTTTTGAGATAAAGTACACCGTTACATGTTCTTTCCGTCTTCCAGTTCTAAGCACTTTAAACAATCAAGACTGTACGTGCAATGGCTGCTTTAGTATTTTCACAAGCCACAAGTATGTTACAAGGATGTGCAGTGGGTAGTCTGTCAGGCTTCAGGACTCAGACTCTATTGTTGACCACATGGTTATCTCCATGCAAAGGATTTCTTAGTTATATAACAAGTCATTGACTAGCTGAAACCACTTACAAGTCACATACGATAATTGCCTATATGTATGGGGATTGTAGGGGTTCAGGAGCAGTAACAGTACCATGTGGTTTAACATAAATTCTTCAAAGGCAATCTGATGGGCGCATCACATCCTGTTAGCAGAACAGCCGCAGTGGCTTTTCCAGGAGGGCCTATTTAACGGGAGTTAAAGTACCAAATGTGAATTCCCTCTTGCAATGTGCCTCAGATGCAGTTGGAAAGAAGCTGTTGCATTTGTAGCAACCATACCACTGTTGCATCCGTGGGCACATCTCGCCTGGCAAGATAGAGCAAGCACCACCACCCTCCCACCCTCCCACGCTATGTAGAACTGTTGGTGTTTGCCTCCAGCCATTTGGACAGTATCTTCTGCCGCCATAAAAGCTAGCCAGCAAGGATGCGCTTACAACTGAGCTCCAGCTTTATTTCTCCATGTCCTACATAAAGCCTGTGCTATGTTCTGCACTAGGGACTTAACTGTTGGGAATTGTTTCTAAGGCTTTGTCTTATTTCGGCTCTCAAAAAAGGCACACTTCCAGACCTGAGGGTTCCTGCCCCCAGCTGACTTGGATTGATAATAAAGAATTGCCATACAGCCAATGGCTGGGCAGAAAGATAGAGGCGGGACTTGTAGATTGCACAGGTGAGGGGTCCCACAGAGAGGGGAGAGGAGAATCGCCATGACAGAGAAGCAGAAAGATGAAATTTAATGGCCTGCCAGCATGTAAGAATCCAGGAAAATGGCCGGAGAGGCAGGCCACTTCCCTGATTGGGTCTGGGGTAGCAGAGATGAAATATAGATTTTAAAAGATATTAACTCAGGAATACGGGAGGGTGGTGTTTGATAGGTGCAGGATGGTTTAGAAATGCCCTGCTATTGTGCTAGTCAAAGCATATCAAAATTAGCTGGTGTGTGTGTTTTATTCCCGAATCCAGAGAGCTCTTTCACCTGTGACCAATCCAGGAGCCAAAGCCAGTTAATTCACCTAATTTACCGATACACTTACCTCTACTTCTGGTGGACAGTAAACAACAGCATCAATAAACTGTATTGTTTGAGGGACTTAAGGGACCTTCCTAGTCCTGACAGGGAGGAGCCCCACCCCTGACACTGGAATGTTCTGGCATCTGGGAATGTCTTTTTCCATTTACAGGGGTATCCCTTTATCAAACTCTTCTACCTTTGTTTTAACATTCACAGTACAGGCTGTTGGAGGATTTTCTCTTTCACCCTGTTGGGTGTCATCTGGTACTTATCCAACCATAAAGCTATCAGGAATTTGACAGCCTCGCTGGGTCCTCGCATCCTGCATGATCTGATTTCCTATCCTAGCTCCTTTCAGCGTGCTTGCATGTCTATTTGGTGCATCTGTACATCTGTGAAACACCTAGTGATTAGCATTATATAATGAACACTTTCTACAGGGTGGGAGCAGGCTCTCTGGATCCCTCTGCCTCCTGGTCTGAGTGGCAGTTGTTTTCAGGAGTCAGCTGCTAAGGGGACACTAAAGAAGGCTGTCAGCAGGACCCACCATAGCATATTCCAATCACATGTATCAACTGTTTCCTCAAAAGAGCCATGCACAGGTGGGGAGCACTACCTTGTTTCTCCCATTGTAAGACACAATTTATAGGAAAAAAAAAAATACAAAGAATTTATAGACCCAGAAAAGTGATTCGTTCCTTGGGGATTCAGTTAGGAAATGGGAGGATAAGCAGACATAAAAGAACCTGATGGGGTGATGTTCTAAAGCTGGATTATGGTGATTATTATATAACATTATACAAATTTACCAAATCACTAAATTATATACTTTTCAAAAATAGGTAAGTTTATGTTGTGTAAATTGTACTTCAAAACAAATTTAAAATATAGACAGAATTGTCATTCCCATTATGGAAAAGGCTTTTACAGCAGTTCACAGAATTTGCAAGATAATGAAGGGTGATATTTTTATCCTTATAATTTCCAGGCTCCCAAACCTCTTCTGAAAAGGAAAGCAGTTATAGCTTTCAATAGCTGCCACATCCACTCCAGTAGTGACTCGCTTGGCAGGCCTGAAAACCTGGAAGCAGTCCTGAGGCAAAGAGTTTCAAAGGAAACCCATCCTCCTGGAACCTTGGCATTCCCATAGCTAGAAAGCCCCAGATTTGTCCCTACATTAGTCTGGCGTATGGATCCATGCACTCATTCACTGGGAATTTTTATATTAAGCATAGAATGAATCCTGACATAAGCTAAGACTTCCAGCATTCCAGTGCTCCTAGAGAATTCTTGATTTTCTGTGGGAATTCAGAAAACTATCTAGAGACAGGGAAACTATTTACCATTACATAGGAAGAAGTCAAAGCAGCTCAGAGCTGGTCTGCAGAATGTTTGCTAAGGACAATAGCTTTCATCTGCAGAATGTTTGCTAAGGGCAATAGTTTTAGGGAATAGATAGATTTCCCACTGAGAAAGGAATCTTCATTACAGCCAGGTAGAAACAAACTACTTTGCAGATTAAAAGCAAGCTGGTAAACTCTTCTTTAGTGTGGTATCCCTTCTTCCATCAGCATAGCTGGTGCTAAGACCAAGCCTTGAGAAGCCGCGCCCAGCTGGGCATCCGTTGTCTTGTTAATTAGGTTTGAGATAGCCCAGTGGCCCTGCAGCCTGCTTCCGGGTCTCCCAGGACCTTGGCTCCGCCCAGCCCACCTATGACCAGCCCACCTGCGCAAACCTTCGAGATCTCACGATACTTCAGGCTTCCCACCAAACTCCAGAACGCCCGCACAGAAGACTGGGGGCGTGGCCTTCCTTTTTTCCCCAAGTGCTTGTCCTCCATTAAACATTCGCTTTGAGCAGCAACCATGTAGCCGTGGCGATCGTCTTTCTTTCCCCATCCCCCTTAGTCTCATTACAGCCTTGGGCCATTCCTCCAGGGAACCCCGGTCTACCGTTTGCGGTGGGCCCCTACACTTTAGAATCTACCTGGGCTACCTGGTTCCTGTAAGTCCTTTTGAAGTCATTCCTTTGTTTTGTGTCAGGTAACTTCAATGTACTTGCCTACTGTGACCTCCTACCCCTTTGTCTTCTGTATCATATAAGACTGGTGTTCACTTTGTGATATTACACTCAGATTCTACACACTCTCTCGTGTGGTCTCTGTCATTCGTTGAACTCCTTGCGCACTTGCTTCAGAGAACTCGACCCACACAGACTAAGGGACCCAGAGCGTCTGCGACAAATAGCTGGATTGGACCTTAAGTATAGATCAAGAAAACCATATAACTTAAGGGATATTGTAAACTCAGTAAAATACTGTTAATTGAATTTGTCTTTAATTAATTACAACGATCACATAGACACACACTAGACATCTAAGACACCTTTAGTTAGATTACTAACTGTGCGAGTGCATGTATGGTTCATCAGCTCTGTGATGTCAATGGACATGCTGGCTGATCAGTGCCCCTAAGTTGAAACTCCCCCAAGACTTTATGCCTCCTTGATACAACGTTGAATGAAGGGGTGCAAAGAGACTCTGCTCAGTTCCATCTGCTCAGTCCTCTCTGGAGCTTAGAGAGAGAGAAACATAGTTGACTTTGTGGGCTGTGGGGTGTCCAGTGAATGGGCAAACTATACTTGGGAAGAAGATCACAGAATAAGAGGAGACGTCATGACTGGATAAATACAGAAAGGCTGGCTGGTCCAATCGATGCCTGTCCAAACATGGTGTAGACCATTTTATGGATTTGGGGATTTTTTTGTTTTGTTTTGATCTCCATCTTGTCCCCAGGGGTCACTGCAGTGGTACAGAGTTATGTCACAATGGGCTGTAAAGCAGACTTTCCATGATAGGCTACCTCAAACAAAGGCTTCCTTGCTATAGGAATTTTCTTTTGGTGTAGGGTCTCTTTACTGATTTGTGAGGCCTTCACAGAAATGTGGCATCAAGCATGCCCAGCAGTCCTAACTGAGGCTTTCCCACATATAAATCAGCTACTTGACAGGACCTCAAATGTCCTTGTCCATGGCCAAGAAATGAATTTCAAGCCCTTCCCCAAGTCATTTACAAGAAACACTTGCCAGTTCCAGTAAGTTGTTTCTGTCCATCCACTGGCAGCTGCTGGCCCTGCACCTGTCTCGTGGCAGCTGGCAGCCACCATACTGGAAGGCAAGAAGTGGGTGAATCTTATTTTTAACTGTGTAACCACTCTTACACTGCCATGCATTGTAACCAATATGCTCTTGGGTAAAATAAAATGAATTCACCATTCTCACAGTTTTCAAACTTTCTGAGCATGGCACAGAACACTAAATTTTTTCCTCCAGAGGAACAATTAGACCTATTGGTTCAGAGTACATGACCATAAAACATTAAATGTAAATTACGGTTTGAAAATCATTTCATGGCGGCTGGAGAGATGGCTCATCAGTTAAGAGCACTAGCTGGGTTCAGTCCCCAGCACCCACATGGTGGCTCACAACTGAGATGTGACTCCAGTCTCAGGGGATCCAATGCTCTTTTATGGCCTCTTGGGCACCAGGCATGCATGTGGTACACAAACATGCATGCAGAGATACTTGTATACATATAAAAATGAAAACAAAAATAAACCATTCTGATTTATATTTCTTGACTTAGTAAAAACAAACAAATAAAAAACAAAACAAAACAAAAAAACAGTGTAACATCCTGGGCTGAGGGACGTTAGGGCTGTCCTTCAGAGTGTCTAACCTCTCTAGCCTTGAGTGGCCCTGGCTGTTTCCACAGGGCTGATTCATTTCCTGTACCATTGAGATCACTGTACCCAGGTCAGGATGGTTTTTCTTGAGAGATGTAAAATAAACTTAAAAACCACCGATTAAGCAGGGCATGGTGGTGTGCGGCACGCCTCCCTCGACCAGCAAGAAAGTCACGCCACCACCGGGATCTTCTCAGTCAGCTTTATTCTGGAGCACCTTGATAGTAGATTCCCAGGACCCAGGACAGCAGCAGAGCTGCTGGTTTTATACTCTCCCAGGGAAGGGGGGAGGGTGTTGTAGTGGTTGCGGATTGGTGCACCAAGCTATACCTCATTAGTATGTGGCCCGTTCATTGGTGCCACAAACTGCGCCTCATTTAGCATATTTTCCCTTCGGGAGGGGCTACTGCCTAAGGAGGACCTGAAGCCAGCCCGTCCCCCGCCATCTTGTAATGGCTGCCTACAGTGGTGCACGCCTTTAGTCCCAGCACTTGGGAGACAGAGGCAGGCAGATTTCTGAGTTTGAGGCCAGCCTGGTCTACAGAGTGAGTTCCAGGACAGCCAGGGTGATACAGAGAAACCCTGTCTGGAAAACAACAACAACAACAACAACAACAACAACAAACCAGATTAACAAAAACATACTCTACAAATGGGCTTAGGACTAGTCAAATAAAAATAAAATGTAGATTGGATATGATCATGCTCAACTGTATAACAGGCAAATGTGCATCTTAAATAAGAGTTTATTGTAAAGGACAGCACTTTAAAACTCACTTTCCATTTTTAGTTAACTGTTATTTCAAAAATAAACCCCTCCATCAATTGATTTCCTCAGCTTTATGTGGACATGCATGTGATAACAATTAGTCCCAGATTAACAAATAAACCAAAACAAATTGTAAGGTTATTATTGCCAGAAATATACTTTCCAAAGCTTGCTGCTGTACTCAATTTACAAATGGTATTGTTGAAGAGTCTACATTTCACAAGTATTAAAAATAGCCCAAAGCAAGCCTAACTATTCCCAGTGTAAGAGAGTTCATTGGAAGCCTAACTCTTCCCAGTGTAAGAGAGTTCATTGGAAGCCTAACTCTTCCCAGTGTAAGAGAGTTCATTGGCGGAGCCTGCGTCCTTCTTTAGTGGAAGGGATTTTGTGGCAAACTTCCTTTCTTTGCTTTTATCCAAGAATTTTGGTTGACCTGCACTGCAAGCTCACAAACCTCTCATGATAAATTGAAATGTTTAAGCCAAACATGACTAGAACACTTCCTTTGAGGAAAAAAAAGGGGGGGGGTATCTTGGCTCTGTGGGTAAAAGCACTTGTCACCAAGCCCGAAGACCTGAGTCTGATTCCTTGAGTCTATATAGAAGGGAAGGCAAGGACTGACTTCTTTGAGTGACCTCTGACCTGCATTTGTGCTCTGTGGCATTCATGGAGACATGTGTTGTGCTGGATAGTTTCATGTCGAGCTGACACAATCTAGAGCCATCTGAGAGTATGGAACAGTTTCTCAATTGAGAAAATGTCAACCCATAAGATTGGGCTGTAGGCAAGCCAGAGGGACATTTTCTTAATTAATGCTTGATGGGGCAGGACTCAGCTCATTGTGGGCGGAGCCACTCATGAACCGGTGGCCCTCTGTTCAATAAGAAGGCAAGTTGATCAATTTATAGGAAGCAAGCCGGCAAGCAGCACCCCTCCATGGTCTCTTCAATCAGCCCCTCCTCCAGGTTCCTGCCCTGCTTGAGTTCCTGTCTTGAGGAACAATGTTGTAGAAGCGTAAGCCAAAAATCCCCCAAGTTGCTGTGGTCATAGTGTTTCACCACAGGAAAAGAAATATTACCTAAGACATGCACATACCAAAAGTAAGTATATGTATTTTAAAAATTGATACTATAGAATCCAGGGTCTCCAGATGCTGGGGAGAATAGGAGTAAGAGGTACAAGAAAAGGTGGATTAGTGGGTACTAAGTCACAGCTACACAGGAGGAGGAGGATGGGCTAACGAGGGTACCTATAGATAATGATAATTTACTGTATTGCAAAAAGCTAGAACAGATGTTAAATGTTTTCATCATAAAGAAATAGTAAATCTTTGAGGTATCGAACCTGATCTACATATTATATAAAACATACAATTTATTAAAACCTCATATAGGACATAAAATATCCTATATTTACTTTGTTTTTTTTTTAGTCAATTTAAAAGCAAATTTCAAGTAAATGTAAAGGATTGAAAACAGCTGCAAAAATATTTATAAGCTTGACTAGAGCAGCTGTTATGTGTCAGACATTTTCTATATAAATTCACTGCAGGTATACAGTGGTGATCACATCCTTGTTAGACAAAGGCATGGATGGAAAGGAGCTCTCGCTGAGGAAACTGGCCTGGGGCCACGATGGTCAAGGCAAGGGTAGGATTCAAACAGTTCTTTCTCCCTTACTTTATGGCTCTATCTTCCTTAAGTCAGGAAGATCATCTGATCAAGGCCTGGATTTGACCGAAATGTACTATTATTTTGTAATTCTTACTGTTACTGCAGTAAAGTTTACATAGAGTAAAGTCAATCCCGAGAGCCGAGCACTTCTGCACCTGTGCAAACACCTAGCTCAGGATGCAGCTTGCACCTGGCTCAGGATGCACCTGTGCAAACACCTGGCTCAGGATGCAGCTTGCACCTGGCTCAGGATGCACCTGTACAAACACCTGGCTCAGGATGCAGCTTGCATCTGGCTCAGGATGCAGCTTGCACCTGGATTCCTTTACCCACCGTGCCTATGACATGACCGATGAGTAAGACCTACTTTTTAAAACGCTCATTTTAACCCACCATTACTTTCAAGAATATTTGAAGATTTTAAATGAAAAAAATGGATTTCAAAATAGCACTTAAATTATTTAATGCATACATTTAACATGAAAACTGTAATTTATGTACTTAACATTGATACTGGGTATTTATTGTAACTAGAATTTGATGAAATACCAAAGGCAGCTGGTTGACCTCTGTAAAACTAAGTACTCTTTTTTTTTGTTTTTCCTTTGAGACAGCATGTTATGGGTTGGTCAGGCTGGCCTCTGAGCTTATTCCTTTCACTATGACTTTTGTAGACTATTAGCAGAAGCCATCTGTCTTTTTTTTTTTTTTCCTTGCTGTGATAAAATACAAAAGCAACCCAAGGCAGAAAGATTTTACTCAGCTCATAGTTCCAGGATACCATCATGACAGGGGATTCACATTGAGAGGTTTGAAGCAGTTGGGCACAGTCAGAAGAGGGTGATGAATCCTTTGCACTGTTTGGTTTCTGACCGGGGCCTCGTGGTGCTGCCAATCACGTGGCTATGAACAGACAGATACATGACAAAAAGACAGGACAACAGAGGCCCAGACACATTACAAAACACTCCCATTAGAACTAGTGTGTCCTCAAGAGAAATAATCCAACCTCACTGGACAGTATTATCCCTTTTAAAGACTTTATATCCTAACACTACGAGATCGCCAGTCACATTTCAACATGAGCTTTGTCAGGAGCAGACTACATCCTAACTGTGGTGCACAGAAATAAAACATGCAGGCTCCTGTGTAATTGTGGTCCTCTGCTTCTTTAAAAGATGTCTGTGTGAGATTTGGGGAGGTGAATGTTTCCTGTATGTGTGATGGTTGACAGAATTGTGGGGCTCACTAGCATGAGGCCGGGTAATAAAAATCTGTGGAAAATGGTCTTGTGGTTTTCAGTATTTCTGACAAGTGCTAACAAAATGAGAGGTAGACATTCTAAGGGACGGCAAGAGGAGGGAATCTATGCTCTCTGTAAACTGCTTTTGAATAGGACAGTCATCCAGGACAGGTAGGATATGATGGAGAAAGGCGGAGGAGAGCCGCAGAGGACAAGAGGTAGAGCTGTGCTCGTGTCATAGGTGCATTGAATTAGGACAAGCTTAGGAGACTGCAATCATTACAACTTTCCTTAAGTGAGCCTGAAGTAATACAGACTTTAGAAATATACAGAACTTATTTGTATCTCCCCCAAACTGCCATTTTATTTATATTATTTTTAAATGGTAATAAAGACACCAACTACACACACACACACACACAGACACACACACACACTCCTGTGCACATGCTCATGCCTGTAATAACTCCTTTCCTGTGGTTAATCATTACACACTAAGTGTCACTATGAGGAACCTTCTCAGTCTGTATCCTGGATATCTGTACCACATATCCAAACTTGACACAAAAACCTATATTCTTTTATGCCAAAAGATCTCACAATAAAGTGGTGCCACCTAGTACAATGATTACAGATACTTTTATTTCATACGTATGTGTTGATATTCATAGGTAGAAATCAAAAGGTGATTTGAATTCAGATGCATCAGTTATAGCTAATCACCTAAGTACTTTCCAGTAGTGTATGGAACTCAAGGAGAATCTTTAGAAAAATATTACAATTGTCCAAAATGAGGGAAGAGCCCTACATTGCTAGAGAGAGAAATAAATAATAGACTTGTCTAGTCAGTAATACATAGTATTCTCACTTACTCTAACTATAGTAATGTACAGGCATGGTGCTAGAGTCATATGACTATGCAGGCTTACACTCTGAACCTAAAGGTTATTGCTTGTATGTGAAAGTAGTTAACACTCACCCTTTCAACAATATTTTAGTTATTCTTCTCATTGTCATGACAAAATACCTGGAAAAAAGAAAACAATCTTTAAAAAGGGTTTGTTTTGGCTTTCAAGGGATGTAGCCCATCATGGCGGAGAAGGCATGGTGGCAGGAGCAGGAGCAGAGGCAGGGGCAGGGGCAGGGGCAGGAGGAGGAGCAGGAGGAGGAGGAGGAGGAGGAGGAGGAGCAGGAGCAGGAGCAGGAGCAGGAGCAGGAGCAGGAGCAGGAGCAGGAGCAGGAGCAGGAGCAGGAGCAGGAGCAGGAGCAGGAGCAGGAGCAGGCTGTGTACTGTCTGCCATCAGGCAGTAGATTGATGAACACTGCAGCTCAGCTGACTTTCTCTACTTTATTCAGTGCAAGACATCAACCACCAGAATGGTACTACCCATGTTTAGGGTGGGTCTTCCTGGCTCAATTAATCTCTTTGAGATAATCCCTTTTCCCATGGCCATTCTAAAACCCCATCAAGTTGACCTTCACTAATAGGTAAGTATGGTAAACTCCAGGACAACTCCACTGGATCAGTGATCTCTCTATGTACAGTCCTGTTTGGAGCAGCACCAGGTCACACCAAGTACTGTGTTACTGGGCCACTTGGCCTTCAGGACACATTCCCATTCCATTTCTCATGGGCCCCCCTGATTTTTTTTCCACTGGTTTCCTCTCTTCTCACTCTGATCTCTAACGTTGAGAAGTCCCAACTGGTCTCAGGTCATCTGCTTCATAGGTAACCATATTCTATCTTTTCCTATCCAGACCTATAGGCTCTAAATAGCACCCAGGAAAAACTGATATTATATTTACTTTATAGCACCCAGGGAAAACTGGTATTGGATTTACTTTTCTTTCAACAAAACTGTAAACGTGTTTTGTTTGCATGATACATTGCAGGTTCTGGCTCACACACAATGTAGGTTTGAGAGGCCTTACCTGCACCCAGTACTTTATCTCATGATACTTTCTAAAGCTAGCTCAGGAGAATAAAGCTAAATCACAAGGTGCTAATTGTGCAGACTGGAGAGAACACAACAGAAGCTGGGGCAAGCGCCATGCCAGAGCTTCAAACATGCTCTTAAGAATCTTTACTGAAGGGCCGGGAGGGGGGAGAGTATAGGGAACTTTCTGGATAACTCTTGAAATGTAAATGAAGAAATTATCTAATAAAAGTTGGAAAAAAAAAAAAGAATCTTGACTGAACCAGGCAGTGGTGGCTCATGCCTTTAATCTCAGCACTTGGGAGGCAGAGGCAGGCGGATTTCTGAATTCAAGGCCAGCCTGGTCTACAGAGTGAGTTCCAGGACAGCCAGGGCCACACAGAGAAACCCTGTCTCAAAAAAAGAAGAAAAAGAAAAAAAAAAGAAAAGAATCTTGACTGAATAGCTGAATGCTACATCCACTCCAGTAGTGACACACATGCATGTATGCTCCAATTTTGTCCTTGTGAATGGATCTGTGTGCTTCCTTTCAGTATTGTTTTGTTATAGGTGCCTCCAAGCAATGACTTGCCAAATACCTAAGCAAAATTGAACTTTGCTTCCTGGCCTTCACCAATGCCCTAGGTAGTCCTTGAGCAGACCATGGGATGGGCTTTGAATTCAATAAGAATGTTACCTATTCAGTGACATTCAGAATTGCCTCTAGTATTGTAAGAGAGATAGTGAAAGAAATCAGGTATTACTATCTACTACATAGAGTTAGAAATCTCAGGGCAAGCTTAGCAAAGTAAGTTTAGAATTCTTATTATAGCCATGTATNCTAGGTAGTCCTTGAGCAGACCATGGGATGGGCTTTGAATTCAATAAGAATGTTACCTATTCAGTGACATTCAGAATTGCCTCTAGTATTGTAAGAGAGATAGTGAAAGAAATCAGGTATTACTATCTACTACATAGAGTTAGAAATCTCAGGGCAAGCTTAGCAAAGTAAGTTTAGAATTCTTATTATAGCCATGTATGGCAGACTACATTACTTATTAGTAGAAAGTCCCCCCACACTATCACTTAGAATAAAAGCCAAGTAGCTCTCATAAACAGGAATTTACAATGGTTTAGGAAGTAGATCGGGCTGTGGTCTTAGAGTATTGCATTATTCATGAGAAGGTTAGCTAGAGTGGAACTCCCTAATTAGAACCATGACTTGAGCATGAAAGCCCTTTCCCCGGGAGTGTAAAGACCTCACACCTGGCTTCTAAGAATATGGTTGACCTAAGATAGAGCTGACTTTGTCTCAGTTGTTTTATTGCCCAGTTCCTGCCAGTCTTTGTGTTTGCATTCCTCTGTTTTGTGTAAGAGTCATTAAGCATCCAGTAACCTCATTGTACCTTGCCTATGTGTCACCTGCTTCCTTATTTTCTTCTGTGTAAAAAGTTTGATGCTCGATATGACATCACATTCAGATCCAGCACACTCCCATTCATCTGTGTTTGTTTGTCATTTCTTGCCCACTATTGGCCCATCTGTCCAGAACCCCGAGTCCCATCTGTCTAAAACCCTGAGTTCTCCCTTGGGTTGAAGGGGTCAGATTGAGGCCGTGGCAGCTGAACATATATATGTAGGGCAAAACTCTTGGATTCCTAGCAGGAAAGACCCGTGCTAGAAAACGTTGGCAGAACCTTTGAGGGCCATGCCATACAAAAGAGCTGTTGGAATTGAGACTCAGATGGAAGTGCAGCTAACCTCGCATTAAGGGCCCAGAAAAACAGCAAAACAGGAAAAAAAACAACAACCGAAGAATAAAAACATCCTAGACATGAGTTAGGAACAGGGGGCCTTAGGAACAGAAGCAAGACCAAAAGAGAACACCTCTGTCAAAGCCACATGTTTAGTATTGACATTCAACATGTTGTATATACTTGGTTTTTAGAAATAGTTTCAATAATGTATCACCCATAACTTCTAAGACAAAATTAAAATCATTCAATATTCAGTTTATGAAGGTACTGACAATCGAAGGATATAGCCAGTGGTAAGCAAATGAAAGACATTCTGTTGGTGTATTATTTCGTGTTGCTTTAACCAAGTATTAAAGGCTGTGTATTTTATAAACAACACTTATCTGGCTTACAATTCTGGAAGTGAATGGGTCAAAGAGCATGGCAAAAGCTTTTTACCTTCTTGTTTTTGGGGTTTTGAGTCAGTGTTTCTCTGTGTAGCCTTGGCTGACCTGGAACTCACTCTGTAGAGCAGGCTGGCCTCAAACTCACAGAGATCCACTTGCCTCTGCCTCTTGAGTGTTGGGATTGAACATGTGGGTCAGCACTGGCATTGAACATGTGGGTCAGCACTGGCAGGCTGGCTTTTTGGCTTCTTAAGAGTCCATTCTGTTAAGAACTCACTCAATTCCCTGAAAGGTGGTTGGTTCCTTTGTGACTAAATTAGCTTATACTAAGCCCTCTTCTAAAGAGGGTCTGCCACTTCAAACCCACAATACTAGGGCCAATGCTTCCAACATGTAATCCAGGATGTTCATGCCATACCTTATCTACCCCAGATAGCAGCCAACTATGATTATTAAAAGAGAGAAAACAGAAAAACCTGTACAAAATAGGCATGATGGGAATTTAAATAGTTATAATCTCAAAGATCAAGCTGATGTTTTTAGAATTATAAATTCATTGTCTGAGATTAATGACTTGTGAAAGGTTTAAAAGTTACATTAAAGACATTAATTTACCACTCTCTAGAAGACTTGCAGATGCTAAGAAAGGCAACTTGCTGAAGTACAGAGGATACAGCCTGATGAATCTCCCAGAATCGGCACATCCCAGAGTCCCGGAAAAGGAATAGAAACACTATTTGCAGAGATAATGGATGGCAGTTCTCTGAGTCTGATAGTAAAGATACCAACAGATTTCAGGGCCTCAGAAAACATTACATAGGCTGGACAGTGGTGGTGCACGCCTTTAATCCCAACACTTGGAAGGCAGAGGCAGGCAGATTTCTGAGTTTGAGGACAGCCTGGTCTACAGAGTGAGTTACAGGACAGGCAGGGCTACACAGAAAAGCCTGTCTCGGAAAAACAAACAAACAAACAAACAAACCAAAAAAACAACCCAAACTCAAAATCCCCCCAAACAAACAAATAAACACCACATAGAACAAACACACTGACATTGGTGAAATCAGTTAAAAGGTCTGAAACAAAGCAGTAAAAGATAAAAATGGTTTTGTTTTATGAGACAGGGGTCTTACGTAGTCCAGACTGGCCTCAAACTCAGGGTATAGCAGAGGCCGATTCCAGAGCCTCCTGCCTCCACTTCTTCAGCACTGGTGCTAAAGGAGTGTGCCACTCGGCTCAGAGTAGGCTGTGGTCACACGCTGGTCTCATCTCCTAAGGGCTCTACGGTAACCAGATCTCTCCTCGAAGCATCCTGAACAGACCAACTGCCTTCCTTTCAAGGCTTCTCAGTGGGTTTTCTCTGCCTGGAACATTCTTCTCTTGCCCCTCTTTGCACAAATGAGTCTTTCATTCTTTCTCTTTTTATTTCCTTCCTTCCTTCTTTTTCTTTCTTCCTCTCTCTCTCTCTCTCTCTCTCTCTCTCTCTCTCTCTCTCTCTCTCTTCCCTTTCTTTGTTTTTTGTTTTGTTTTGTTTTGTTTTTCGAGACAGGGTTTCTCTGTATAGCCCTGGCTGTCCTGGAACTCACGCTGTAGACCAGGCTGGCCTCGAATTTAGAAATCTGCCTGCCTCTGCCTCCTGAG
This sequence comes from Mus minutoides, assembly GCA_902729485.2. Taxonomy (NCBI): domain Eukaryota; kingdom Metazoa; phylum Chordata; class Mammalia; order Rodentia; family Muridae; genus Mus; species Mus minutoides. The sequence continues at coordinate 1,167,357 of LR749519.1, forward strand.
TGCTGGGATTAAAGGCATGCGCCACCACGCCCGGCTCTTTCTTCCCTTTCTTAAATAATTTATTTTTATTTCATTTGCATTCTTTTACCTGCGTGTCTATCTGTATGAAGTTGTTGGATCTCCTGAAACTGGAGTTACAGGCAGTTATGAGTTGCCATATGGGTGCTGGGAATTGAATCTGGGTCCTCCAGAAGAGCAGAGTTAGATGGCTTTTCAAGGGGACATTTTAAAAATTCACTTCTCTGCCGGGCAGTGGTGGTGCACGCCTTTAATCCCAGCACTTGGGAGGCAGAGACAGGCGGATTTCTGAGTTCGAGGGCAGCCTGGTCTACAGAGTGAGTTCCAGGACAGCCAGGGCTACACAGAGAAACACTGTCTCGAAAAAAAAACTAACTAACTAACTAACTAACTAACTAACTAACTAACTAACTAAATCACTTCTCACTCCTCATCTACTTGAGCACCACACCTCTAGCCCACGGGGCTCCGAGGCCTAATCCGCCAGCTCCCTCACACTTTGTCCCACGGAGTAGCACACACTGCCCACTGTCGGTCTCCATTCATTAACAGATCATCACTACAAGGGCAATCTTAGTTAAATGTGTTAATGTATGCAAATGCCTAGGATCTATGAGTACAACTGCTACCATGTGATTAGTAGCACTTTAATCTGTGAGGATTCTTTCATAGAATGAAGGCAAGCATTCAAATTCACAAGGCTTCACAGCCAATCAATCATATTTAATATATAAATTTATTCTTGCTACCATAGCTGTAAGTGCAATAGAACAGGTGTCACAAAATTGTTTTGGTGTCATCTGGGATGCTTTTGGCTGCAAATAACTGGATTTCTGGTTGGCAGTAGTTTATGAAAAGATATTTATTTACTTCATAAAAACTGGGAGGTTGTGAGCCCAAGATTCCCACGGCTAGCAGCTCAACACCATGGAACTGGGACACTCTCTGCAGCTCACAATGGCTACAGGTTCAAGTCCTGACTTCTCACACCACATTTAGGCAGGAAGAGCCAAACTGTTTTCTGTTTCTTGATAATTCTATCCCAGATTCCTCCCACATGCCTATCTACCTCTAGCTGCAAGAGAGTCTATGAAGAAGGAAATTCAACAAACAGGTCTGTATCTGGTAAGCATGGAAATGGCTTTTTACTACATGCAACGATCTTCTGTACCTGACAAACCCAGGGAGAAACAAAACAAACAAACGAACAAACAAACAACCCAGGTCTATAAGCCAGGGAAGGAAATGGATCACAATGTTCCAGGAACAGGGACTTTTTAAAAGGGTCTCTGAAATGTATGATTATAGTTGGAACTTCTGCAATAACCCTGATGTATTCAGATGCAATGGTTCTGATATTATCTGCTGAATATCAAGGCAGGGCAACTTTTACTATATGCTGAATCATACAATAAAATGAAACATGTTTCATTTCATTTCCATATACTGAACTCCAAGAAAGAATAATCCTGTGCTTTTCCAGTGTAGTGTGACTAGCCTGGAGCTTACTATGTAGACCAGGCCAGCCGCAAACCTGAGATCCACCTGCCTCTGCCTCCCAAAATCAACTTTTACGGCATGTGTCACTATGCCTAACTTTAGAAAGAATAATTCTTTTTGTTGTTGTTGTTGTTTTGGGTTTTTTTTTGTTGTTGTTGTTTTTGTTTTTTGGTTTTCGAGACAGGGTTTCTCTGTGTAGCCCTGGATGCCCTGGAACTCATTCTATAGACCAGGATGGCCTCGAACTCAGAAATCTGTCTGCCTTTGTCTCCCAAGTGCTGGGATTAAAGGCATGCGCCACCATTGCCAGGCTCAAAGCAACTCTTAAAAAGAACAACATTTAACTGGAGCTGGCTTACAGGTTCAGGGGTTCAGTCTATTACTGTAAAGGCAATAGCATGACAGTGTCCAGGCAGTCATGTTGCAGGCAGAGCTGAGAGTTCTATATCTTCATCTCAAGGCTACTAGTGAAGCTAGGGTGAGGGTCTTAAGCCCACACCCACAGTGACACACCCACTCCAACAAGGCCACACCTAATAGTGCCACTCCTTGGGCCAAGCATATACAAACCATGACACCCCCTTTATGTAGGAACGGCATGCACTGAGCACCTTACGCAGTAACTTCTGCTTTTACATGAGCAGATTATGATACCACTAAGGGCAGGGCCACCTCACCAAGAGAGAAACGAAAAAAGCCGTTTTACTGTAGTGGTTTGAATGAGAACACAGACATCAGATATTTGGACCCTGGTACCCAGTAGGTGGCAATGGTTGGGAATCTGGATGGTGTGTCTGTTGGAGGAAGTATGTAGCTGGAGGCTGGCTATGGGAGTTTAAAGGATGGCTCCACTTCCAGGTCACTTCCAGCCTCCTATTCCAGCTGTCGTGCCTGCATGCTGCCATGCCTCACCACCAGGATGGACTCTTACCCCCGGAGGGAGCTAGAAACCCAAATACTCTAAGCTGCTTTGGCCATGGGATTTTACACTCTGGAAACTTGAGATGCAACCATGAGTACGTATGGCTAATGCCAAGGCAGTTACCTGCTAGCTCTCCCACGTGGAGCTCATGTCCATACTTGGTGCACCCTACATTCTGTGACTCAAAGCCCACACTCGTACTCTTACGAGAGTATGTCTTACTTTCCTCTGAGTCCCTCTCTCTTAAGTTTAGGCTTTGAGTTTAAGCCTAAACTAAAATATCTTCAATAAAATTTCTACTTCTGATTCACTTTGGTATTGTGTGGATCAGGAAAATCAGTCTCCAAGTTTTTATAACAACAAGACACACAAGTACAAAACCACGGTTTCCCATTTATTTCAATGGCTCAGAAAATATACACACACATATATGTACATGCACATGTACATCATATATACATTCGCAGAGATTAAGACACACAGAAAACATAGTAAAACATTGAAATTGTGAATCTACCTAGAGTGTGGGAAAGCCCATCATATCACCTGGCCACTATTCTCTGGGGTTTTAAACCCAAGGACACAGACTTCAATAATCATGTGACGCTAACTTACACTGTTTACACTGTGTAAAACTGCCAGTGAAAACACTGGCAATAAAGTGATAATTCAGGACGATGGACTTCTGGGAAGGATAAGCTTATGAGGGAACTTCACAGGAGCTTCGGATACTGCAGGTATCTCCACTCCAGAATGAAGGTTGGGTTTTCCTTTCTAGATAGTAACTATATAGTCTACACATTTTTCTAAGTATATATTTCCAAACTAGGAAAAGGTTAAAAAAAAATGGAATGAAGCATATAAAAACATTTTTGAAGGAAAATCATTACACATGATTGTACGTGTGCGTAAAAATAAACTGTTTTGCTTTGTACGATGTAAGGGGCTTTTGCTAAAGAGTCACATCCCCGAGGTCAGGTCACAGAAATGTGCTCTGAACTAGTCATCTTAGTGTTCCATGAGAAAGTGCAACTCTCAACACTGAATAATTTGACATAATGTTTTCCTCAACAATTTCTATAGGTTTTATACAACATGCCATGGTGTGCCCACTCATATCTGTATAACAGCTTAAGTGTTACTGTGAAAACCTTTAAGATTCTGTTACTGAAATGTTATAAATAAGCGACGTTGCTCAGGGGCCTCTTCTGACTCCCTCTGCAACTGACTCAGTGCTGTCAGGCCTGAGTGTCCCCATCCTCGCCATCCGAGTCAAACGCAGTGTCTAAGTCCTCGTCACTGTCTTCCTTCCGTCTGCAGCTTCTTCTATGGCTAGAACCTTCATTTCCAGTATTTTCTGGAGCTTCTGGTTCTTTATTAAACCTAAATGGAAGAAAAGGAAGACAAGCCGAAAATTATTTCCCAGGTTTTCTTTATCTAAAAGCGGCAGTTAAAAAGCCTTTATAAGTCTGCGTCCTATCAGAGTCTCCAGGAAGAACAGAGAACTCGTCTAAGGACTAGCTTAAAGCTGGAGTTAGCAGATTCTAACTGCATCAGAAGAATGGGCCCGAGGAGTTAGTCAAAGAAGCCAATTAGGGAGGCTTGCTGTGAAGTGGGTGATGCAGAGCTGATGTTCTTAAATATTTGTCATTTTATAGTATTATAGAAAATTTAATAAAATTGTGATCCTTCTCCTGCTATGTAGAAAAGTGCTTATATTGAACTGTCAGTGCTGTCTAAGAGAAAGCTCCTGGATCAATTACGAGACACAAATTCCAGTGTAAAAGGCAGTACTCACGGAATAACGATCTCTTCTTTCTTTCCACATTTGGCACAAACTTCAAGTTCACAGGCACATGGTCTACACATTATGTGGTAAGAGTCCTTTACTGTCTTTTGTAAACATTTAACACTGAAAGAGGAAGGGACAATTAGATTCTGATTTTTACTTCTTAAGTTTTACTTGATATAAAGTACTCGTTTCTTAGAAGCCCTTTAAGCAACGCCATTCCAAAGGCCTTCAAAGTCCTGTACATGCGGTACTGTTCAAAGGCCTTCAAAGTCCTGTACATGCGGTACTGTTCAAACATCACACAGCACTATTTCCCGGAGCCTCTCTGACAATCTTGTATTTAACTTTGCAGACTTTCTTCCTAATTCAGCTTTACTTTTTTTTTTTCCTGTAAAGAATCCAAACTTCATCTCAATGTAAATGAGGAAAAGAAGTCCTTAGACTGCAGAGGGTGGCAGTGTGGGGCTGTGACTGGGACTTTTCCCTAGTGCTGCTGGTACAAACATTTCAAGCTCAGCACACTTGGGGAAAGTACAGTGGCCTGCACCTTTATCTCAGCACTTCCCAGGCACCAGCAGCTGGATCTCTGAGTTCAAGGCCAGTCTGGCCTATAAAGTGACTTCCAGGACAGCCAGGATTACAGAGAAACCCTGTGTCTTAGTCAGGGTTTCTATTCCTGCACAAACATCATGACCAAGAAGCAAGTTGGGGAGGAAAGGGTTTCTTCGGTTTACACTTCCATACTGCTGTTCATCACCAAGGAAGTCAGGACTGGAACTCAAGCAGGTCAGAAGGCAGGAGCTGATGCAGAAGCCATGGAGGGATGTTCTTTACTGGCTTGCTTCCCTTGGCTTGCTCAGCCTGCTCTCTTATAGAACCCAAGACTGCCAGCCCAGAGATGGTTCCACCCACAAGGGGCCCTTGATCACTAATTGAGAAAATGCCTCACAGCTAGATCTCATGGAGGCATTTCCCCAACTGAAGCTCCTTTCTCTGTGATAACCCAGCTGTGTCAAGTTGACACAAAAACTAGCCAGTACATCCTGTCTCAACCCCATTCCCCCACAGAGAGAGAAAGAGGAGAGAGAGCGGGGAGGAAAGGGGGAGAGGGAGAGGGAAAGGGAGAGGGAGAGGGTCATATGTCCATGTGCATTGAGGTGCACATGCATGTGCACACTCTCCTTAAGAGCACACTGGTGTCCTTCTCCATCACTCTCTTCCTCTCCTCCCCCTTTCTAACAGGGTCTCTCACTGAACCTGGAGCTAGGCTGGCAGCCAGAAATGATCCCCCTCCTGTCTGTACTCCCACAGAACTGGAGTTAAAGGAACCTATGGAAGCAGCCGTTTTCTCTAATGTGAATGCTAGGATCAGAGCTGAGGTGCTTGATAGGTTATTTCCCCAACAGTCAAATGAGCCAATTCATGTCACATTAGATTACATTAAAGGCAGATTTAGCAAGGCCCCAAGGATTGAGGCCAAGGGAGACGCCATGGGGAGAGAGGAGGGGAGAAAAAGAGAGAAAGGTCACTCACAGAGAGTAAAGAGAAGAAAAGAATGAGAGAGAGGGGCAGAGGGAGAGAGGGAAGGAGGGAGGAAGGGAAGAAGGGAGGGAGGAAGGGGGAGAGAGAGAGAGAGAGAGAGAGAGAGAGAGAGAGAGAGAGAGAGAATGAGAATGAAATTTCTGGATTATTTAGGAAGGAGTCTCCAGGGAAAGGGCTGCCCAGTCTCTGGGCTGGAAAGTTCAAGGTCAGGGCAGGGTATTCCAGGTAGGGACTGAGGGATGCTGGGAGAACCTGGAGGCCAGGTCTGTTTTGATATATAAAATATGTACTCAGTCCCCTGGGGTTGGAAACAAACAGCGTTCACACTTGCACATCAAGTGTTCTTGGCTACCAAGTCATCTGTCCATCCCCTTCAGCCCATATATTCTCTACATACATATCCTTAACTTACAACCCAATAACCTCACTATGACATCTTTACGCAAGAAAAACAAACACTATGTTCATACAAAACCCTGTCTGAAAATTAACAATGGTTCAACTTTAAAGTTGTAAAATGAAGCACCCACGAGATGTTTTCAGCTGGCCAGTGCATAAAACCCAGCTGCACCCCTTCAGTGGACACCTCCTCAGCAAGAGGCCCTGGGTCTCACAATGTGGAGTCCCTACATCTGGCATTCGGGAAATGCCATGTACAGAGAAGGAAAGCAGACCAGAGTTTGCCAGCAGTGGACATAAGGTAGGCCTGACCCTAAGTTGACAAGCAATTCTTGGGTAATTACAATTTCTTATCTTCCATGAGCCACTGACCTAACAACTTCAGCTAAACTTCAGGCTATACTGCAGCTGTTCACTGCAAGGGTGAGCTTTACTGTTGGCATCAGGACCTCTGAAACCTGTGACATCACATAGGTGAGACCCGCAGGTATGTTGCCAAGGCTACAGCCACTATATTCCCAGAATCCACTTGGCTTACCTCCCATCTTTACCTGTGTTATGCCATCACCCATATATAAAGAAAGACCCCCTGGTCTCCCTTTCTCTCTTCACCCCTTCTCTTTTTGCTGCCACCTTGCCCCTCTCTCTCCCAGTAAACCTCTTACACATGGAACTGCTTTGGCCTGGTGTGCTGTTTGGGTACAAGCCACTATTCTAACACATCATTTGTAGTACAGAAATTATACAAAGGGCCTCAACTGTGGGAAATTAGATTGTAAGACAAACTTAAGATAATAAAAACCTTTGACATAGAGCTAAATGAAAAGCTATTAAAACTGTGGTAAACTTGGATTATATTATTCTAAAAGGCTTTTTATTCTATACTTTAAGACTATATCATTAGGACCATGAGAAATAAGTCCCAATCACTCCAATGGATTATGAGTTTCTATAACATTTTCTTTTTTTCTTTTAAGTTTGAAGTCATTTACCTTTTAACTTTAATTTCATTTTATTTTTTTTAAACATTTTAAATGTTATCCCCTTTCCCAGTCACCCCCCCAGCCCCCTATCCCATCCCCCCTCCCATTAAAGTCTCTCAGCTTTAATTTCTTAATGTCCTAAAATAGTTTAGGTCATCTGAGAATTCAAGCAATTAACAAGCACGTTGTCTTTTTGATAAATATTTGTCTCACCTAAAGACCTCTGGAATCAATCGATCTTTACTAAGTTATTAATGCAAGGTTAACATTGTATTCATGGAGCTTTCAGTATTAAGATTTATATGTAAATCTTTAAAATGGCTCTATTGTTTACAGTCTGAATCCATCTGTTCCAACAAAGGTGACTCTTAAGAATCACACAGCAGCATAGCTTGCTAAATGCTCCACGCATTGTTTACATAACCAAAATCTTGGGAGTGGGCCCCAGGACTCTGCTAAATTCTTCAGTGAATTCTTATGCCCTCAAACATTTGAGAATTCTTGATATCCATCATAATTAAAAGATTCCTAAGTGGGGGTTTCCGAGCCCTGGTGGAGGTTACAAGGACCAATTTTGAGAACAGAATGAAATCTGAATGCTGCTGAAAGCAAGTATGATCTTTTCAAAAGGAAATTCACTCGGAACACCACGTTTTCTTACATAATATGCCTGAGTGAAAGGGACTCAGAAGGTGCCTGTCTTTCCATAGGTCAGGCATGTTGGTGGCAGTAGCCATGGCAACAGTCTTCAGTCTTCATTTTCTGTCTCCCAAGAGGGTGCAGGTGTGCCTTTTCTTTCAAAATACATAACCCAGGCATGGATGGATGATCAGTAAAAGAGAGGCGTACCCAAGCTACCAGAGGTCTGCTGTTTTACACAAGCCAAAAACGCTCAGTACAAAACTTAGTTTTAAACCCAAAGGACCTTGATCCTAAATAGGAGAATAGTTTATGTACCACTTTAATAGGCACCCATTTCAAGTTGCATAAAAACCATAAAGTATTTTTCAGTCTTTAAAACCAGCTATAAATCTCTAGTCACTCCGAGTGATTTCCTCACACCTCATATCACTTTATAGTAAGAAGTACCTTTAAATTTACCTAAATACTTTTTTCCTTGAAAAAAATTGCTACATTTATAGTATTTTATTAAGGAAATGTCATGGGGGTTAATCCTAGTTCTCCTTCCTTTTCATATTTCTCTCTCTCTCTCTCTCTCTCTCTCTCTGTGTGTGTGTGTGTGTGTGTGTGTGTGTGTAAAAAGTGCCAGAAAACAAGCACTTAAGCTATTTTGGCTATGTGTATATTACAACTAATCAGTTTAATAGGAAAAGTGGCTAAATTCAACACAAATTGTTCTTATAAACCCTATTTACTGACAAAGGAATCCGTAATACACATCTTTTAAAATAGAATAGTTGGTTTACAATGAAAACAGAAAAGGAAAAATATGTGCTGACTTTCTAAGATCTGAACCAGGGCTGGGTGGTGGTGGCACATGCCTTTAAATCCCAGCACTTGGGAGTCAGAGGCAGGCGGATTTCTGAGTTCGAGAGCAGCCTGGTCTACAGAGTGAGTTCCAGGACAGCCAGGGCTACACAGAGAAACCCTGTCTCAGAGGAATAAAACAAAACAAAACAAAAACCAAACAGCTGAACCAGGGACAGCCTTCATTACATCTTCTTTAAGAGTCGACTTCTTTTGGGGCGCACTGTTCCCAGTGGGTCCCAAGCTGCTTCCCCTTGAGCATGAAAAGCTCTGGGACTGAGGACGCCTGAATTACACTGTGCTCATGACTACAGATTCACAGATTCACATACACAGGAACCTCAGGGCCTTTCCTTATTAGTCCTTTTATAGTTGACAGGAACAAGCCTCCCCTGCCGCTCTGTAGTTCTGCCTTAGTTTCCCAGTTACTATGTTCTGACCATGGCCATAATTAGCCCCATGTGGTATTGGCACACAGGATGACAGGGCACCTTGGTAAACAGTGACTCTCAGCGCCTCACCCTTTGACAGAAACTTAATATTGGCAGATCCTCAAGATACTTCCTGCAGTGGCACTAAGCAACCTTTGTTGTTTACAATAAGGAGAGTTTAAAACTGATCTATTGGATTAGCTCCAACTAGATTTTAAAATGCTTTTAAAGGAAATACTTACCCCTGCTCCCAATTCCAAATACCTCACGTAGTAGTTACAATTAACTTCCTGGGGTTTCCACATTATACACCCTAGACTTAACAGACAGGCAAAATACTACCTCGCTTTATTGCACTAGTAGCCTGGACTAAGATAATTATTTATTATTGTCATCATTACTACCATTATTATTTTGAGCTGGGACTCTCTCTATAGCCCTGGCTGTCTGGGAACTTACCATGTAGACCAGGCTAGCCTCCCTGGTGAATGCTGGAAATGAGAAGCACAGGCAGAGGCTAAGCAGACAGCGTAGTCTCCTGTGCTTTACAGGAAGGGACTGGTGGGGTTCGGCTTTGTGATACTTATATAAATGGTAATAGATGTTTATTTTGATGAAAGAATAAAAATGTAAACAGTCGATCTAGTACTCTGAGGTCAGAAATAAGTCTACGTCTACTTTTCTGTTCATTATGCATATATTTGAGGTCAACTAAGTCTCTTCCTCCTTTTTTAAATTTTTTTTTGTTTTGTGAGACAAGTGTTTCTCTGGGTAGCCTTTGTTGTCCAGAAACTTGATCTATTGACAAGGCTGGACTCAAACTTAAGATTTACCTGCCTCTGCCTCCTGAGTGCTGGGATTAAGGTGTGTGCCCCCCCCTGCCTCCTGAGTGCTGGGATTAAGGTGTGTGCCCCCCCCATCTGCCTCCTGAGTGCTGGGATTAAGGTGTGTGCCCCCCCCTGCCTCCTGAGTGCNAAAAAAAAAAAGTTAAAAAAGGCAGGTTTATTTGAGAATGGGCTACCAGCAAGTTCACGAGCTTCTAGGGACAAGACAGGAAGAAATTAAGGACAGACTTTGGCAGGAAAGGTTTTTATAGAGGGTGGGTGAAGGAAAATGATGTGTCTGCCACACACTAGGCTTGTGCCCAGGTGTGTGTGTGGCTGACGACTTCAGATGAGGGGGTTGGGACAGCTGGTAGGAATGCAGGACTGGCCTTTTGGTGACTTTTCTGATGGGGGGAGGACTTTCTGAGTGGGTGGGGTTGGAGAGAGAGGGAAGAATGGAATTTGCTGGACCATGTAGGGGAAGGGGACAAGCCTGGGACTCCAACTGAATGAGTTCCTTGCCATCAAAGACTCTTCATTTTTTTTTTTTTTTATCATAGTGGCTTGCACATTGAAGATACTTTCTAAAATAATTGAGAATTGAACCACAATTCTTGTCTGGCATCTCTCTATTTTTTTTTCTCTTTTAGAAATTAAAGAGTTATGTCCAGGATAATATCTCTATTAGCCTGGACTTTTCCAAGTCTACCCTATGCCCACTTTGAGTAACCTAGTGACAGGAGGCCATCATCAGCGGCCAATGTGCATGCGTTATCACCCTATTATAGTAGGTATTCTGCTCCCTCTTTCCCTTTTCCCCTCTTTCTCAGAGCCAGCCTTGGCATATCACCTTTCTCAGAGCCAGCCTTGGCATATCACCTTTCTGCCAATTGAGTGCTATCTGTTGCACTGTGTGACTTTATGGTGTCTACTGCTTAAATCATAACAATACTTATTATTCCTAATAAAACAATTATAGTAAATTGTCTTCTAAATCCAGCTTAGTCTCTTGGCTCTTATAGTAAAAAAAAAAAATTGTTCATATAAGACATGGTTTTCTAGCAGGTGTCTTCATTTTATAAAATGTTTGTTTTAGTTTATTTAAGATGCAGGAATTATTCAAAACATGATAAATGACCATGTTAAACCTTAATGATCTGACACTAAAATAGAGCCAGGAGTGAGATATTATGAGCAAAAGGTCTGGATCCTAATTCTGAGTATGTTCTTTGCTAACCATACGGGGTTAGTCGCTATAGTTTTTAGTTTTTAATGCTACCTCTTCAGCTTCCTACCTTTAAGGGATAGTGGCTATTTAAAACACAATTATGTGATTATGTTGATCAAGGCTTGTTTGCTTTGAGGTTCAGTGTAGTCCAAGCTGGTCTTAAACTCACAATATAGCAAAGAACAACAACCTTTAATTCCTGATTTAAAACAACCTTGAATTCTTGATTCTCCTGTCTGTACTTCCCAAGTACCTGGGTTACAAGTGAGTGTCACCAGCACCCACTCCTATAACAGTTTTGAAAGGATACTAAGTATAAAGTAAGAATCTTAATTGTCTCCTTAAGAAAATGGACTGATTCATCTAGACTTTAGCTCCATGATCTCTGTACTGGATTGTTTCTTAGAGGCTGGAACCTCAATTAAGAAAATGCTTCTATAAAATAGGCTGTACGCAAACCTAGAGGACATGTTTTAAATTAATGATGGATGGGGGAGGATCCAGCCTATTGTGGGTGGTGCCATCCCTGAGCTGGTAGTTCTGAGTGCTGTAAGAAAGCAGGCTGGAGAAGCCATGAGGAGCAAGGCAGTAAGCAGCACTCACTCCTGCAGGGCCTCTGCACCAGCTCCTGCCTCCAGGGTCCTTTCCTCCCGGGTGTTGCTGAGGCCATGGTGTTTGTATCATCACAGCAACAGAGAACTAAGACAACCTCTTCAGGCAGGCCTGCTCTAAATAGTTACAATCTTTTCATTTATCATTTCTCTGTTTGCCCAAACTGCGTCAGCTGCCTGACAAGTATCTATAAAGAATGCTTGAAGCCGGGCTTGGTGGCCCACGCCTTTAATCCAGCACTCGGGAGGCAGAGGCAGGCAGATCTCTGAGTTTCAGGCCAGCCTGGTCTACAGAGCAAGTTCTAGGACAGCCAACGCAACACAGGGAAACCCTGTCTCTAAAACCAAAAGCAAACAAACGAACAAGAGAGAGTCTGCCAGACAGCATACCTTGCTGAACAATCGTCATTCATTAGCCTCTGCCCTCACAAACTGACCTGGAATTATGGCAATGCCTGCAATTATATGCACAAAAGGGCCACAAATGAAGAATTGTTGAATATCCTTTAAGGAACGAGAGCCCTGTGCTTAGTGCTTGAGTATTAATTAGCTTTTGTTCCAGAGGACCTGAGCTTGGTTCCCAGCACACACTTGAAGCAGCTTACAACCGCTTCTAACTCTAGTTCCAGGGAACCCAACACCTCTGGCCTCTGCCGAGACAGGCTGACACACACACCTACAGAGAATTAAAAATCAATTATTAAATACCCTGTTCTCACGTTGCATTTCAGAATGATTCTTCCCCCTAATTATATATGTAGTAAGTAATCAAAATATCATTGGTCTAGCAGGAATGTGCTTAAAAACAGGTTTATTTTTTGCTAATGCATTTATTTTGGTAACATTCAGGAACACCACTTAAGGTTCACACTGGAAAATGTAGTGAACTATAATTCAATACGTAAATATGCCAATCTTTCTGAGTCAATACATTTTGTGGAATATAGTGAATATATTGTTTTTTCACTTAGTATAAGACCCTAATGGAAAAATTGAAAATTATAGTTGAAGCATGCTGAGACAGGAAAGGGTTTAACAATTATAAACCAGAAAACCACCCAAGTACTACATTTAATTGGCAAAAATAAAAGCAATCTATAGAAAGGGAGCTATTAGGCCATAAGCATATAAAGATCCGATTTTACCACCTGGATTTCGGATTTAGAGTTACATGGAGAACAGGTGATAGTCTGTACTCATCAGGGGCACACATCACTCATCCAGCTCTCAGAATGGAAGGGAAGCTGGGTGGTAGGGGCGTGCCTTTAAGGATACAAAGGCAGGCAGATCTCTGAGTTTGAGGCCAGCCTGGCCTAGAGTGTGATTTTCAGGACAGCCAGGGCTATACAGAGAAACCCTGTTTTGAAACAAAACAAAACAAAACAAAACCAAACAGTAACAAAAGGGAAAACACGGAGTGTGTCATGAAAGCTACCCATTTGCACTATAGTTACAATGTCAGAAAGACTGGTATTGCAATGGCGTCTGTTCGGCCAACACATATAATTAGTGAATGCCAATGGGCCAGTATTGAATGTAGTATCAGAGCCAGAGTAGCAAGGCACTAGCATTAATTATCATGCTCTCTGAGAATTAATGAGTTGTTATCTCTGGAAAATGCGGCCAGTGGTACTCTTTCCTGTGTGTCCTCTTTTGTGTGGTTTTGGACCAGGCTGTTCCTGAACTCCTGGGCTCAAGCTATCCTCCTGCATCAGCCTCCCAGTTAACTAGGAAGACAGGATCACGCCACCACTTTCAGAACCAGGGTACTACTAAGAAATTCAGAATTACAGAACTTCTGTATGAACTCAATTTCCCTGAGAAAGCCACTACACTGAAGAGTCTACAGACCAGGTGGGTGACTCACTAGAACGCTGAGCGTTGTGGAGAGTTGGAGGTTTAACAGACAGCCAAAGTTACTTGAAGATGCCTAGCCAGCAGCCATCGCTGCCCACCTGTGTCTGGCCTTAGTGTCAGGTAAAACCTTTGGGATGTATTAACTGGATAGACCCCTAGTTTCCACTACCCCAGGGCTAGAGATGTACTCAGCTAGCATGAGACCTACAGAAGGAACCTCTGGCCTGTTCAAGGCAGCTGCCTACCCTCAGTCCGCACCAGTGTATTTGCAAGTGTCTTGGTTTCTTTTGTTCTGTGATCATAAAGTCATTGTAAATACTTCCATTCAGAAAAATCTATGCCCCAGGGTCATAGCCACTCACATTTAGGTGGGGGGGGGGGGCAACAAAAAACAAAAAACAAAAAATCAAAACTATCTCTTGCTCCTGTTGGAGTAAGAGCTATGTTCTGCATTGATGTCCTTTTCAAAACCAGATGGCTGACTGAGGCTGTGTGAGAAGGATTGTGTATTTAAGAGCAGTCTAGGGTATATCAGGAGTTTGAAGCTAGATTGTGCTACACAGAAAGATCCTATTTCCGGAAAACAAAAACTGATTCACAATTCAGGAGAAACAAAGATTACAGTTAAGCTTTCCCTTACCAGGTCACAAAGGAAGAGCGGCTAGACTGTCACCTGCCTCCATGATCCTAAAACCTGGGATGGGGGTTGGGGATACGAGGGGCTAACAGCAAGCTTGTCTCAAAAGACCAAAAGGGATGAAAAAAGTGATGGTGCCCGCCCCATGAATAGGGACACAGCACATGGTCACATGGGGTTCTTGGCAGCATCTCATGCCCTCTCTCAGTGTCTTCCAAGCATGACCTGCTTTGGTTTCTCTTGCCTTTTAGATGATCCTTCCACCCGCACTCACAGGTCCTTTACAAGAGCAGTGAAAACCCTCTGCCACAGAGCAATTTCTCCAGCTCCTTTTAATTTTTTATTTAGTTATTTTATGTATGTGAGCACACTGTTTCTCTCTTCAGACAGATCTGAAGAGGGCATTGGATCCTATTACAGATGGTTGTGAGCCACCATCTAGTGAACTCTGGAAGAACAGTCTGCACTCTGAGGCATCTCTCTAGCCCTCCTTTTAATTAGTGAAATCACAGGTTTATTTATCTCGGGGCCAACAGAAATGTCTGAGAACAGGGGAGACGAGGAGCAACAACTTTAAACAGAACCGTAAAATTTATTTAATGGAATTAAGTATGAAGAAGTTAGGGGAAAATATTTTATAATTAGTCTAAAGGGTGTCAAGTAATTTAGACACCTTTTAAATTTACATTAAGGTTTAAAAATTTTTGCCTTTTTCTCAAGCAGGGCAAGAAGGCCAGAAATGAAATTAATGTTTTTTAAATGTCTTAGGTCAGAGGGATTATACGTCTAACTCAAGACAAAGTAAAGCACAGGAAATTTATATTCAAATGCTAATTCAACTAATCCTCCAGCCCAGTTTTCCTGTTCGCTTATAGTACAGAATTAATCATTCCAAAGGTCCTTCACTTCCACTCAACAAAAGCTTGGTGCTTTACTGAATCTTACAAATGTCACACTCTTGTTTACTGATGAGGTCTGAAACTGTGAACCACATGGCCTTCTGGTTTAACATATTCTGCTTAGAACCTCCCTGGGTGTTTCTTTTTAAGTACATGTATTTATGGAAGGACAAGTTTTACTTTTAGGTTCTCAAATGCCTTTGTTTCAGGTAACCAAGCAACAGTCTTTAAAAATCCAAAAAAGTCTATAGGTAATTAATTACCTGTAGACACCTGTGTGCATACTCATGGGCCTGTCACAGCGCTGTGTGGAGGCCTGAGCTCTCTGCCACCCACGATACAATCTTTCTGCCATCAGCTTAGACATGTAGTAAGACAAATACCCACATTTATATTAGACTCTAAGCTACTTCTCTTCCTCTTTCCATCCATTAAACACGCTCAACGGTAATAATGAATTAGCCCAAGCTTGACTTTGTCCTAGTGCTAGAGAAGCAGCTGACACAGAATGGTAACAGCCACAGACTGGGGCCTGGGAGGAGTGGGCGCTTAACTTATTAAGGAGGAGTGTCATGGTGGCTCTTTGTCTCCCAAGGGGCATAAGGAAAGGTCTGGAAACTGTTCACATTGCTGTGACTTGGGGAAGAAGGGAGACTACTGGCAGAGGAGGAGGCCAGGGATGTTGTGACACATCTGACAGTGCATGGGACAGCCTAATACAAAGAGAGTCACTTGCCTAATATGTCCAGTGCCAAGAAATACTATTCTATTCATGTTTTTATATAAGGACTTTGTTTTCCATTTCAACACAGTATTTAATTAATTACTTAAGATATGATGCTAGACTCATCTAGTTTGCGGTAGGTCATTCTGTCCCACTTAGGCTAGGGTGCAGACCATTTTAAGGAACATAAAGCTAAAATACACCAGCGCGTTTTCAATCTGAGCTATTTTTATTTATGATGGGTCAATTAGAATGTAACCTGTTTTGTTTTTTTTAATGGATCATAATTTATTTTATGTTAAAATGTACAGCTTTTTTGTTTTTCTTTCTTTTTTTCAAGTAACTGACTAAAAAGAGAAGAGGTAAATACAAGAGTGCTGCTGGCTCCAACTTTATACAAGGTGGCGCCTCTCCTGCTTGGCCCTTATTGTCACCTGTACAGGTACAAAGGCTACAAGAGGAAGCAATATAAACAGACACAAATAATTTTTCTGCTATCTATCTATCTATCTATCTATCTATCTATCTATCTATCTATCTATCTATCTATTTAATGTATGTGATAGTTGTGAGCCTTCATCTGGTTGTTGGGAATTGAATTTAGGACCTCTTCTTGCTTCAGTTGGCCCTGCTCGCTCAGTCCCTGCTCGCTCTGGCCCAAAGATTTTATTATTATAAATAAGTACACTGTTGCTGTCTTCAGACACACCAGAAGAGGGCATCCAATCTCATTACAGATGATTGTGAGCCACCATGTGGTTGCTGGGATTTGAACTCAGGACCTTCAAAAGAGCAGTCAGTGCTCTTATCCACTGACACTAGCCCCACTTTTCTGCTTTTTTTTTACATGCGATCTGCAAACTTAGTTTGAGCTATTCACAAACTACTTTTCTATTTTGCCTTAAAAAAATAACTCCAATATTTTATAAAGATAGAAAAAAATCTACAGATGGAATGAAAATGTAAAGTTAGAGCCATTTCCATAAAATAGCAACTTTACACCAAATTCACTGTTTCTTTTTAAAATCCTGCTAAGCATTTGGACATGTATGAAATGCTTCAAAACCTGACAGGTAAACACTGAGATATGCTTCACTCAATAAGCAGAAGTGTGCATTTATAAAACAGAAAGCTGCCTCTCCTCAGGATGTAACCTGTTTTAAGTTGAGGTATATCTGTATAATTGAAATATAAATCTGAACAAAGGATAATTTCTATAGGTGATTAGCTTGAATGAAATGATTAATGTTCCAAATTAACTTTTACTATCAGCATCATCAACAGATTAAAATTCTTTACAATGTTTTTTAATACATAGTATCAATACACAGTAAACCAAAGCAAATACAGGTGAAGTATATTCCTACAAAACTAAAGTCACAGACTAGACTTTGAAATCCCCAAATGCCTACTGTGCTACATGCTCAGGATAATCAGGTGTGCTAGACTTGACAGTAACTGCAAGTACCATTTTTAGTTTGTAAGAATTTAAGGCATTGTAACCAAAAAGGTGTCTTGGATTAGTGACTATCTTATGCTTCCAGAATTTGAGCTACAGAAGGTATATGAAGGCCCTCATGTAAGAGAAATCTTGCTGACCTGAAAGACAGACAAAGGTAGGAGGGACAGAACATACAAGCCATGCTAAGGTGCAGGGTCCCTGTGGTTGTGAGTCGTCCCATCACCACTCCACCTTGGATTTACTCTCTACTGCATGCTTTGGCCTATTACACTCTCCACGGTGTCCTGCCTGCAGCTCAGCACATATGCTGTGAAACACTACAGTTCAATCCTCTCTTTTTATCTTTCCCCTTCCCCCTTAACTTCTTGGTTTCCTGAGAGCGGACTGAACTATGCATCATAAACCTGCCTAGAACTCTAACTCCCTCTATACCTTAGGTTGGCCTTGAACTTGTGATCCTCCTGCCTTAGCATCCTCCTAAGTGCAGGGTTAACAGGTGTAGGCCTAGCTTGAACTTAGCTATTTCTTCAGGTCTCCATTTCCTTATGAAGGCTCCCATGCTATATAAATGTGTATAGTTACATTCATGGCTCTGTTTTAGATACAGAATCCCAGCTAAGACTCAGAGGGGAGATGAGAAAGGCATTTCTTCTGCTCTTGCACTGGAGCTTTGACAACTATGGCTCTGATTATTTCCCAGGGTCTTGTCGGCTTTGCTTTGAATAATAAGAACTTGAACATTTTTATTCTTGGTGATTTCCCTTAATGATTTATCTGTATTTTACATTTATACAACTTATACAATACTGTATTTATATAATATCCCATTCCCTTCATTCTGAGGTTATGGTATGACTCTTGGTGTGATGGCCTTGAGTCCTATTTAGCCCTCATCTCCCTTGATCTAACATTGATCACATGAGACCCATGAGGGGCACGCCTTTCTTCCTGGACACTAGTAAAATGTGCTAGTGATCTTTCACAGCTGCATATTTGTATCAAAGATAAGCAAGCACAAAGGACAGAGCAGACTACCAGGGTTAGGATTGAAGTAAAGGACATAGAAGAAGTATAGTTAAGTGACTGCATTTGTTACAATGTAAAAGTCTGCTAAAAAGCAACGTTCAAACTGCCGTGGGAAAAAAGCTGCCAGGGGAAGGACCATGGGCGGCAGCAGTGAACAGAGAACAGTGCTGAAACCTTACACACTTTATACAATGAATGCCTTGTAGAAAATGCTCTAAACCACACATCTTGTGTTCAGCTTATTAACTAAAAGTGTATGTTTTATTGCACAGCTAGTTTTAATTACTACCTAGAAAATAGTTATTCATTCATAGAAATCTAAACCTGTGTGCTCTAAACACCCTTGTAACAGCATACCTTTCTGCTATCAAGTTAGGTGAATCAGCATAAGATTTAACAGACTTGTTATCAGTGAGAGTTTGCTGGTTTTATGGGGATTGAATTCAGGGTGTCAGCATACCACACTTTACCATTGCGCCATTTCACCATTAGCTGAAAGGATTTTTTTTTTTTTTAAGGAAAGACGCTAGAAAGCAGAAAAAGCACTGAACAAGTAATCAAGATACGAATGACACTATGTAAAAGGACACTCAGCAGTCCCAGCAGGAAAACCACAGCTCTGAGAAAGGAACAGAGTGAAAAGCCAAGCAGCTTCATGTACTGCTGACCTTCTCTGAGGCCTTTTAAACAATATCAAGAAACACCTAAGTATGCAAAAAAAAAAAAAAAAGCCACATTAAATATTGTTTTTTTTTTCTTCCTTCTTTTTTGAGATGGGATCTCTGTGTAGCTCTGGCTATCTGGGAATTCACTGTGAAGACCAAGTTGGCCTCAAAGTCACAGAGATCCACCTCCCTCAGTCTCCATAATAAGTGCTGAAGTTAAAGGCATGTGCTATCGTGCCCATTGGAATTTAATAGTCTTAAATAAAATGCTCTAAACCTTGAGTTTTAGATTCACAACAAGTGTAAAATAGTTTCCACTGGGAATTAATACCAAGTGCTACAATCTCTATCTATAGTAGTAAGATGGCTAAGTCTTAGGATTTCCTCCCAATAAGAAAGGTGTGTCCAAGTAAGATGGTGCCCTGGAAACTGTGTGACCTTGGCCCTCAGGAAGCCTTAAAGCTAGGCTCAAGCAAATGGGTGCACAGGAACCCCATGTTTGCCACTCTACATCAGTTGGAGAGCAGTGACCAAGTGCTATCTCCAGAGCAACTATCGTTTAAAATTGAGCAACTCAGGGAGGCTGGGAACAGAGAACTGTCACGGGCAGAGAGGCTACATTCAACCTGGCATGGTTCTGTGCTCAGAAATAGTCCTGTGGGCTCAGTGTGGACACAAGGAAGCCTGGCCCAGGCTGAAGGGCACAGAAAAAAAGCATCCCTGCTCTCCTGAGTCCTGGACCAGATTTTATCAACTGGAATACTTCTAGAAATTGACAATCTTTTTCAGACTCAACCTCTGGAACAACCAACCTGTTGTCTAGAGCTCAAGAGCCAGAAGCTCCGGTAGACTGTTGACACACACCTGCAGAGGGACTAATGTTTTAAAAAGGCTTAAAAGCAAGAAAACTTTCTTGTACAGACATCAGGGCTGGACTTAATTCCCTACTCCTGAGGCTCTGTGTGAGTGTGTGTATATACACACGTGTGTGTACATATATTTATATCTTATATATATTTCCCCAGATAAAACATAAGTCACCCTGGGCATGAACAGTAAAGTCTCAGAAGGGTGAAAGACTAGCTCTCAGACTACAGGGCCCAAAGTGCTAACAGAGGCTCCTGTTACACAAAGCAGGTACACTACTAAAGTGAAATCAACTTTGGAGGACACTGAACATCACCTGTCCACACAGGCTTGATACCAGCATGCACAAGACTCCACAAGCGAGTACGCTAAGATCTAGAGGTGAAACTGCTCAATAAGAAGATCCTCTCTCGAAAAACCAAAAAAAAAAAAAAAAAAAAAAAAAAGATCCTCACTCTAGCCCTCTTGCTCCCTCTCCCTCCCACTTCTCCCCTCTATCCACGTGACCATGGCGACCTTCTGCCTCTTTACTCTTCTCTCTCTGCTTTTCTGCAATAAAACTCTAAAACCAAAAAAAAAAAAAAAGAAAAGAAAGAAAAGAAGATCAAATACAAGCAAAATGGACAACCTAGCAGATGACAATACAGCATGACTCTTCTTTTTTTTTTTTTTGGTTTTTCGAGACAGGGTTTCTCTGTATAGCCCTGGCTGTCCTGGAACTCATTTTGTAGACCAGGCTGGCCTTGAACTCAGAAATCCACCTGCCTCTGCCTCCCAAGTGCTAGTACACTCCACATCCTTCAATGAATGAACCAGTAGAGAAAACATGGTACATATATATGATGAAAGCTTATTTAGTCACATAGAAAAATGAAATGATATTTGAAGGAAAATGAAAGGAACTGGAATTACTACAAACAGCAATACTGCCTATCTCCTCTCCCATGTAGATTTATGTGTATGTATGCCATACAATTAGAAGTGGGACCACGAAAGAGGAGGACAAGATCTTAAGGGATGAGGGAAAGAAGAAAAGTGAGGGAAAGGGGACACTGCTCTATGAAAGCAGAAGTAGGGACTATCTGGAGGGAGGAGGAGGGGCAAGAAGAGGGCAGCACATAGGGAGGGCAGAGGGAAAGGCACATCAAGGGAGATGTAACTACTACATAGCTAAAGAAATATAACACATATATAAAGCAACAATGACAAACTGTGTTAAATAACTACTATACAGAATACCAAATTAAAACATAATATAAAGAAATGCATTAATATTTATAATAAATGCTGCCAGGTTCTTTGATACAGTTATTATTTTCCAATTGTCCTTACTCAGCTGAAACGAAGGACATAGATGAGGCTGATGCAAAAGTGTCTCAGAATTACAGAAGAGTTAGAGGCGGACAGGTAACAAACTAAGCTGGGTATCTTTTCATTTTGACTCAAGTCTCCAAATGACTGAAACTATAAATTATGAACCAGTGATTCATATATGATAATCAACCCAAGAATTTTAGTAACTTTCATGGCTTGAATTAAGAGGTCAGACCCCTTTTAAGAATTGGTATAATATCTGTGCATAGTGCACATGGTAATAATGCCAGCAGTTTGGAGGCTTGGGTGGGATGGTCATTAGTTGAAGGATGGTCTAGGCTACATAAGCTCAAAAAAAATAAATAAATAAACACAAGCTACAGTAAATACTGCTACTTATTCAGTGGAAAATAGGATTTTACAATACTAGGCTTTTTCCAGTTGTCTTCAACTCACCTATTAGAAAAAAGTTTCTACAGAAATAGTAGAAAATCATGGGACAACGAAAAATAAATTTACTTTTTCATCTGTCTGCTTTCATAAACCAAGATTCAGCATGCAAAACAAAATTCTACACTAGATAAAGGACTTCTGTATTTTCTTTCATGTTTATCTAAACACAGTTTTGAGACACTTTGATGTTTATATCACTAGAAGGAATTTAAGAACTGTAACTCACCATTTCTTAGGCTTTGACAGTGGTTTATATTTGCTGTATCTTACACGCCATTCAAGAACTTCTTTGCAGCGTTGACATACTCCATCGTGAAGTTTTGCATTAATTTTCTAAAAGCAAATAAAAATAAACAAATTAATAATCTCATCCATAAGTCAATATAGCAATAAAAATGTTCATGGGAATGTCATAAAAATATCCTTGGATAAACAAGGTGACTCAACAGATATAGGTGCTTGCCACCGAGCCTGGAGCCCTGAATTTAATCCCCTGGACCTAGATGGTAGAAGGAATGAATCAATTCCTACAGGTTGTTTTCTGATCTCCCAAGGCAAACTATGGAGCACACACCCACACACAAGCATACAAAACAAATAAAAATAATTTAAAAATTAAATGCAATGACTTAGTTTTTATCTATCTAAGATTCCATGACACAGTATGTGTTTTATGACATTACTCAATTTGGTTCTTTATAAAGGCAATAGTTTCTAACCTGCCAACATGTTAAAAGAGTTTTCAAGACGACGCTGAGAAAGCCCTCCTCACTGGCCCTGATGAAGGAGATCAAGAATAATACTGGATAATTAAGACACATGGATTTTACTGTTTGTAAACTAGACCTAAATAAAAAAAAATGTAATAAAAGAAATCAAGATTATTATTCAACAATTCAAATTCTATCAATGCCTATGAATTAAAGTAAAAAATTGTAATTACCAGTTTATTTGGGATAGCAGTAACTGAAAGTCAAGATGTGCTAGCAAGATGCAAGCAGGAAGCTGAGGGCATTTCCTTTCTTTTTGTGTTTCTATGTAAGCAAAATCTTTTACAAAGGTTCCTTGGAAGCCCAGTCTCAAACTAATAAAACCCCTGCAGCTCACTTGGTCTCATGAGAATACAGCATGGATGTAAACATGGACAGCCAGTGAACAAGGAACTTCAGTAGCTGTCCCACAGGAAGAAAACATTTACATTCTTATTCTCAAAATGTGTTTTTATAAAAAGGCAAGGGTTTAAATGTACCCCAGGTCCTCTGTAATATATGGTTTGTTCTGAGAATCCTATCATTTCTTTTTATAAAAGAGGAAGGCTGGTCTTTGCCCACTGTTAGAAATTATATTTGTGAAGTAAAGGACATTTTTTCTCTCCTTTTGTTTCCTTTTAAAAATATCTCCGGGGGGGGGGGGCGGCGAGGGGAAACACATCATACAAGATGCAGTTTTTGGATGGCCACTTGATAATGACTTACAAGCAGTCTGTGGACTAGGGCAACTGAAGGAAACAACTGAAAAAGCCTCTGCTAGCCATAAAAGCTGACGAGGGTGAGATATTTTCTCAAAACATTTATTCTAAGAGAATATATTTCCAAGTCCATAAAATAGGCTTTGAAGACCTGTGCCTCAGCTGAACTCTGGTAATGAGTATTCTGTCATTTATGAATTTTGTATGGGTTTCTGACGTAGGGATGGTCAGTCCCAGCAGGCCTGTATGTTCACTGTCACTACATTATACTCTAGAGAAAGGAGCTCCATGCCTACACACCAAACGCCTCTTCCTCTGCACCTTGGCACTTAGATGACATCTACCAAGACTAGCAGGGATCACAGGGACAGCTAAGAAACAGACTTCTCATTCATAATTCATCATCTGTCTTCTATCATCTGCTGTCTGAAATATCTTACAACTTGCATCTGTCACCTAACAATTATAAGACTAAGTTAATGGCTTTCAACCTAAGTTACAATGTGAACAAACTTTCAAACTAGTAAGAATTTTATCATGCAGGAAATTTCATTACCTGCCATTGTAGTACATGAACATGCATTGGTTGCCAAACAGGAAGCATTAGTTGGTTTCTTGTTTGCCTCTCTATCCAATTTCTGACCAGTTCATCCTGATTTATACAAGCTTGCATAGTTTAGAAATGGATTAGCTTAAGGAGGACTAACTGTAGAACAAAGCAGGTCTTTGCAGTAACTCGTTCTGTGAGTGATCTGTGAGGCAGTTTAGATGGTGACCTTGTACAGGGCTCACACAATTGGAACTTCTACAAAATTAACTTGATTTTTATGTACTAAGAAATGGACGAGGATGACAACAAAGATTATGTTCACTTAAAAACACATCCACGCAGAGAGGGGCAGTCCCACAGGTGAGCCCAGACAGCCAGATCCGACCTCCAGGAACTCCCCCAAGGAGCCGGTGATCTTGCTTTACCCACTCTTGTTTACGTCTGATCCTCCTTTGGCAAATCATTTTAGAATACCCTTCAAGGTATATCATAGATTACTGTGAAAATGTGGTTTATAAAGAAGATCAGTCAATTCAACACATTCCTTTCCTGATCTTCTGTTTGTTTTGGTTTTTGAGACACAAGTAGTTTTGGCTGGTTTGGTACTTAAGTGTATAGCCCATGTTAACCTAAAACTCATAGCAATCCCCCTGCCTCAATGTCTAAGTGTTGTGGGGGTTTGTTTTTGTTTTTGTTTTTTGTTTGTTTTGGTTTTTCGAGACAGGGTTTCTCTGTGTAGCCCTGGCTGTCCTGGAACTCACTCTGTAGACCAGGCTGGCCCCGAACTCAGAACTTCATTTGCCTGCCTCTGCCTCCCAAGTGCTGGGATTAAAGGTGTGCGCCACCACTGCCCAGCAAGTGTTGTTTTATGAAATGCGGTATCATGTGGTGGGAGAGAGCCATAACAGGCCCGCCAAGGTGTCCCCCGAACAATCAAGCCATGCTAGAGACCTAGTTAGAATATAGACAGATTTACTGGCAGGAAGGAAAGGGGCCCTGGAAAAGGGGTAGAGGCAGAAAAAAGGGGACAGAGAAGGAGAGAAAGAGAGAGGAGAGGAGAGAAGAGGCAGGCTTGGAACATGTAGGAGAGGGGGGCAGAAGAGAAGCAAAGCAGTCCTTACATGCCAGGTTGGCTAGCACCTGGCAGGAGGCTATGCTGTTGCTAAGTAGCTGTTGGGTGGAGCCCAGAGGAGTTGCCAACACTAAGTATAGGGATCACAGGTATACCCCAGCACATACAACTTCCAGACTGTTAAAAAACTAAATTTCTACATGCTTAGGAATGAGTTAGCGAGTCAGATACAAAAACATGAAATAAATACTTCTTAAAGGTCAGAATAAATTTAACACATCAAGAGATATTCCTAATGGAACACAGAAAGAATGGCTTAAGAACACCTTTGCTTATCAATCCATACCAGCATCAATTAGTGTTATTATACCAGCTATGAAGATTCTATTACCATACAACAAATATTCCATAATGGAATACCACAATCACAAATAGGAACTGGGTGAGAATTCAGAGTCTTTGGAAGGTAGCAAGAGCAAACTAACTCTAACAGGCAACAACATGCACGAGTATTTCATGAGCTACAAAGTATCATTTAACAAGAAAGAAGACACAATTTGGGAGAATAAAGGAATTTAAAATAACTAGTAATTTTTCTTTAGGATTATTTGGTATGAGGCAATGCTTTCAGCAATGTTGAATCTAAAATAACTATAGATGTTATATTTCATTTCTCTTAATTAAAAAAAAAAATCTTAAAGGAAAATACAGCTGCTGCCAACAGGGATCACCAGATCGGCCTGGCTCTTCACCCTGCAATCTTTCTACATAAGGAATTTTACTGTGAGATAACTGTATTATTGCTACTCTGAAAATAGAACTTTTTACATTAATTATATTTAAAGCTCCCTCTCCTCATACATACACAAAGAGAGAGGGGGAGAGGGAGAGAGAGAAAAAGAGAAGAGAGAGGGAGAAAGAAAAAGAGAGAGAGAGAGGCAGAGAAAGAAGGGGAGAGAGGGAGAGAGAGGGAAAGGGGGAGGAGGAAGGAGAAAGAGAGAGAGGGAGAAGGAGAGGGAGGGAGAGGGAGGGAAGGGGGAGGGGGGAGAGGGGGAGAGGGAGAGAGGGAGAGAGAGAGGGTTTGAATAGGTATGGACCATGTTGTATGGGAATGCTTGGCCCATAAGGAGTGGCACTCTTAGGAGGCGTGTTCTTATTGGAGGAAGTGGGTCACTGTGGGGGCAGGCTTTGAGATCTCATAGGCTCCAGCTATGTCTAGTGTTTTCCTTCTGCCTGTGGCTCAAGATGCAGAACTCTCAGCTCCTTCTCCAGCACCATGATGCCTACATGCTGCCACGCTTCTCCCCGTGGTGATGATAATGGACTAATAAACCTCTGAAACTGAAACAGCAAGCCAGCCCTATTAAATGTTTTCCTTTATAAGAGTTGCTATGGTCATGGTGTGTCTTCACACCAATAGAGCCCTAAAACAGAGAGGGAGAGAAATGTTCTTGCTCTAGTATATAGGGAGCAAACTCCTCAGTGAATGTGTTATTCACATAGGCATGGCCTCAAGCCCACTTGGCAGGGCCTTCTCCCTGGGGTGAGGGTAAAGCATGAAAAAGCCTTCCTCTGCTCCAAATATGGATGCTGACACTGTAGCGGAGAATGTGTCAGTCAGCCTTTCTAACCCCTGTGTGTTTATGGCCCCAAGACTGCTCGGCCTGCAGAAACTACTCCTACAGAGTTAATATCTAATTCTTGTTTCCTTAATCCCTGTATACCACAAACCCCGACTCCCTGTTCAACAATATATATAATAAACATACAAACTCCCAGGGTACTATAGCTTCTTCAGCAGAGAACAGAGTCCACCCAATCCCAGCTTTCCTTCTGTGTGCCCATCTCTGTCTATCTTTTCTTTATTCACTTGCTTTCCTGGTCAGGCCTAAGTCATGCAAAGCTCTGCACTGGTAGCTCACTCAGTGTTGTTCTTCAACTCCAAACCTCATGTCTCAGCCTTAACTTTTAGAAACAGTCTTACTCAAAATCTGACTAGAGGCCAAACACCTCACAAGGACTTACATAACAATTATAATGTGGAACTATTTCATTACGCTATTACCTTAAAATCATTAACTTTTACCTACTTTTTTTTGTGTGCGTGTGAAGCCACTTAACTTTACCACCTGCACCATATTATTTTAATTTTTTTTCACACAGATTACCATAAAACATGAAGTCTCTCACAAAATACAGCCGAACAAACAAACAAACAAACAAACAAAGAAAAAACCCAACAACAAGAAGCAGTGGGAGAAATCAGGATGCTGCAGAACACAGGTAAGCATACAGGACCACAGCTGGATAGACCTGCTGGAGTTAGACCACAGGTGAGAGCTGAGCGTTCCCACAGTTACTGCACTGGAACTCACTGTAACAAGCCAAGCCCAGGCTCTCAGAAGCAGTATACCTATCCTTTTTAATGAAACCCAGTTATCTTTCCTCAAAAGCTTATAGCATGATGAAGTAATCAGTTTCGAAGAATCCTACCATACAAAGAATTTCAGAGAAATGTGTTCTCTCCCAGTGTTCAATGGGAACCTGGGTTATTCTGCTCAAACAGACACACTTTTGAATGTGTCTCTAATAGGCTCTAATAGTAAAGGCTCTACAAAGGTATTCTTATATGCAGAGATCCCTGATGGTAATAGGTCTGTCAGAAGGCCCCACACATCACAAGATGTACATCTTCAAGATCATCTTGAAGAAATATTATTATCATCAATTGGGTCCTTCTATCATGAAAAATGTCAAATCTGCACAAAAGTTAAAACAATACTATTTGTTGTGGTGGCTCATGCCAGTGGTCTGACATTTGGGACACTGAGGCACAAAAACAGCCGTGAGTATAGGCCAGTTGGACTACAAATTGTGACTGTCTAAAACATAAATATGCATATGTGTATGTAGATACATATACTCACTGGCTAAAGACAACCACAAAGCTTGCCTTTTCCCTCTTCATGCGTGTTTACACTTAAAGTAAGCTCCAGACAGGAATGCATTTCATCTCCCGCTTCTCATCATATCCAAGAAACAAAGGCTCTAATTCCAGATGCTGTTACCATAGTAAAAATCAGGACAAACAGCTCCCTAACACTGTGAAGGACAACCTATACTGCAATTCCCTCTACTGCTCCCAGCCTTTCAAGGTTTGTCTGACAGCTTCCTCACATGGTAATTTACATTCCATCCTCCCAGGAACAGGAACATTAATTGCTAACCTGAGGATTTTCTAGAATATAGCACAAATGGACCGCCGCAGCCACTAGAGGGGCTTCCCTGGCTTTCATGCTGAAGCTGGGGTCCTGCTGGGGTCCTGCTGTAGTTTCCTCATCACTGAAGGACACCTGGAGCTTTGTGTTTATGGGCGTTCACAGACACCTTCGTGGAAGGTTTTATTTGGACATGTTTTAATTTGTTGGCCTTGGACCTCTATTTTCCCAGGTTTTCCAAGTGCCTTTCAGAACTTAAAACTGTAAAATCCGTTTCATCTGAAAGAGTGCAGAGCTCTCGCCGTGGCTTGAATCTGCATTTCTCTAACACCACAGCACCAAGCACCTTTTCTGCAATGCATCCTCTTTGTAGAAGCAACCGTCTACAGCCTTTTGCCCATCTTTCTTATTAGACTGCTCATTTTCTGCACTTCTTCTTGATATCAGCCTTTGTCAGATACATATTGACTATATTCTCCACAGCCTGTGTTTTTATCTTTATGACTCCCATTTTCTTAACAGCAGACCTTTTAACAATTTTATAAAGAATAAGCCATCAAGTCTGTCTCTTATGAATTATATTTCCTATCTAAAATCTAAGGAACATTTGTTGGAGAATGACAAAAAGCCTTCCACTTGTTTTCTTCCAGAAGCTCAGTGATTTTAACTTCTAGTCTATAACTCCTTGTGAGTTAATTCTGTACACAGTACAGGATGTCCAAATGTTCCAGCACCACGGAATTGCCTCTGTATTTGCATTAAAAAATTAAGTACATGTTGGCCTGTCCCTACACTCAATGACTATCCTGACAATCATGAGTGTGACCGTTCTTCCTCCAAGGCCTCACTGTGACTAAGGCAGCTTGCAGCACGTGGTGAGCTCAGTACTCTGAGTTCTCCAATTCTGTTCTTTGGCAAAACTGTCCAACTATTACAAATTCTTTTAATTTTTCTATTTATATTGGGAATCTATTCATTATTATTTTAATAACACAAGTCTACTGTGCTTTTGATTAGCTTCAGACTGAAAATACAAGTCAATTTGGGAAAGAATTGGCATTTTAATGATATTCAATTCTTCTAAAACATGATGGGTACACATGAGGGCACACACGTGGAGACCAGAGGGCAAGGTTTAGGAGTCATTTTCTCTTCAGTCACCACGTGAGTCCCAGGGATTCAGGCTGTCACATTTAGGGGCAGATGCCTTTACCTGCTGAGCCATCTCAGCAGCCCAGTACTGGATTTTATAATACACAAATGCTGTGTACCCAGAATAAACCACAGTTCATTGTGGAATGTTATAATTCATTGGCTTCATTATAGGGCATTTTTGTTATGTTGTAGGGATATCCATAGTTAAATGAGTTTTTAATTTAATACTAATTTTGCCTAGTGTTGGTATTTAGCCTAAGTTACTAGGGAATTCATGCATAACAGTATACATGGAGTTTAGTAAACTTTATTATTAATATGACCCAGTCAGCCTCCCACTAACCAAGGCAGAATTCTGTGGATTGTTTGATCAGTTCTTGTATAATTATTGGGGGGTTATCCCTAATGTATATTTCTGTTTGCTAGACTTTTAGCTCCCACCTCTGCTCCTCAAATACTTGCTGTTTGAATTTCACCTGGTTATTTCTGCTTTCCCAGTCTGTCCTGGGGGTGCATCTCACTCAGGCATGTGTTCCTGGTCCATCACATCTGCTGGAGACCTTCTATCATCTTCTTCCTCCTTTCTCCTCCCTTCCCTTCTCCTCAGGGTCAGTTCCTGTAACCCACAGCCTGGTAACTGAAGCTCTGCCTCTTCTATTCTCCCCAGTAACTGACTGTAGCCATTTTATTTAAACAATAGTTTTAAATTAGGGAGCAAAGTGGGTGCAGTGAGGATCTGTTCCTGGGGCAACTAGATCCCAGAGGCCAGTATTCAGCATTTGAATACACAGCAGCACCAGACCAAACCCTCAGCACAACAGCTAAAAGGCCTGAAATAAATTTTATATTCCTTGAAATACGACATTATTTAAATATGTTCTTACAAAGAACATATTTAAATCTATAATTTTAAATGTTTATAAATACAAAATGGCTTAGTCATACTTCACTGCCCTCAATAATTTTTATTAACTAAAGAAATTTCTCACAGTATATAGTTTATCCTAGCTTAAGTATATTTAGAGAACATATTCAACTTTTTATGTAGATAAAATGAATGGGGCAGGGAGAAAAATACTAAATGTCACAGAGGAGTATTTCATACACCTTCAATATAAATGCTTCTTTCTGCTGCTGCTTTTTCTCCTTCAATTATTTTTGTTGTATATTAATAATTGTATACAAACTTATATGACTTTCTTATAGATAGAGTTTATAATTTTATAAACAAAAATAATTTTATTGATCAGATTTTTTTTTTTGTATAGACCAATCAATTCCAGGATACCAAAACTTAGTTCTACTTACTTAAACAGAAAAAGTACTTGCTTCACAAGCGAGGGGGTCTGGGAGGGATCCCTGGCTCCTTGTAGAAAGGTGGACATGGCCGTGAACACCTGTAACTCCATCACTGCAAGCACAGACAGGTGGATCTTAGGGTCCTGCTGTCTAGACAGTCTAGACCAGTGGTTCTCAACCTTCCTAATACTGTGACCCTTTAATATAGTTCTCATGTTAGGGTGACCCCAAACCATGAAATTATTTCATTGCTACTTCATAACCGTAATTTGTTGTTACCATTATAATAATGCAGATATCTGATATGTAACTCCCAAAGGGGTCACAAGGCAAAGGTTGAAAACCACTAGTCTGGACAATCTGTCTCCAAGTTCAGTGAGAAATATTGTCTCAATAATATAATAATAATGAGAAGAATGATAGAGGAATAAGTTACATGGTTTTGACCTCTAACCTCCACGTGTACATACCCATGAGTAAAAAAAACATTTACAGGCACATGCACACACTCACACCTATGTAACATGCATACACATACAAATTTCAAACTACTACATCTTTTCTTTGTTTGCATGAGGCATGGTTCTGCTACATATACGCAGCCCAGGCTAAAGCTATGGTCATTTTGAAACTCTTACTTCTACAGCACTGCTACTTAAAGATTGGTTATAAATATATATATATATATATTTGATTTTTCAAGACAGGGTTTCTCTTTCTAGCCCTGGCTGTCCTGGAACTCACTTTGTAGACCAGGCTGGCCTCGAACTCAGAAATCCACCTGCCTCTGCCTCCCCCTCCCCAGTGCTGGGATTAAAGGCGTGCGCCACCACGCCCGGCATAAATATTTTAAATATTAAAAAAAAAGCCAGTCTCCAATGAGTAAAATACACTCTAGTATTCTAAAATATCTAATTTGCATGTATGTACCAAATATGTAAATATTTGATTTTACTATTGTCTTATCAGGGTTTCTATTCCTGCACAAACATCATGACCAAGAAACAAGTTGGGGAGGAAAGGGTTTATTCGGCTTACACTTCCATACAGCTGTTCATCACCAAGGAAGTCAGGACTAGAACTCAAGCAGGTCAGGAAGCAGGAGCTGATGCAGAGGCCATGGAGGGATGTTCTTTACTGGCTTGCTTCCCCTGGCTTGCTCAGCCTGTTCTCTTATAGAACCCAAGTCTACCAGCCCAGAGATGGAACCACCCACAAGGGGCCCTCCCCCTTGATCACTAATTGAGAAAATGCCCCACAGCTAGATCTCATGGAGGCACTTCCCCAACGGAAGCTCCTTTCTCTGTGATAACTCCAGCCGGTGTCAAGTTGACACAAAACCAGCCAGTACAACTATGTATCACTTTAAAGACATCCAACATATAAAGTGAGGCACATCTCTATTTGTGAGATAGAATAACATTTTCCCCAAAGCCCATCTTTCTTTCACTCACTCTGAAAGTATCACAAGAGAGAAGCAAAATGCACCCTAGTCCTCAGAATGCTTCTCTTGCTCAGGAACCTGTAACCAAGTCCTTCCTGGAAACCAGGAAAGGATGTTGACACCCCCCCCCCCACACCCCACCTCCTCTCTCTCCGTGTTTACTCAACATTATCTGCAAAAATAAACAATCACATTTTCACCAGGAAACTGAATAGAAAATGAGTTTGGGTCATTCCAAACAATGGACTATTCTCTCCCTCAGCTGGCAGACCTAGTCTCAGTGGCAATTAAACAGAGGGCCTGTGCTTACACTGGCTAACTTGAGCAGCCAAGCACACTACTAGGATTTTCACTGAGGAACTTCATGTAGACAGTCAAATGGCACCACACTGGCCTGCAGTTGGGAAAATGTGCTGGTCTGTCAGAGAAAACCCACAGCTACGTTATGCACCTCGCTTTTTCTTGCCCTGGTTCTCGGGATCTAAGGCAGCGCCTGCCATTCTCAGCACCGGCTCTACTCACGCACTGGGAAGGAAAACAACGTAAGATGGGATGCATAGCGCAACACATAACTATGATAACTAAGTACTGCACTTTCACAAAATTTACTGGGGGGTGTGTGTGTGTGTGTGTGTGTGTGTGTGTGTGTGAGAGAGTGAGAGAGAGAGAGAGAGAGAGAGAGAGAGAGAGAAAGAGAGACTATGCCACATACATGTGGGTGGTCTGAGAGATCATCTGGAGCTGGAGTTATAGGCAGCTGAGAGTCACTCTATAAGGGGTGTTCAGAACCAATCCCAGATCCTGTGAAGAACAGTAAGAAGTCTTAAACACAGAACCACCTCTCCAGTCCCAAGTACTGTACTCTTAAAATACTGAAACTTTAAAAGGACCAGTAAGAACTTGAATAAGGGCCTCCAGTAAAAAGGTTTTGATCCTTCCTATTCTGACCCCACTTAGGAGAGAATATAACAAAGTAGAAAATAAAGCCGGGCGTGGTGACGCACGCCTTTAATCCCAGCACTCGGGAGGCAGAGGCAGGCGGATTTCTGAGTTCGAGGCCAGCCTGGTCTACAGAGTGAGTTCCAGGACAGCCGAGGCTACACAGAGAAACCCTGTCTCAAAATATGAAACAAACAAACAAACAAAAACAAAAACAAACAAACAAACAAAAAACGAAAGAACAAAGTAGCAAATACTGGCCTTCTTCTGTGGCAGGAAGCAAACCTCGGGAGTTAGGTAAGCACCTACCACCAAGCTGCATCCCTAGTCAGAAAATAGTGTTTTAGTAAAGACTACACAATGTGACCCTAAATAAAACTCCAAGAACACAAAATGATACCTCTTAAAATAGGAAAATCTGCCTTGAAATGGTTCGAGCAGGGTTACTTCATCTTTTATGACAATGTTTTCAGTTGTTTCTAAGCTTCCATCACTACTTTCTGATTTTAGGTCATTTTCAGCAAGGAAATAATCCAAGGGAAAGTTCTGGCTTCAGAGAACACAAGCCTTTTCTCCATCAGAGTTCTCTGTAGATGATGACAGGGTCACAGTTCCACCAGGGGATTGTTTGTCTCTCTTGAAAGTAAGGTTCATCTTAGAGGTAAGAGGGCATCTCCAGCCCATCGGATCCTTTCAGGGTTGCTGGCTGAGACTTCATGGGTTAGTCATCAACTTCTCAGGACAGGTGCTGCACTGACAAAGTTCTCAGTTTTGTTCTCAGACAAAGCATTCACGACTGACTGCAAGCATGACTTCAGCATTTGCAGTGAGACTCCTGCTCTAACTCCTGTGATAATCTGGTGTGGCCAACAGCACGGAGATAGCGGTTCTCCCTTGATGCCTCCAATTCAGATTCAAAGGCTCAACCTCAGCAAACACTACCTTAGCAATCAAATCTGTTCTTTCTTTGTCCCAAATGTCATCTTTAAAAAGGTCCCTCGTTGGTTCCAGTAAACACATTCCAGGTCACTTTTTACTCCTTCAAGGCCTGGGCTAGGGATACTAAAAAAAGCAGAAATATCTGCGGAATTGCTGCCATAGCCTGTGAATTTATTGTTATTCAATAAACATCATGGAAATGCAAAACATGTTCACCAGCTTGTCTGACATAGAAACTCTGAATTTGATCTCATCACGTTAAAGCAAAGCAAAGGGATGCAAGTGAACAAAGCCCAGGAGATGGAGCACCTGGAGAAGGAAAACCCAATTACCAAGAGTTGTCTGGTCTTCATTGTAAAATACTTGTCCTACACATTGTGCTAAATTCCTCTGTTGGTATGCCATGCATCTCCACAAGTCTACACCGCAAGCTGTTTGAAATCTGTGACCTTCAATCTCTCCCCTCAAACCGCCAGCAGCTCTTTCTGTCTAATTTAGTACTTTAAGTGCCTCCTATAACTGGGGATATACAGCTTTGGTCATTTTCTAACTACCTTATTTCACTTAGCGGTATCATCAAGGGTCACAGATGCAGAATACCTCAGAATTTCCATCGTTAAAAGTGCTGATAATTTGGGGGAGGAGAGGTAGAGGAAACTTCAGTTGAGATGTAATATATGAGAGAATAATTTTTTTAATTGAGGAAAAATGCTAATATTGTTCCAGTATGTATATATAACATATTTTGCTTATCCAGTCATAAGCCATACCTCTGTAGGCTTTTCTGACTACTTCTGATTTTAGCTGTCATAAGACATACTGCTATAAACTGTATAAAATTAAACTCAGCTTTTAATTCTTTTGGATATAAAATCAGAAATATAGTTTTAGGATCATCCGAGAATTCTGTTGCAAATTTTTTAGAGGCTATATTATAGCTCTGGCCCATACACCCATCTTCATGCTTGTTCTACACTATTTTTATTAGCTTTGGCATAATTTTGAAATTAAGAAATGTCAGACCTCCCTCTTATTTCTTTTTCAAGATTCCTTTGTTTATTCAGGATCCCTTGAGATTTTGTGTCAGTTTTAGAGTTTTTCCAAGTTTGTACAGAAGTCCCTGGAACTCCAAATTGGACTGAACTGTGTTTGTAGATAACCTTAGTAGCACTAATATTAAATCTTTTAATCCATGAACATGAGATATTTTTCATTTATCTAATGTCTTTTAAATCCAGCAATAGCTTACAGTTTTCACTGTAAATCTTTTATATTTTTAGTTAAATCTAAGTTTTCTTTCTCAACCAACTATTATAAACTAATTATATAATTCCCTTTTCAGAGTCCTCATTTTTAATGGAGAGAACTGTAACCCATGTTTGTGCATAGACTTGTTTCCTGCTACTGTGCTGAGTGTATTTACCCATTTTAACTAATAGAGTTCTGGGAATTTTCGACATATAAGGTCATACTAGCTATTAATAGAGTAAATTTTACCTCTTTTTAATTTGTGTGTATTTTGTGTCCCTTTTCTTATATAACTGTCCTTGCTCCAACTACTTGACAAAAGTAGACAGGCAGGAACACTTTATAGAGACAGATTTAGGCTGAGTATGTTGGTACACATCTGTAATGCCAGCACTTGAAAGGTTAAGACAGGAAAAGTTCAAGGCCAGCCTCAGTCACATAGCCAGACTTTGTCTCAACAACTCAGAGCAAACAAGCAAACCAAAAACCCAACAGCAACAACCCCTTCTTCTACTTTCAAAGCTAAGTATGATGTTCGCTGCGGCATTTTACAATCGGCTTCTTTTAAAATTTTGAGGTAGCCTTTCTAAATTCAGCTGTTGAGTGCTTTTATTATGAGTATTGAATTTTGCCAACTCTTTTACAACTTTAGCTCCAATGAGCACACACACTTCTCTTTTGTTCACTCTGCTCATGTGGTATCTTAGAAGTGCTGGACTATTTATTCTTACATGAATCCCACTGGACTTTGATGTTTATTCCTTTATGATTTGTTTTTATTTATGTGTGTCTGTATAAATGTATGCTGTGGGGATGGGGGTTATCCACAGAGGCTAGAAGAGGGTGTCAGATCCCCTAGAACTGCAATTGAATTGAACTTCTACAAAAGCAGCTCTAACCACTGAGCCACCACTCACTCTGGCCCTTGTCTAACCCTTTTTATATCCTGCTAAATTAAATTTGCTATCATTTTCTTTTGCCTGGAGATTTTTGCATTGGTACTTACAGTATCTATCATATTACTAAGTACTGGTAATAACAACTGAATGTGGGAGGGGCTCAGCTTAGTCCACCGTCCTCAGCTACACTGATTCTGATTTCATGATGAAGCAGTATCATGTATCATGTGGTAGAAGATATTTACTTTATGGAGAACAGGAAGCAGAAAGTAAAGAAAAGACATGGTATAACTTTCAAAGACATACCTCCTAGTGACCTATTTCTTTCACCTACAATGCCACCACCTAAAATTTATAAACCTCATTAAAAAACACCAATGGTTATAGGCGTAAACTTTAACACAGCCTGGAGCAGGATACTTCAGACTCCAGCAGTATCTTAGTTACTGTTCTACTGCTGTGATGAAATACCATGACCAGACAACTTATAAAAAAGAAGGCATTTAAATGGAAGCTTGCTTACGATTTCAGAGTGTTAGCTCATAATCATATGGCAGGGAATGTGGCAGCAAGCAGGCAGGTATGATGCTGAAGAAGTAACTGAGAACTCATATTTGTTCTATAAAAGTTGCTGTAGAGATTGATTGAGACTGGGCCTGGCATGGGCTTTTGAAACCCCAAGGCCCACTCCCAGTGACCGGCTTCTTTCAACAAGGCCACCTCTTAATCCTTCCTAAATAGTTCTACCAACTAGGAAACAATCAAACACATATGAGTCTATGGGGGGCAGGAGGTGCATTCTTATTCAAACCACACAGGCAGTAACACTCCTCAGGAAGGAGACTGGTAGGTGGTTTTCTTGTAGAGTCTTCATTTGACTTGGGATTGGAGTAAAGCATCATTAGAATAAGTTAGGATGCATCTCTTTTTGTTGTTGTTGTTTTTTGAGACAGGGTTTCTCTGTATAGTTCTGGCTGTCCCAGAAGTCACTCTGTAGACCAGGCTGGCCTTGAACTCAGAAATCTACCTGCCTCTGCCTCCCAAGTGCTGGGATTAAAGGCATGTGTCCCCACTGCCTGGCCGGGATGCATCTCTGTAGACTAGGGGAGATGTGTGCGTCTTCCTTTAAATGCCTGATGGACTGCCCCAGTGAGAGCATAAAGCCTGGAGTGCTTCTACACTGGGGGTTTTTCTTATTTCTAATTCAGTTTTATAATTTCTTTATGATTCAGTTTAGGCTTTTAGGATCCTGCACATTTCAAGTAGGTTATTCAACTTGTTGAAAGCATCATTTCATAATCTTTTTTTAACTGGGTACAACTGTCATTAATTTGTTAATTTTCAGTTTTGGTTATTGTCATTTAAACCTTCTTTGTTGTTGTTAGTTCGGTAAAAGTTTGCCAGTTTTTGTTTACATATATTTTCGTAATTTCTTCTATTTTTTGAGATTACAATTACAATATTTTCCCCGCTCCAAACCCTCTCATATACTATCCTTGTTCTTTTTCATTGTGCTTACATATGTGTGTATGTGTTGTTAAACACATAAATATAACCTGAAACATCTTTTGGTTTCACTGATTTTTCTGGTTTTTGGGTTTGGTTTTTTTTTTTTAATTTTCATTTTATTTATCACTGCATAAATCTATGTCCTTCCTCTTGGTGACCTTTGGTGCGGTTTCTGTTTTTCTAGTTCCTTGCCAGTCGCACTGCTGACACAGGATGCTTCTGATTTTTAAGATTTGTTTCCCACAGAGCACAGCTTCAGAACATCTATGTTCTTACATTGCTCTCATTTTCATCTCAATATTTTCTCATTTCCCTTGTGATTTTATTAGTATATTTCATATAAGACTATGTCTAATTTCTACAAATTTGTGATTTTTTTGTTTTGTTTTCTTCTATTACTAATTTCTGACTGAACTCACCCATTATAGTCAGAGAAATGAGTATGCGGTACAGCTTCTATCATTGAAACGCCACGTTTTTACTGCTGTTGAGTAGTGCTCCTTTCAAGCTCCCAGGCTGACTGCTCCCCATCCTCTGGTCCTGCTTGCGTTTCCTAGTCGGATCCATCACTCCAGGTCTTCAGCAAAGACTGACCCCACCACCACTCAGCTGCTTCTTCCACTCTGAACTTTTGCTTCATGCAGTTTTGGTGGTCTGTTATTAGGTACATGAAAGCTTTTAATTAATTATTATATCAATTTTTAATGGAATTTTTTTGTCTCTTGTAATTTTTTTTTAATTTAAAGTCTATTTTTGTTTAACATTTGCAAAACCATCCTGCTTTTTTAGGAGTTCACATATTTGTTAATATTTACATGGCCTATTATGTCCATCTTTAACTCTGAATCAATTTATGACTTTGAGTCTCAAGTTAGTCTCTGATAGGCACTATACAGTTGCATATTTTAAAATCCATTTCAGTCTCTGCCATTTGATTGGAGAGATAAACTCTCTAATTTTTCACTACTGAAAGTTGAACTGAGAACCTGCTAAGCAGTACGCTATTATCAATCGGCTCATTTGCCTTTTATTCTCCAACAGGACTTCACTAAGCAGAGGTAGATGCACTCCGTAACCCAGGCTGACCAGGAATTTTGCATCTTCCTCACTCATCCTACCAAGATTCTTTGCTTTATACCAGACACTGCTGCATTCCGCTCAAGTATCTCAATGCTAGTTATCTACATGGGTAATTACTGCATTGGTTACTTTTCTTGTTGTGACCTGACAAGAAGCAACTTAAGTGAGAAAGGTTTTATTTTGGCTTGTGGTTTGAGGGCCTACAGACGTCATGGAGGGGAAAGCACGGAGACAGGCAGCTCCACAGTTGCAGGAATGTGCAGCTAGGTCTCCTAAACTCACTCCTTGGCAGACAAGAAGCAGAGGGTGGATAAGAGCCAGTAGTCAGGCTAGCAATCCTCAAGGCTCACCCCTGGTGATCCACTTCCTCCAATGAGGCTCTATTTCCTAAAGATTCCACAAGGTTCCAACTTAGCACCACCTGGGGCTGAGTGTTCCAACACACAAGCCTCTGCAAACACTGCACATTCCAACCACAGGAAATATAAAACCAGCATTCTGTTTTTTATCAAAAGAATATTAGCAAACTAAATAGACTGAATACAAAAGACTGCTACTATAAATTCATAAACCACATGCCTAATCCTTTATAAAAATTCTCCCGGCTATTTTTACAACATCCTTGTGGTTAGGAGTAGGTATTAATTATCGTCATTTTGCAGATGAGAAACCTGAAGCTCAGAATTAAGAGATTTACTCGAGGTCACAAAATTAATCAAGAACATCAAAGACAAAACTCATAAAAAGATGATTATTAGCTGAAGGTGTGGATTTAAGTTAAAAGTGAAAAGTGACCCCCTATAGCTTTCAATGTATTCTAATAAGAACGGAAGAGCAAGGAACCCTTCAGCCAATTTGGCAAAGCATACACATTTCCACTTGTGAGGTATTATAACTTGATTCTAAACTGTTGTACTGGTAAGAAAACTGCTTTGCAAATAGGGCTAAATCTAAGGTAACTTTTGCAGTATACAGTGAATCATACAGAATTCTAAAGTTAGTAAAGTTAATTCAGAAGGAAATGTCTTCATTAAGCACTGTTCTAAAAGAGGCTTTTTACAACTGTTCACCATCCCTGTGCCATGTAAACAGAGAAGAGTCAGTAATAGTGAGCAACCTGAACTAACCTGCGTACAGTCAACTGGAATGCAGAGTCCAGCTCAAACAGTAACATGTCAGTGTCACAAGGCAACACACATGCTTTTATAACCACTCATTAGAACTTAGTCACATCTGAAATCTTGTCCAACCAGTAAGGTATGCCCCAAGTTAGTGATCTTTAAAGAGACAAACCAGTAACATTGTTCGACAGGTTTTTAAAATGACACAAATACT
Source organism: Mus minutoides (assembly GCA_902729485.2). Lineage (NCBI taxonomy): Eukaryota > Metazoa > Chordata > Mammalia > Rodentia > Muridae > Mus > Mus minutoides. Next base: position 1,207,154 of record LR749519.1, read on the forward strand.
CCTTCCTTCCTAATGGCATATATTAAGAAGTGTATGAATCTAACTCTTTCAAGTAACAGACAAGCAAGCTATAGACCAGATGACTTATCTTTAAAAATAAATCTTAAGCATCAAGTCATACACGTGGGGGTAATAACAAATGAGTAATTACCACCTGGAAACAGCAACATCTTCAAAGATAATTGCCTCATCCTGATCACGTTTATGTCACCAAAACAATCTATTTGCACTGACAATGGCCTGAAGAGTTAAGTCACCTGAGTGGGGAAAACTAGGTTTATTCTGTGACTCATTTGGTTTAAAGCTCAGTTTTCACATATGACTTTCCTAATATTCAGTTGAGAACATTTTTTTGTTGTTAAAAGAAAAACAGTACAAAGATGTTTTAGAGCAAATGAATATGTAAAGCTAAGAAATAAAAGTAGATTTTAGTGAACAACACAGATCATCTAAAATAACTACAGAACTACAACATTTTATTCCTGGATTTTCTATAACTTTTCATTGTGTTCTCAAATCACCCTTGCATGGAGCGAAGAAAGTGGCATTGCTATTTACTGTTACTCTAACGTACTGAGTTACCGAAACCCATCCAGGGCTGCATAGAGAGGGACTCCCAGCCACAGCAGCAAACCCTTGGTTTTTCTGGGTCTCTAAATATAGGACTCTTTCCAACACAGAAACCTATAATTGAGTCACAGATTAGAATTCTTCAATTCTAAAATATGTACCATGACCATCACTGTTGTTCACGGGAACATCTCAAAAAAGTAAAAACTAATGCACATGGCAGCTCCAAGATTCCAAAGATTTATCATGTCTAATCCTGATGATGCTTAAAATCCCACTTAAATAGGATTACTAAAGTAACGCATATGAAATCAGTTTGAAGAGCAAGTAGTGTCTTCAGTTAATAAGGTGTTTAAAATAAGCTAACTGGCTCGCTTCTGCAAACTGGGTTTTTAGGAGGATTTAGACAATTGACCCAAACTACTTCACAGCCTTCAAGACTGAAAAGCTCCCATCTCGTTGGCACTCAATTCTACTGAATTCTTCAGCTGAAGTCTTCAAAAGGTTTCAGATGGAAGCCATGCCGTTTCAGTCTTTCCTGAGAGGCATGTGACTTGATAAAGACATATGAGGTGATTCAGATAGCTGCTTCTATAAGAGAGGAGAGCAAGTCCTGATTTAAATGCTAGAACTTGGGCTGGAAAAAAGGATCAACGATTCAAAGCACACATGGTTGTTTCAGAGAAGCCGAGTTCAGTTCCCAGCACTCTCAGCGGACTGCTCACACGCACCTGCAACACCTCCAAGGGATTTGATGCCTCTGGCTTCAGTGGGCACCACTGGACACGTGTGCATACCCACAGAGAGAAACAAGCACGCATATAACTAAAAACTAATAAAAATAAATGCTAGGGTGCTAGGCTATTGAACAAATACTGCATTTCAGCCTTTTCTGTTTCCTACCCAGGCCCTCAAGCACCCGGGCCAGCACTCATTACTGACATACATACAGTCCTAGGCCAGCACTCATTACTGAGATACATACAGTCCTAGGCCAGCACTCATTACTGACATACATACAGTCCTAGGCCAACACAGCAACTTTATTAACTCCACTGAAATTTCACTTCAAATCCTCATCCTCAATTCAGCTGATCAATTAAAAAAAAGAAATCCTACTATGAGAAGGCTTCAGGGAGCTGGCTGGAGAAGTGGCTCAGTGGTCAATAGTGCACACTGCTCTTGCAGAGGACACACATTTGGTTCCCAGCACCCATGTCGGATAGCTCACAACTGTCTATAACTCCCGCTCCAGGAAATCCAAAACCCTCTTCTGGCCTCCACAGACACCTGCATTCAAATGCGCACATACACACAGATACAAACACATAATTTAAAACTAAAATCTTAAAAAAAGAAGAATCTGCTACTCTTACTCCAACAAGAAGGCTCAGTTTACCAAAGGTGCCCGCCACCAAGCCTGATAACTCCAGTATGAGTACCATGCCACAACATGGTGAAAAGAGATGACTGACTCCCAGGCACTGTCTTCTGACATCTACATACATGCTCTGGCACACATGTGCCCAAACACAAAACACATACACAGAGAAATATTAAATTAATAATGTGAAAAACCCTGAGTGGAGCTGCTCAGTCCTGCTTTTTATACCGTGGCCTTACCACCCAGCTTACCATCATCACAAAGCACAGTGACTCTGAAATGTGTTCTCTTCCTCTCCACTTTGCCTAGCAGGCCCAAAGCTACAGCTGGCAACCCTGACACTTCTTCTTTATGGATCTCTACTCCTCTAAAACAGACCCAGTCTGCAGCGGACATGTACTTCGTGAGAGGACCTACTTCACTCCATTTTAGAACAGGGAGCCACAGTAGGCCTTAAGCATCAATTTCCCAGAAATACAGCCAAGGTTCTTGGAAAAAAACCCAGAAAAAGGGCAGCCAATCAGCAACTGCCCTGACACCTGGCCAGGGACAACTCTCTCTTCCTCAAGGTACAAACCAATCAAAAGTATATAAATATCACATACAATAAACTCAACCAATCCTGATGAAGGTGACCCAGCACAACTGGAAAATCCCTAACTGGCTTTAAAGGGGGCCTGCAGAGATTCCCTCATGGTCACCATTTTGCTTGGATAGTTGACACCTCCTCCCCACCCTCATGCTGGCTGTTTCTGCAGAATAAATTCTCCTTGTCTTTGCATACTCTTCAAGTCTGGAGTCTTCTTTCAGCAATTCTCAGACCCTTACGTTAGTTTTTACAGTGAGCTGAAATCTGAGGTTAGATATTTTACTTCCAATTCTGCCTCCCAATATAACACCGATATTATATTTCACATTTTCATACAAGATCTTGTATATTTTTACCAAAGCGGTCCTTTAACTCACAGTCCCCTTGCCTCAGCCTCTGGCATGACAGGCATGTATCACCATGCCTTGCTTCTGAGTGACTCTAACTCTGACATCTAAGTCACAGCTCAGCACTACAATAAGGTCGAAATTCAAGACTCCCTTTTATAATGTTCGGAAGACACTGGCCCATTGGCCATGCTAGAAAATTGAACTTTGAAGCATAGCTTGGAGATGGTGGGAATTTTCATCAAGAGCTCAAAACCTTACTCCCAAAGACACATCTCTTTCACTACAATATTCTTGTAAAGCACCAGACAGATCCTTCTATCTGAAGCCTAGGGCTTTGTCAACGTTTGAAGAAACTTCCTTCTCGCCTTCCTTGACCTCTGGAGTTAGTTCCTTCACACAAACATTAGCTTAGCTGGGTCCTTCACATCTTAAGTTATGTTTTGTTTTTTTCTTTCTTAAAGATTTACTTATTTTATGTATATGAGTGCACTATAGCTGTTTTCAGACACACCAGAAAAGGGCATCAGATCCCATTACAGATGGTTGTGATCCACCATGTGGTTGCTGGGAATTGAACTCAGGACATTTTGAAGAGCAGTCAGTGCTCTTAACCGCTGAACCATCTCTCCAGCCCCACATCTTAAATTCTTTTTCACTTTTCATTATTTTGGAATTCTATGTTTTGACAATCTATTAACTTGATCTCCCAAATTACAAATGTAGTCATTTTTTAGTCTTGTCCATGGCTGTCATGCAGCTATGGTACTAGAGTGTTTACTTCAAACTTCTACAACCAGCATGTAGGTGTCTGTTTTACCGAATGCTCATTTTAAGGATTTTAATTAGTTTTTAGACATTAATAATATCAAGCACATCTTCCTAAAAGTGCTTTTATGAAGTTCTATGTAGCTCCTTTACCTGGGCACAAGATGTAAAGTCCTCAGTTGTGCAACTCATGGCTGGAGTTTTCCTAAACTGTGTACTACTGATGAGCAATCTGTACAACCTCTGTATGCAAGCCTAGCTCTGCACTGTGCAATGCAGTTGCCACCAACTACAGGCGGCTACTTTAAATGAACAGAAGTTAAAGGTCAAGCCTGAGCTGTACTGAGAACAGTTCAAGTTCTTGGAAGGTACACATGGTGACCATGCTGGCTGGAACTGGAAAGGATGGCCTGCGACATTACAGACAGATCTACTGGGTAGTACTGCACAGATGAACCAGATCTGAGATTCACTACTGCCCTGGAAGTGAATTCACATTTTATAATACCTGCCTTTGATCGAGAGGGTAAAAACAGCTTAGAGAATACTGTGTACAGGATTCATGCTGCTTCAAGGTACCGGCTCCAGCAGGATCACAGTTCTCTCTTCCTCTTTCATGACATTCTCCCACACTAGACAGCTGTTCTGACTGGGTCTTTCTATTATTCAAAAATTGACTAGAAAAACCTTGACTTCCAACCATATTATATTACAAAGTTGTAAATTTAGGACTTGACTCTCTACTTTATATCTTATAAATTTCCTTAATTTTTTTTTTATTATAAAGCAGGACTTTGTTTTTGTTTATCTGATTAGTCTATGCATTATAAAGAAAGGTCTCTACATTTAAGCTGTATAAAAGCAGCCTTAATGATGTAGCCCTTGTCAAAAGCCACCACCTCTGCTAAAACAGTCTCAATCAAGTATACGTTCAGTTTTCCAGCATCTGGCCTCCTGTTTAGTTCTTGCCAGAGGCCACACTGCCTATAGCTTCATGACAGTGCCTGTCCTTGTGGCTCTCTCTCTCTCTATAGTGCTCTTGTTAGAAGATCTTTTTCAATTGTCTAAGGTCTCAGCTTTCTTTTGTCATTTCACTGAAATTTTGGAAGTAGAAGGTATTTTTAGTCAGCCATTTTGAATTAGAAACATCAGTAAAAAATGCTTCTGAATAGCAAACAGCAAGCGTCCCTAACCATGTCCTGAAGGAACCTTAATTAAGAGTTAGAAACCACAATAAGCTAGGATTTTGTTTTAATATCCCAGGAACAGCTGACTATGTGAGGATCAAACAACTGTTCATACTGTCCACATATCAAAATAACCACAATATTTCCTTTTATACAGAAAAAAGATGATAACTTACACCCCATATGATTTAACAGTACGATCATGTCATTCAGTTTATAAAAAACTTGAGATCATACTACTAAAGAATCTTGTGATAAAGGCTCATGATGGTATACTAAACATTCATTACACAAGTATATATCATGATGTCAACTATATTACTCAAATTGATGACTTCAGTGACATGAGTAACTTCAAGACAAACAAGCCAGCCACCTGGTAGAGAAGGGCTGAACATTTAATAGCATATAAATCTTCATACAACAACAAAACATTTAAACTAATCCCTAGCTTAGCTTGGAATTTCAAACGCATGATGTGTAAATGACCTACAATATCAAATGACCTTCAAAATCGGGTTTGAGTAATATAAATGTATAAGAGAAATCTGCTGATAAGCCATAATTTAAAATACACAAGCAGCTCCATCAGCTACAAGAGTTCTTCCTATTAATAACATGACTTCATCCAAATAAAAACAACAACAAAAAATACCATACAACTTTGTTCCAAAAGGACAACTGAATACTTAAATATTCACTGTAAACCTAATTGTTCCAACTAGAACAAATGAGAAATATGTACCATTAATTTTTGAATTGTCATTTTACATCCTGAAGATATAGGTAAATTACAAGAGAGGTAGGACCACAATTACGTACCCACCTCCAAAGCTGTAGGAAAGTTCAGGTTTAAAAAGGGACAAATTGGTCACTGTTGGAAAATCAAGTTACACCTATTCCTTTTGGCCAAAGAAGGATTATTTGAAGGTATAATGTATACATGAACAGTAAAGATCCATCAGGATGCTATTCCACATCCACTAACACTATTTCTATATGTTTCCCAAATTGTCATTCAAAGTTTAGTTCATATTTCCTTATGGATACATTTAAGAAAAGAAGCTCATGCTGGCTAGGAGAACTGGGTTCTAGAAAGTTACATGACATTTCTGGTTAAAACATACTAAACTGTAACATGATCTACACTTTTATATATGCAAGTTATACTTCAATAGATGTTTATTAAATAAAAACATTGTACATGTAATTTTTCTACTTTCAATTTTAGTTACTAGACTGACATTAGCATGGAGGATACATACTTTAGTCATTGTTGTCAATATTTGGCACATAATAGTAGCTCAAAACACCAGTGGTTTCATATAGACCATAATCAGTGATAATAAGTCCATTTCCATTCTTTCGTGCCACCTCATGGGGCTACTCTGACAGTACATATTATATACAGTGAGTTCTTTTTCTTAATGTTCGGCTCTCTGTCAGGGGGCAATAGATAGCATTTGTGTATATGTATGAGGAAGAGAAAGAAGCCAAGATATGTGCCCAAATAACTAGCAAGACATGCATCACAGGCACGGTGAGGGCAGCACATGTGACAGGGAAGGAGAGCTATTCCAAGCAGGACGAGCCAGGAAAAGCATACCTGAGTGAGTAGCAAATGAACATGGTGAACCTCTTAGAAGGATGAAGGCACAGAACACCATTTATGAAGGCTTAGTACTAGCTCAGGTTTGAGATGGGCATTTTCACAAGCCTACCAAGCACTTACTGAACAGATGCGCCCACACAGAGCATGAGAGTTCAAGCACTTTTCTCATGATCAACACTTAGCTAGTAAATATACCCAAATGCACTATGGAGAGACACTTAAGCAACAGAGGCCTTCATTCCTATGCTTTTGTCTTCAGACAATGTATTGTCTCCACTTTGGCAATAAGCATAAATATCTGATTGTATTCTTGTTCTGGAATAATTACTAGGGGGAAAAACCTTTCACATACTCTAGACTTTTAGTCATTTACTTGAATACTTCTGAGTCAGAAACTCATCCTCAAAGACCTGTTTGCAAGGAAGTCCTGTTTGCAAAAGACTGCATGGAGTAATACTCTTGGTTGATCCTTTTCATTTGGTTTCATTTTCAGAAACACCCAACCCTTTGGCATTAAAACATGATGCCACCTACAAACTCCATGCTCTCTAACCACACAATGAAGTCACACACTAAAATCAAGCAAAATAAATAAATAAATAAATAAATAAGGTTTTAAGTAAGTTTGCACTTTTGTGTTGGGCCACATTCAAAGACCTCCTGGGCCACATGTGACTCCATGGTCTGGATACACCTGAAATGCATTCAACTCCTTGACCTAGAACTCATATTCAGCAATTAAAGCTCGCATCTGAAATGTCTCTGCAGGCTAATATTGTGTACGTTTGGTCTCAAGCTTGAGTTTTGAAGGCTGTGGAGATGTGAGTTGGGGTCTGACTATGCGGAAGCAGTCACTAGGAGTGAGACAGATCTTCGAGTTAAATTGTCCCTCTGATCCTAGTCCGTCCTTCGGTGAAGAGCTCCCACCACACACTCCCGCTGTCAGGAGCCAGTCTGCTTGGCCATTACTCTGCTGCCACAATGCAATGAAGCTCCTATGAAACCGAGTCACGGTGAATCTTTCATCCCTTCCATGGTGCTTCCGACAGATACTTTTGTCAAAACAATGTCAAAGTAACTAAGACAGCACAGATTCTGGCTCTACTCAAGTTCCTAACTCTCTAATCCCCAAGATCTACTTTCTCTCTGAGGATAATAACTTATCAGTTATTCCTCCCCCCTTTTATTTCTGAATTATAATGGTGCTATCCTTGTCAAACACTTATCGCAGCCACAAATATGATATTTACTAAATACCATCTGTGTACATGTCCATAGCCTTGGTGTTGAGGATGAAACAAAAATCCTGGAAATGGCTCAGTCACAAAAGCATTTGGAATTGACTTCTGATCCTCTTCGCCCATGGAAAAGCCAAGAAAGGCAGTGTACCTGTAAGCCAGCACTGAGGTTAAAGAGATGGAGCAATCCTGAGACTGGACAACAAGTCAACTAAAATGTGAGTCTCAGGCTCAGTCAGAAAATTGTTTTAAAAAATAATGAATGTAAAGAACAAGTGAAGATACTCGATACATAAACACAGCCACCCATGTACAAGTGCTTGAGTAATAGCTGCACAATGGTGGAGCCAATAATGAAACTAGAGAATACTGCTCAGGAAAAACACTAGACAGGACAAAAGCGGGAGTTTTTCTTTGCTACCTTATGTTTCACTCAAGTACAGAGGTCAAGTAGGTTGTCAGACACTTAATCCTGCAGCTCAACAGAAAGGCTATGCTGGAGGCTGAGTTACAAGCACACAGATGGACTTTAAGCCATGGATGGAAGGGAGGGAAGAATTGTTTTTAGACTGTTTAAGAGGCAGTTAGTGCTAGGTGACGAACAAGAGGACTGCAATTGGTTATTCTTTGTAAATAGGCTTTATATGTTAGGATAGTCTCGGGTTCACAGCAAAACAGAGAGAGAGGTGCAGAGTTCCCTCATTTCCCTTTTCTCCCACAATGCACGCCCACTCCATCACCAACATCCTCATAGTGGTACCTTTCTTTACTACTGACTTACGTGGAACACTCAGGTTTGTTCTACATTATTACTGTGCACATGACAATGTGTGTCAGTGTGGGTACATTCCAAGGTGTGAATGAGGAAGGCAGCAAACAACTCCAGAGAACCGGTTCTTTCCTTCCACCATGGTTTCCAGGAATTGAACTCAGATCCTTGGATTTGTGCAGCAAACTCCCACTGAAAGATCTCAGTGGTCCCCCCAAAGACCATTTGTAACCCACAATTTCACAAAGAGCAATGACCTGGTCAAGTATAGTTTTAGCCAGCTAGCCTATACAGCTAACGATGTCCCTAAACTTCAGTTCCTGCCTTTACCTCTCAAGTGCTAGAATTACAAGTAGATGCCACACAATACTGTTTATGGGGTGTTAGAGATCAAACTTAGAACTTTGTGCTATGCACCCACCCTACAAACTATGGTACATCCCCACCCCCTCTCAGGAAGGTCTTCAAAGAATCTATAATAATTCATCAATAAAATAGAGAAACTATTATTGGGGGAAACATTAAGGGTGAATGGGTAATTAAGGAGTCTTGTGCCCTCAGGTTGTTAGATAGGCAAGAGACAGTGAACTTAAGGTACAAATCAAGGGGGATAGCCTTAGGGAACACCCAACTTAACTTTAACTGTTAGCTTGGCCTAGCTTAGGTGACCTGAGAGTCTCAATTGAAAAACTATTACCCAGATCAGCCCGGCATGAGAGTACATCTTTTGGAGGCTAACTAAATTGTTAATAGACGTAGGAGAGCCCAAGCCTCTGTGAGTGGCACCAGTGTCTGAGCAAGTAGTTCCGTGGCATAGAAGAAAGCTAGCTAAGAACCAGCGTGTGAACCAGCCAACAAGCAGCATTCCTCTGTGGTTTCTGCTTCTAGTTCCTGCTTATGTACACGCCCTGACTTCTCTCAGTGATGAACTCTGACCTAGAAGCCAAATAAATCCTTTCCTCCCTATACAGCTTTCGGTCAGAGTACTTTACCACAGCAAGAGAAAGCAAACTACAACAGGGAGAGACAAGCACTTTATCTGTGCAATAAGGAAGTATAATGTATAGGGATGGACACAGGTGGTTTGTTAGGCATGGTGGTAGAAAAACAGGAAGCTAGACCTGAGCAGGGTTAGGCATATGTCAAGAGGATGCTACAGGGAGAAAGAAGGGCAAGGCAGCCGAGTATATCCTGACTCAGAGTTTCGTAAGGGGGACATGGGAATATAAAGTACACCGAAAAGTGAAGGATTATCAGACAGGAGCAGCCAGTGAAGCCAACAACAACAAACAGGTGTATTTGAGGAAACAGGAAGCCATGTAAATAAATGGTAGCCATTTTTTTTAAGTTTCTGAGTAAGCTGGGTGTGGTAGTGTTATGGTTAGTATATGCTTGGTCCAGGGAGTAGCACTATTAGGAGGTGTGGCCTTGTTGGAGTAGACGTGTCACTGTGGGTGTGGGCTTAAGACCCTCGTCTAGCTGCCTGGAAGCCAGTCTTCAGATAAAGATACAGAACTCTCAGCTCTGCCTGCATCATGCTTGCCTGGATGCTGCCATGCTCCCATCTTGATGATAATGGACTGAACCTCTGTATCTGTAAGCCAGCCTAACTAAATGTTGTCCTTTATAAGACTTGCCTTGGTCATGATGTCTGCACTCTAAGACAGGTAATCCCAGCGCCTGGGATACAGAAACAGTCGGATCTCTCTGAGTTCATGGCTAGCCTGGTCTGCATAGTGAGTTCCAGGTCATAGGTAGATCAGATCCTGCCTGTGAGTAGATCAGTTTCCACCCATGGTAAAGGTTAGAGTCTGACCTCGAGAGTAGACTTCTGAGGGGTGGGGGTCTCCAAGCTGAGGCTCAGATGCTGGAAGGATTACCCATGGATATGCATTGATTACTAAGTATGCTGAGAGGACCTGAGGCATGGAGTAAGCCAGGCCCTGTGCAGAGGTGTGTAGGTTAGCGTGGACCTAGAGGGGTGCTAGTCTAACTGCATGTGTTTTTCCAACGCTACAGTTCTGATTGAGGAGGAACTGACTAAAGCCATACATTTTCACTTGTAAGGTCGTGGGTGAGCAGTGTTCCCTGAAAGCACAAGGCAAGAAACTACAAAGTTTCTTTCAGCAATGCTTCAACTGAATGATAATGACAACTCTCCGTTCCTGAAGGCAGAGAAAAAGCTTCCGTGGGGTGCTGCAAGATTGGCAGACCACATGCGGTTAGGATCTGCACAACATCAACTGAGATTTGATTTCCCAGTGATTAGAGTGGAGCCAGCAGCAACAAATCACGCACAAGCGTCGTGACAGCTCAGCATCTTTTGATTACAGCAGAGTTCAGTTAGGAAGCACACAGAGAACTCACTCTACTGAATCGCCACTGACTCCTGCTAGGCACAGCACCTGACCCCAGCAAATTCCACTAGTCCCCGTCTTTTAAAATCTCTAGTGTCTCACTCTCACACTGATGGGTTAATGTTCCTGCACATGAACCTCTGGGGAACAAAGAACACTTTGGCTGTAAGAGGCTTTGACAATGGGGCTCATACATCTCTGCTCTGACCATAATCTCATATTACTTCTGTTACAAACAAAAGTTCCAAGAAAAGAAAACCTGGCCCTGGTGGCTGAGGTTTGTAATTCAAGTTTTTTAGCAGGCTCAGGCAGAAGGAACTAAGTCTATGGCCTTGCTGGCAATATCTGTCTCAAAATTTAATGGACAGAGATGAGCAGATAAAAATTCCCAGAACGGAAGCAGAAACTCTGCATACAACAAGGGCTCTGAAATGACTTGCCCTCTGAGTCTCATCTTACCTAATTAATGCCAGCCATATGCTAATTATGTAACTTTGGAGACACCATTCACTCCCCTAAGTCCTAATTTCCCAGTATGCAAAATGGAGTAATTATAGCATTTATCCCAAGGTTATTTTGAAGATTAGATAATGTGTATCGAGATGGCATAACATAACACACTGAAGTATATTACTATCAGCCATTATTACTGTAAGTATATTTCCAATCCAGACAGTAGGGCCTCAGACATCCATTTTTTATCTCCATGTCATGATGACAATCAGTTTCCAAAAGTGAGTGTGTTTCATAATAAGTCAGTTCATTAGACTTTTTATAAACCAAACCATTCCATAGTCAAGGAAGTTTTGGTCAATCACCTTTTCAAGTCACAAAACATCCCAGTGCTTTTAGGGTTTTGTTGGTCTGTTTGACAGCACACTGGTGTATGTGCACCTCTGCATGGCTCCGCACCACGACACAGTTCAGCCTAACCTAGAGGTCATGGTACTCCTCCCGCTTCAGAAACTCCAAAACGTGCTTATACCCTGCCCCCAACACAAAGTCAGATTCAGTGCACAGTATTTCTAAAGCAACTTGGTCATAAAATGATGCTGGAGACCTAAAAATACACACTTTGAGAAATGCTAACAAAAATAATGCTGATCACATATATAAAGCAAACGGCGGTTTCTAGGGAATGGCATATGCTCTTCCTATTTCACATTTCACTTAGTACAGTTTCTCACCCATCAGATCTTAATAGAACGTTCCTTAATCTCCAAACTCCAGACTTCTAGTTAAATACTCTTGGACTTTTCTTTCATAGCTCTTATAAGCACAGGCACTGACACACTTGAAAGACTATTTGATTAATTTCTGTTGTGTCACCCTGCAAATTATAAACTTCAGTTGTGTGTATACATACAGACACACACACACACACACACACACATATATATATATATATATATATATATATATATATATATATATATATATACAGATATACAGATATACAGATATACATACATAACATACACACACATCTACATATATGTATTGCCCTTAGCCCTAATCTCTCACCATGTAGCATGATGTCTGATACAAGACACTAAGTGACAGACATCTCATTATCTACCTCAAGCTAGCCCTAAATGTAACTCACAGCGCTCTTCCTAGCCTCCAGAGTGCTTGGGTAATAGGCATGTCCCACCACTTCCAGCTTCAGTTCCTTTTATACAATAAGTAACTGTGAAGAACTCAATTGTTTATTAAATGTAAGTGGTTAAATAAGTTACTCTATAATTGTTTCATACAATGTTTTAAAATGATTAAAAACCTTGAAATTAGCTGAGTGTGGTGGCCCAGGTCTGTGATCCCAGCTATTGGGGGGGCTGAGGCAGAACTGCCTGGATTACACAATGGATTCTAGGCCAGGCTAGTATACTGACTACAAATATACATAAAACTGTTAACAATGACTACACCTGAACTATAGGGTCGAGAAAAGTAATCTTTATGTTCTATAAACTTGTTACAATGCTTTCAAAAACTATGCTTTTCTTTTAATTAATTGACCTAATTAATTTTCTTAGGGTTTGAGCAACTTTGAATCCACGTAGATGACCACATAATTATGCTTGGCTCATACTTGTATTTCTCTCTCCCTTTATGTTTATTTGGTTTTTGAGACAGGCCACTCTACATATCCCTGGCCGTTCTGGAACTCAGTATGTAGGCTACAAACTGATCCACACTCATTCCATTCTCTTAATGAAAAGACAAAATCTATTCTGCCCTTTGTGTCTGGTAATGGACTCTGAAACTCTCCCCTCACCCATTTCTCCATGCTCCCCCCCAGTACCCTCTAGAAAGGCCGAATGTGTCTAGACAAGCCACTTGTATCTCTCTTTTGTTTTGTTTTTCAAGACATGGTTTCTCTGTGTAACCCTGGCTGTCCTGCAATTCACTCTGTAGACAAGGGTGGCCGTGAACTCAGAGATCTGCCTGCCTATGCCTCCCAAATGCTAGGATTAAAGGCACGTGCCACCACCTCCTGGCACGTCTCTATTTCTTAAGAACTTTTTTTAATGATCCCTACAACCATCTTGACTGGAAAGTTAAGAGCAGAAATAGTAGTAACCCAGTATTATAGAGTAAAAATGACAGAACTAGTATGAGGTCTCTCTTCTGCTAAAGCAGTCACATGAACTTCTGGAGAGATGAACAAAAGTACAAAGAAACAGTTCTCCCTGCGTCCAGTTCAGTGAACCAATGAATTACAATTTCGTGCCCCCCAAATGGGCTATTTTTAGGAACAAGGACAAATGCTGTGTGGCTTCCCCACTGAAGAAAATGACTGTCTCAGCATCCATCAATCAACCATAGATAGCTTACACATACACTTGAGGGGAGATGATACCTTTTAAGTTCCTACCTACTCCATGACAGACCATTAATAGGCCCAATCCTATGCAGGTGTCTCACAGGTAATCACAGGTGCCAAGGGTTCAACAGGTCACTAACCATGGCATGACCAGATGACAATGCTCCACACCACCAGTTGTGGTTCATTACATACTATCTCCTCTCCAGAAAAGGAAGCGAAAACCACAAAGGCAGGCCCACAAAGGCAGGCCTCTTTTCAGTAAGCTCAGAAAGTGGGAGGTTATAGAGTTTGGAATGCACGACTTGACTGTTAGGTAATCCTCCTATCAAGCTGAAAGGTCCTGCGTATGCTGACCCTGTTGGCCATTGGGAAGACTAGAGCAAGCTTCTTTCCTCTTCAAAACTAAATTCAAATGAGAGAAAGAAACATTTTATTTACATAAGCATCCTAATAAAACATCTATTGTAGCTAGGCATGGTCAGAAGACTGAGGCAGGAGAATCACTCCAAGTTCAAGTACAGCCTAGTCTACATAGTGAGACCCTGTCTCAAAAGATAAAAACCAGGTAGAGGTGAAGTGGGAATCGGGGAAAGTTCTCTAACTCTCCATTTTTATCTGTCCAGTCTTGAATTTAAAAACTGTCTTTAGAATAGAGAGCTGAGACAACCTGGGGCCCCAGTTTCCTTCCTCTGGGGAAAGGTCTAATTAGTGTATCTCAAAATTATATTTAAGTATGGTCTAGTCTTACTTTCAAGGCTCTCCACAGATTTTAAGATGGCTACAGAGCAGTGGGAGGAAATTATACTTTACTACTCCCACTGCTGTTTGGGCCAAATTGTGGATTAATCCATTTTTCTTTACCAACTTCTCTCCATAATATTTTCTAAAGTACAGGAAAAGCAGGTTTATAGACCGAGTGTCTGCTAACGTGCTCTGAGGGCCCTGCTTAAACTATTTTTTTTATTCTTCACTGAACTGCCTTTCCCTTTAGCAACTTCTATTGAAATTTGTAATTACTGATCGATCTGCTGAATGACCGCCCATATTACTCAGACAATTACAAGCTCCATACAGGTAGAATCAATATTTTTGAACACTGTCTACCAGAGGTCTAGAAAGGTATTTATTAAACATCCTAGAAACAATGAAAGAGAAAGACGGAGTACAAGTTACTATAGATTGCCTTTTTAATGTTTTAAATGTAATCACCTCCTGACTACCTGTTATGTCCCAGTCTAATTACTCTTCTGTTAGCTTCCGAATAATCCTACCAGATTTCTTATCTGAGGCTAAAGTTCACAGAAATTACTAAAATACTTCAAGGAACAAACTTAGGAAATTTGAGCTCTTGTTTCTGTAAATATTAACTTTATCTGATGTAAAGTTGGCCTCCAGGATGACTAAAGGTCTTTATCCGCTCCCCATTCAGTTATGGGGAAGAGGATAGCTATTCACAGAAAATCACTAGTCATACATATCTCAAGTGACCTAAACAGTCTGAGTTTTCTTCCACTTTACACAAGTCCTGCTAAATTAGCTGTATAAACAGCAAGCAACCATTTTTACACAAGCCAGTTTGCTCTTATAATCTCAACACAAAACTGAAATAGCATCTTGTTGATGAGGACAGTGACGCTAAGATCCTACTCCCTACAAACTTATGGGCTTGGGAGTTCTGGGGGGGGGGGAACAGTCGCTGCAGAGAGACACTGGGAGGAGAGCCTTCATTTTCTTGTTGCAGGGGCGTGATCCAGGTGGGAGCAACCACGGCGTCAATCGCCCCCTCGGTACCTTAGGCTGGATGAATTTAGGCTGCCCTGGCCAGTCTCGGCGCCACTAGTCAGATGTGCTGACCATCAGATAGATTCACGGAACAGAGCCAAGCCAAAGAAAGGGCGTGGGAAGAATACTTGAGACACGATTGTACTGCAGCCAATACTAACTGGGCTGCAGTCCACGCTCGCCAACTCCTCTCCTTTCCTCTCTCTGTCCCCTTCCAATCACTTTTTTTTCCTGGGTTGGCAGTCAGGACAACAGGCAAGGGCCTACCTTGGTCTGAACACTCTTATCAAACTTGTCATTTTTGAAGGTGAACGTATTCTGGTGCTTCTGAGGCCGGGACCGAGTCACGTTGCCTTTCTGGGAACTCATCACCAAAATCTCCAAGCACCATAAGTCGGTGCAGCCTTTAAGTTACAGGAAAGAGGAAAGACGTTCCCGCCCCAGGTTGTGACTGTGGACAGTGACCCGGAAGAAGTTCTTCTACTCTTTCCGTCCCAGCCCCAGGTCGGCCCACGTGACTCATTAGGGCCGTCGCGCTCCGCTCTCCCCTGCCGCGCATCCTCCACCACCGGCTTCACAGAAAGCCTTCACCCAAGGTGCAAGTCCGGCTTTCTTCGAATATAGAACTCCCCCATTGGCTCGAAAGAGGCTGTCCATCACGGCGGAGGGGGACGGATATCCTCCGTTCCTATTGGCTCTTCTTTTCCGCAATCCCCGCCTCCTGCCGAACGCTCCCAACCCGTCTCCCGGCTCCGTAGCGTAGCGACTCCGCTGCGCAGTTTGTGATTGGTGGAAGGTGGGCGAGGCCGGTGCCCTGCTCGCCTGCAGCCCGGAGCCCGGGTCAGCTTCGGCGCCCTCCTCCAGTCAGTGAGCAGCTCGAGCCGGGCCGCGCGCCGCTCGCCCCCCGCGGCCCGCCCTGCTCCCGCCCGCCGCGGCCGCGCGCTCCGCCGCCTGGCGGCCTTCGGAGGTGCCAAGGGAGGCGGGCTGCGGAGAAGGCAGCACCGTCCCTGCGCTCCGGACCGCGACCACGGCCGCGCGGGACCTCGGGCCGGAGAGCCCCGGCGGCCGCCGCCCCTCGCGGCGGAGCCGTTAGTCAGCAGAGCGCGAACGCGCGTGGAGGGGGCCACACGAAGCGCGCCCGGGCACCGCAGCTCTCATTCGCGTCCTCGCCGGGCCGGGCCGGGCCGGGCCGCGCGCGGAGTCGGCGGGCGGCGCCCCGCGGAGGACAGCGCGTTGGCGGACGCGGCCGCCCAGTGCAGGTGCGTGGGGCTGGGCTACTGGGCCGTCGGGGGGTCGCCGCTCTGCGCTGGGGACCAGGCCCGGTGGCTTCGGAGCGGAGCTACTGAGAGGAGACCCGTGTGTCCCGGGCCTCCTCGCCCGCAGGGAGGACCACAAGATGGGGTCGGGCGCCGCTCCCCTCCCTGGATCTGGGCCACTTCGGGCCCTCGCTCTCGGCTCGGTGTCCAGGTCCCGCCAGCCTCGATTTTAGATGGAAGCCGCTCGGAGCTTGAGCTGGGTATCCCGCTCCGCCTGTCGCGGGAGCTGCTTTCAATGGCTTGAACTTCTATCATCTCTGATTGAGAACTCAAGGAGGGAGGTTGGATTTGAATTGAAAGTTCGAGAGTTCTGTTTGAAATTGTATTTAGTACTAAACCAGGAAAGTTGTGTCATATTATAGTGTATGGAGGACGTTCGGAGAGTTTAACCTCCCTCCGTTTCTGAAAGAAAGAAAGAAAGAAAGAAAGAAAGAAAGAAAGAAAGAAAGAAAGAAAGAAAGAAAGAAAGAAAGCGTTCAGAGCCTTAATCTTGGTGAGATTTCTGTCAAAAGCAGAATATTTAGTTTCATCAGTGGTGCTCTGATTTAAGGCAGTGTGCAGCAGATTTGATAAGAATGGTTAGAATAACGGGGCCCCGTGGAAAGGGTGACCTTTAAATTTTTTTCTGGTAGTTTATGGAAGGTATTCCATTTCTTTGGCAGTTTATAGTGCTTGATCCTTAGGATTTCCGTTTTTCAAACTTTCAGTGTATAAAGAGAATTTTGGACATCTGGGGACAGTACCTGAAACTACTAAATAACTCTTGAGAAGAACATTAGGTGCGGTTTGTGATTGACATTCATTTGTTTACATTAACGGGGATTTTCAATCAACACTTATTTTAGAGAATGTGTGTCAAAATACTTGGCACATGGATTCAGTTGGGTAATAAATCTACTCGTAGCCAATGCAGTATTTTGAATATCACCATTATTATCGGTGCCCGTGCCTTACCAACGGAAAACGGAGAAGGCGATGGTGTTGGAAGTTGAAAATGGATACAGTATCTGCTATGCCTTCGTTACTGTTGCAGATCTAGGAGGAAATAAGTAGCATCTTCTTCGTATTTTGACCTCTTTCTTCTCCTACTCTAGTATTAATAAGGTTAATTGGCAAGGATAGGATTAGATTTTCAGTAGGCTAGGAAGCTTTAAATTTGTCCCTCGGCGGTTAATACGTGGTTTGTTTACTTGAGTACCATCGCTCATTTTGCATTGTGGTTAAAACGACCGCTGAAAAAGCAGGATCTTGCCCACCTCAACACATAGACTTACCAAGTACTAGGACAAGATAATGTTTTAGTAGCTTAATAAACTCAGTAGTCCACAGTCTATCACTGAATTGATCTACAACCCCAGGCATGCAGTTCTCGGCTGAATCAGTGCCCACATTAGTAATACAGAACTATTAAAATGTGCCACCTGCTTAGGAGCGCTTGTTGCTCTTGCTCTGTTCCCTTCGTAGGACCCACATGGTGGTTCCTAACCATTGCTAACTCCTGTTCCAGGGCATCTGACACCCTTATCTGATCTTCATGGACACCAGGGGGCATATAATATGCATGCAGACAAAGCATTCATACATATAAAACAAAATCTAAATCTCTCATTTAAAATTGTTCTACCAGCTGAGTTTTTAGAGGTATTTATTAATTGATAAACATTTGTGTGTGTGTTAGTATTGGTGTATAGCAGTGTTCACAAGGAAATTTAGGTTTATTGACTTCGTTGGTTTATTTCACTTCCACTCTAAAGTGATTTCTCTTGTAAGTCTCCCTTTCCTGCCCTGTTTGGAATCTCTCACTACTTTGCCTCGTCTACCCCAACCGTGTGTGTGTGTGTGTGTGTGTGTGTGTGTGTGTGTGTGTGAGGGTGGGTGGGTGGGTGGGATTTCTGGCTTTTATATATTAAGTAAGTAAAAACAAGAGAAATTAATTACTTAAATAGCCTAAAGTTAGTAAGAACTGAGACTTGAACCCACGTCTTTTGACTTGTCTTCAGTTCTTGGTGTTGAAGTAGTCTTCTGTGTCATGTCTATACTCAGGTTTTCTTAAGTCCCTGTAAAATGACATTGTAGCAGTTTCATTTTGGTGACATAAAATTTCGTGAGGATTCATGTACCTTTCACCTAGTGAAAGAAATACAACTGCAAATCAAAAGGATACTTTCCCTATGTCTTGTAAATTCTCCCACATGCTACTCTCTTTCTTCCACACTAACTGTTATCCTTAAATTGCCATGACTCCTTGCTGTCAGTGTTCATATAAGTAGCATCTAGATCCCTAAACACGTGTGTGTGTGTGTGTGTGTGTGTAGTTTTTATGGTCTTACATTTACTTGAACATGGTGTATGAATCTTTCTGTAGCTTGTTTTCTTAGTCTGGCCAAGATTCACCCATATTCCTCCTGTATTTCTGTTTTGTTTTCCACTGCCCTATGTCTACATACAAATGTTCTATGACCAATGCTGTGCAATGGCAGTCTCAAAATTACATTGCTTAATAGTGTCCTTGGAGTCTTCCTGTAAGTATATTCTGGCATTTGCATAAGAAAATTGTCTGACAATAGGGTTCTGAAAATGTCGCACTGTCTTGGTTTTTTAAGACAGGGAGAGACCCTCAGTAGCCCAAGTTGACCTTAAACTTGAGGTTCTCAAGCTCAGCCTCCCCATTGCTGGTATCAGAGGCAAGCACCACCACTACCACCACCATGTCTTCTCATATTAAATGTGTATGCAAGATATTACCAGTTGTTGGTTCTTGACCCTATATCTTCCTTTTATAAAACACTTGAACAGTTTTTGTTTTTGTTTTTGTTTTAGTGCTCTTAGTAAAAACCAAAATAATTTCACAGATCAGTACTTGAGCTGCTACGTTCAGATGTTATGTATCAACAGCATTGGAAGCACCTGGGAGTTTGTTAGGCCTGCGGTGCCTCGGGCCCTATCCCACAAGGTTAACGGAACTGCAGGATTTGTGTCCACACTTAATTCTCAGTATTGCTAGAGTCAGGAGCTCTGCACCAGTGGGTTATATCACTGTCAGCACAGTTGCCACCACTGTCCATTCTGATTGACCTACTGAACTGCTTTCAGACACCAAAAAGAGCACTGTGACAGACAAATGATTTTCTAAAATAACAAACTTACTCCTTAAAGTTTGTGTAAAACAGCATGCACTCTTCCTTTTTCACACTAGGTAAATAATTTAATGTCATCATCTGTGTTAAAACAATATAACTAGACAATGAGTACATTTTTAGAAATATTTGACCTTGGAGTTGGTTTTGTTTTTCTGACCGTTTCCCAGTGAATATCCAGTAGAGAAGTTAAAACTCGTGGGACTTAGAGCAGCATTATCTTTTTCTAGTTTGTTTTGATTTGTTTTCATTGGAGGGGTGTAGAGGTAGGGACTCGTTCTGTACTCTAGACTGGCCTTGAACTACTGATCTTCCACTACTAAGGAAAAGTCTAATAGCATTATTTTCATACAGGGAAAGCTTTGCCTTCCCTGGCTTTGGGGTCAATGGTGCTTTCTTCGTGATGCTTGAAGGCCATCATTAAGAACGATTACCCTAGTTCATAAATCTAGTAGTAGATTGGTAGATCACAGGGTATGAGCTGCTTCTTATTAGATAACTGCCAATTGTCTGTTCAGATTGGTTATGCTAATAGTGGATGAAATTGATTTTTCCATTATATTGATACTTTAGACTTAATTTTTGCCATTCCAAGGACAGATGGTACTTGATTCTAGTTTCATTCATATCTCTCAATTATTTGTATTGCTGGTAATTGTTTGATTTATTTTTATTTGTTGTCCATATATTATTTTCTGTGATTTATTTTTTCTCAATTTTTATTGATTTTTCTGCACAACAAATTGGGGTTTTAATACCTTCTTCCACTCTTTAGCATGGCTTTCACTTTGAAAGTGATTTCCTTTATTTAATGTTTTGAAATGGAGTCTTATTCTGAAGCCCTGGCTGGCCTCAGATTAATAACAGTCTTTGATTTAGCCTATCAAGTGCTGTAATTACCACCACAACTGGATCTGAATTTTTTATTTTAATGTTAGACTTAATCATACTTTAATGTTTGTTGTAACGGTTAGTGCTGTCCACTTTACAGAATCTAGAATCATTTGGGAGATGGAGCTGGGTGTGCCTGAGGGGGATCACCTTGGTTGTGTTAATTGATACTGGAGGATCCATCCTACTTGCAAGTGGCATCATTTCCTGAACAGGGGTTTTTTAGACTGCTAAAATGGACACGGTGAGTGAACTAAGCACACCAGTGTACATTTCACCTCTCCTGTCAGACTGAATGCAGTGTAACCAGCTCAGTCACACTCCTGACGCCCTGGCTTCCTACCCCAATGGGCCAGAATTCACTTCCTCCCTTTAGATGCTTTTGTCAAGAGTATTTATTACAGAAAAGTATCTAAAGATCTGAAATTGTGCAGTTTTATCCATAATAAGGGGCTTATAAATTTGTATTCATTGAAAGAAAGTATCTTTTTATTGAAATTGGCTTTTTAAAATGTTAATATACTCTTTTGACATAGTGATGATGGTCATTGGATTTAGTTAGTATCCCTATATGGAAAATTAAAATTTGGCAACTCTCCAGGTGAAGATGCCATTCAATGGTAAAGAACATATGCTGCTCTTCCAAAGGACCTGAGTTTGGGTTCAAGCACCAACATTGTGTTTCTTACAACTGCCTAACTCCAGCTCCAGGGGATCTGACCTCCTTTTCCTGGTCCACAGTCACATATATATATGCACAGGAACACGAACAGACATACATAGATGAATAATAAAACTTTGAAAAATAATAAAATTTGATAACTATTGTCATTGCAATTGCAATATTTCTTTTAAAGACATTCTTAGAATCTACAATCATTCCTTTATAAAGAATACAAATTGAACATCCCTAATGCGAAAACTTCAACTCTAAAATGCACAGTTCTTTGAGTACTGGCATAATGGTCAAAAGTTTTCAGATTTTTTAGTATTTTAGGACTGTTGACTTTGAGGTTAAGAATGCTTGGCTAGTAAAACCTAAGAAAAATATTTTAAAATAAAATTCTGGTCCTACTCCTCTCACATGGAAAGCTCAAGCCGTACTTGGGATGTTGTGTTCCATCCGAGGCTGACATTTAGCTTAAATGTAAGTTGGCTCAGATATGGGCCCTTTTTGTTTCCTTGGGAACTATACAAAAAAAAAAGCCATTTAAACAAGTCCTTATGAGCAGCTAAAGAAGAAAAGTGAAAGTGTGTCCATGCATATACTGTTCCCTGTTACAAGGTTGATTTTCGTGGTGAAGGGAGGCTTATGAGCAAAATACATACAGGTGGCTAACTTATCCCTAGAACTCAGCATCTAACAGAGGATCACTCTTAATATGGTCAAATAAAATGCCTAATAATGTCAGAAACTTATAGATATTTTAGAATAAGTAGCACAGAGTGCAAGAGAGCAAAGGAAGCTGTTTGACATTCTAAATAGGGTGGTCATATCAGGTTTCATTGAACTGGGGAGAATGAACATTGTCATGCAGTCACTGAGGCATTAACATGCAGATCTTAGCAGAATCTAGTAAGAGTAGACAGAATAGGCTTTATATTAGGCCTGTGTGCATGGCCCTCCCATTTTGAAGTTGTGTGAGCTTAGAAAAGTTTATTAGCTTAAAAACTTATAGTATAGGTTCCTCATGTATAAAAGTGTAACAATGTAAGAAAAGTATTATTAAGATTAAGAGATAAGTAAAAGGACCCGCCCCTACTTTTTTCTCATGTGGAACTCTGTACTTTGTTTTCACAGTATATGTCCCAGCTTGTAATTATCTGCATCATGGTTTGATAAAGTTTATCTCACTCCTTCTGAAATATTGATGGGAAGAACCAGTCAGTACAGTACTATTTCATTAAATATACTCTCACAGACAACCTTTAACCCTTTTTCCATTTGGAAGTTATCTCTTACAGATTTGTTGAGAGTGTTTTGTGTTTATACCGTCTCCTTGAATTAGGGCTTTGGACTGTATTACAGGCATTAGCTCGTTAATCACCACACATCTCTGTGATGAAAGCACTAGGTAGGTCTCATCCTGCACTTTAAAAGCACTGAGGCTGCTGAATCACAGTGACACAAAATCAAAGCAAATTTGGATCACAGCTGACATTTGGTTCATTTTTCTGTCCACCCCCTACACACATACAAAAATTCACTTAAAAGCAAAAGCACATGCACCATAAATCATTAGATTTAGCCTTTGGAAACTTATGAGGAAACATGACATTAATATTCTAGTTATGACTTTGTTTCCAAGTTTTCTCTTAGAGCTCTTCAAAATATCTGAGAAGAGGTGCCAAAAAATGATTAGCGTTTTGAGCCTTTATTCTTAAGAACATAGTGTCTCTGGGGCTAAAGGAATTCTTTTTGTTGTGGCTTTGTGGATTTCAAATTTACTTTGAGGATATATATAGGCACATGAAATGGTAGGCGCTAGAAAATATGTAGCACGGTTGGGGATATAGTTCAGGAGATAGTGGGAGTGTCTTACTGTCCATGACAAGGCCCTAGGTACAATCCCCAGCACTAGGGAAAATGAATATGGCATAAATTTACTGTAGCTCAGGATAAAGAAGTAAAGAATTGAAGCAACCCTGTGGATTTGTTGTGCTCATTCCCCACAGGACAAAACAAAAGCATATGCCTCCAGGAACAAAAATGGAAGGCTATTTATTAGTCAGTTGCAATCACACTGCTTGGCTTCTGAGTTTAGGATATCCTTCAGTATGCTTTGAAAACTGAGATAATGTGACATAATTTGTGTAATAACCTCCAAAAAATTCTGTCCCCAGATTGTGACCTAGATTTTGGTTCTGATTAGTATCTTACACAGTGTACAGATCACTCTCACACACCCCATCCCTGCCAATATATATATAATTTGGTAGCTTGTATATAAAATAGTAAGTATACCCCCCCCCCAAAAAAAAGATGAAGGGAGTAGATTTTGAGCTGTTTAGCTCTGACTTGCCTCCAGTCTTCCTGTCTCAAAAACCCAAGTAGCTGGTTACATTTTGTTCTCCTAGTTTAAAGGTTACATTTTGTTTATAGGCTTCAGTGTATCTTTTATTAATTAAATGTTTAGAACAAGAAGGTAGGTAGTATTATTAAGGACTTCTTGTTTTTAAAGGGCATTCCAGTATATACCCTAGAGTACTAGCTTTATCATTTTATCTGTTAGGATCATAATATATTTTGTTTTATAATATGGAAATACAAAAGTTAAAGTGAAACTTTGGCTAAAGAGAGTATCTAAACCAGACAGAGTGGGCATAGTATAGTTCAGGGCAGATTTTTATTTTTCCTTGAGAAATAAACTTTACTTGATGTAAAGTAAATTTGATGTGGGAAATGATAGGAAATATTTTATCAATAGAGTATATACAGTATACACAAACACACAGAAGTAAAAAAAAAAAAGCGTGTCTGTATCCAGCATCAGCATGTGCAGTAGAATGAATGATTGGAGACCATGATGCAGGATGGCATGCTAAAGAATAGAGGCTTATTCAAGAGGGTTCACAGGACTATTGAAAAATGTAAACAGATAAGTGACATCACCTGGCAGGAATTCGGAGTATTGATTTGATAGATATGGGGTATTATAATGTGATTGCACCGTGATTTTATAGTGTCTGGTGGAAAAGAGTTAAGAAGTGGCTGAGAAGATTGGTGGAAGATACAGGGGAAAGGGCACTGGTTTAATGTGTCACAAAAGTACAAGAAAAATACGGGTTGAAATATTTAGGGGGTAAAGTTTAATGGAGGGATTAAAAAAAAAAATCTTAAGATTTAGATAGGTTTTGGTGTCCTTAGTGTGTAAGTGGCAGTTAGAACCTTGAGTTTAGCCAAACATTATGGCTCATTCCTGTAACCCTAGCAGACTTGAGACTAGCTTTGGTTGGGTAGTAGCGGGGTGAGGGTCTACTTTCTGTGGGGAGAATTGAGAGTTTCAGTGAAATAAGAAAGCAAAAGACCAATCTGTCAGAAAAATAAAAAACTTGACATTGAGGTTGAAAATTAGCTTAAGAAGGAATGAAAGGACAATATTGTTACATGATACATTAAGTTGACGATATAGACTCTTTGTGGTTTGGTATTAAAAAAGGTTAAAAGAAGAGATAAATACTAGATCACAGTTCATTTTAGGCCTGAGAAGGAGAGATTTGATTCTGAAGAAATCAGATATGGGAATCTGTCTCTGTGTGTGTATGTGTGTGTTTTTAAAAAGTCTTTGTTTAACAACAGAAGAAATACCTATGACTGATGAATTGGGATCTCTGAGAGATTGATTATCATGAGTAAAACTTTCTTAGGAGAAAAAAGACAATAATGGTTTGATTAATTTCTAATGTTTAGAAGAGTGGCCAAACACATGCTTATCAGCTAAAAACATTTTTCTGGATCTAGTTAGTATATACAGGCTTGGAGACTGTTCAATCTTTCCAGCAGAGCTGTAGGTCGGAGTTGAGAAAGGGTCACTAACGAATGATGTGAATGCTTATATGTCTAGTTCCAGAGGCCAGCCCCCAGGTTAAAACCTGATGTATTAGGACCAGTTAGGTTCTTTGCAAAAAGTCTGTCAATCATTATCCCCAGAGTTATATTCTGGGAACTCACATGGTCTTAACTTTCACATGGATACTGAGATACATACATGCTCACATAAATACACAAATGCATATCTGTGAACATAAATGAGTTTAAAGTAATTTTAATTGCAAAAAAAGATGAGAATGCTATTTAGGTTTTGCCTAGTAAATCACTTTAAAAATTCCCATTGTTTATTCTTTTTAATAAACTGTTTTGGTTTTTTCAAAAATAACATTTCACATTATAAAGGTAGGAGAAACAACCTCAGAATAGAAAGCATTCCCTTAAGTAAAAGCGTGTTAGCTTAAAATTGATATACAACTCCCCAATATTAAACTTGACTGGCTTTAAAAAGAAAAACAGATGAAGTTAGTGACCATGCCCATAATCCTAACACTGAAAGGCTTAGGTGGAAGATTCTGAGCTTGAGGCCAGATTAGGCAACATTAGAAAGACTATCTCGGACTAAGTAAGTAAATAAATTATGTCTATATTAAATTTGTTTGACATATCTAATTTGTCCAGAACTATTTCTGTTTTCCCAAAGAATAGCGAAAACTTTATCACAAACTAGCACTCTCCTCAAACTACCGCCTGTAAATAATTATGAAAGAAACTTTGTGTGCAAAAGCATAGTACCTTACTGTTTCAAAACAAAACGCTTTATGACTAAAGATCTGATTTTGTTCATAAAAACAGCTGACTTTCTCTGAGTTTGTTTGTTTGCTTGCTTGCTTATTGGGGGATGGCCGTGGCTGTCATGGAACTCAATATGCAGATCAGGCTGACCTGAACGTAGAAATCTGCCTACCTCTGCATCCTGAGTGTTGGGATTAAAGACATGGACCACCACACCTGACTCCTGTTAAACTTTTAATGATCCTGCTCATTGTTAAGGTGCCAAAAAGGGAAAAAAATCAATAGTGACAAACTGAAGTAACTGAAAAATATGATTCTTACCATTCCATCTATTCTTGTAATTTGTGTTTTCAGGTTTCCTGCCAGTGAAGGATTGCATAAGTGTCTGATGTTTGCATCTGCCAGTTACAGCTTTGAAAAGTAATAACAGTCAATGTGTAATAGCTCAACACACACCATTAATTCCAGTTTTGAGGTCTCCAGTAGTTACAACTGACCACCTTTAATAAATGACCAGGAAGACACTTGTCAAATTTACAGCTGTTGTGAAGTTACGACAGCAGTTAAGGGACATCAACTGAGTTTGCATCAACTAAGGGACAGGTGCTAGCCCAATGGCTGCAGGAGTAGATTACTCAATTTTTTTCAAGTGCCCCTAGCCATTTAAAAATGAATACTTGCGGGAGATCAGTCCTGCCTCTTAGCACACATTTCAGAATTGTTGCATCATTGAAAAAACCTCCTAAACATGCAGGAATGTGTAATTTTCCCCAACGCCAAGCTTCATCTCTTCAAAGAGCAAGCTGACCAAAACCTACCACCTACCACACACATCCCAGCTAGAAGTATGTCCTATCAGAAGGAAGAGATATTGTTGTTATTGTTGTTGTTGTTGTTGTTGTTGTTTTAAATGTAGCCCAGGATGACCTGAAAGTCAAAATCCTGTTTCTGTTTTCCCAGTGCTAAATTACATTTAGAACTTTTGCCTTTTCCCCACTATCCAAGTGACAACTTTATTATTATTATTATTATTATTATTATTATTATTATTATTATTTTGTGTGAGTGTGTGTGTGTGTGTGTGTGTGTGTGTATGATATTGGGGAGAAGGGTACCATGGCATGCTTCTTGGTCAGATGACCACTTTGTAAAGTTGATTCTGTCCTTCCATCTTACATGAGTTCTAGGCATTGGACAAGTTTGAACAGGAAAACCTTTTACCCACTGAGCCTGCTTGTTGCTTTCCTCAATAGCATTTTGTTTGTTTAAAGATTTATGTTTGATTATTTTTCTAAGTTCTGTGTAAACTTGGAGGAGGTATAAGCATGTGAGTGTCAGGAGCCCATGATGGCCAGGCATGCCAAATCTCCCTGGAGCTGAAGTGACAGGCAATTGTGAACACCCAGTGTAGATCTTGGGGACAGAACTCAGGTCCTCTTGTAAGCACAGTATGTGCTCTTGGACTATTGAGCCACCTCTCCAGGCCTTTACTCTCATGACACTTTCTTGTTATATTTTCTTGTATTTTAAATTCTGTGTGTATGTGCTAGTATCTGTGTGAGTACATGCTTGTGGGTGCAGGTGCCCATGGAAGTCAGACATTGAATCCCCTGAAACTAGAGTAAAAGCAGTTGGGAGCCACCTGACCTGAGTGCTGGGAACTCAATTCAGGTCTTCTGCAAGAGCAATACAAACTGTTAACTATTGAGCCATCTCTCCAACCCCTCAGCTAAAACTTTGAAAGGCTTTGCAGCCTTATGAAGAAAAACATAATATAGTTTGATGGATAAAACATACAGAATTGCTTTGAATATAACTGATTAGTTGGTATGGAATTTATGTTTATGCTGTAGTTAATTAATGAAGCCTATTGTAGAAGGTAAATGTGTGGCAGGCATCACAGTGTTCAGCTATGTGTGAACCCTGCAAACTACAGTAGTGCACTGAAAGTGTCAAGAGAGGTAGAGAGTTGAGCTAAGCCCAGTTCATACAAGGCCTTTGATAAACTGTATAGAAGTTCGATTTTATTGCAGCTGTGGAGGGAAGCTATCAAGGTGTTTTGTTGTTATTTTTGTCTCTGTTTTTAGTAAACAGGAACATTTTATTCACATTAATAAAAGGCCAGAATCTTTTATCTTCCTGGATCATCCTTACTGTATTTCTTCTCAATGATCACAAGACGACCATTCCACAAGAAAGTGATAACCAGTTTGGCTAGTTTTGTCTTTTTAAAAATATAATATTTCATTACTTCTTTGAGAATTTGTTATGTATTTTGATCATGTCCACCCTACTCTTTCCTCCAACTCCCCAGATCCACCTTCTCCTTCCTCTGCTTTATGTTCTTTTTTAAAACTTTATATTGATTATTTGTGAATTTCATGTCGTGCACCCCAGTCCCACTCATCTCTCAGTCACTTCCCAACCAACCAACCTCTGCTTTTGCAGCCTCCCTCCACCTTTGTAGCCCCCCCCAAACAAAACAAAACAAAACAAAACAATTAAAAAGAAAAAAAAACAAGAGAAGAAAAATCTCACCTGCAGTGTGCCAGGCTGTGTCACACACTCTACCTTTTTGTCCAAACTACTTACAAATGTTTATTGGTGTAGTTTGAGGCCTCTGGCTTCTGCTACACCATCAATATTAGATCTTTATCATGACTACTCTTAGATATTCTGTTGTTGCCCAGTGTCATGGAGACCCTGCAGTTTTGGTTC
This sequence comes from Mus minutoides, assembly GCA_902729485.2. Classification (NCBI taxonomy): domain Eukaryota; kingdom Metazoa; phylum Chordata; class Mammalia; order Rodentia; family Muridae; genus Mus; species Mus minutoides. The sequence continues at coordinate 1,235,933 of LR749519.1, forward strand.
TGCAGGATCAGCCCCTTCATGTGCTCCAGCTGTTCATAGATAGGGTAGATGGTGGGGTGGGCCAACTCAAAAGATCTGGTTCTGGGCCTGTGTGGTAGCTGAATTGGTCAGCCCTCCTGCACTGCCCAGGCTTGCTTACCCAAGTGCAGTTGCCAGCAAGGGGCAGAGCTGGATCCTCCACTTCTGCAGATGATGGAGGACAAGGAGCCAGATCTCCCACTTCTGCAGATGATGGAGGACAAGGAGTATTTTAAAGCAGGGAGTTGATCATCTTTAAACTGTCTAGATTCAAAGGACTCTTGAGTAGAAAAACTCACACTCACTTTCCAGAAGGTTTTTGTTTGTTTTGCCCAGTTTGAATTGTTCTTCCTTTTACCAGTCTTTTTTTTTTTTTTTAATCAAAACCAGGAACTATTACAGAAGAGTAGAAAATACCAATAAATACATTACCATTTAAGAGCCGGGTAGTGGTGGTGCACGCCTTTAATCCCAGCATTCGGGAGGCAGAGGCAGGTGGATTTCTGAGTTCGAGGCCAGCCTGGTCTACAGAGTGAGTTCCAGGACAGCCAGGCCTATACAGAGAAACCCTGTCTCGGGGGGGGGGGGGGGGGGGGGGGGGGGAAGAATGGTAAAAATTACTTTCCCATTTACTTTGAATTTTAGAATGTCAAGATCTTTAGATCAATGAAAATGACCTTCCTGTGATACTATTTTGGCCTGTATTCAGTAATGTTCCAAAAAGACTGTTGTTTTTCTGTCTGGAGATATCATAATTAATAAGCTTTTAAAATATACTTAATATTTTAATTGAATATGAAATAAGATTCTTTTTCTGTGGAAGCAAGGTAAGGAAGAGACCCAATCTAGTAAAGGTGCTAGCATGAAATGTGTCCCTCAAAATCTTTGTAATGGTCTAGAGATATAGCTCAGCAAGAGATACAGCTTTTGTAAAGATGAAGAGGCCACTTGTCTTAGCATTTCCATTGCTGTGAAGAGACACCATGACCAAGGCAAACCTTATAAGGACAACATTTAATTGGGGCTGGCTTACAGGTTCACAAGTTCAGTTTATTATCATCAAGGTGGGAAGCCTGGCAGTGTCCAGATAGGCATGGCACTGGAAAAGGAGCTGAGAGCTAGGGGGAGGGTCTCCAAGCCCACCCCCACAGTGACACACTTCCTCCAACAAGGCCACACCTCCTAATAGTGCCACTCCCTCAACCAAGCATACACAAACCATCACAGTAACCCATAGTAAATGCTTGCTTTGTTTTTCTCTGTTTCAGAGATAAACAATGGTGACTATCTACACTAAAGATTCACAATACCATCAGGTTCATCTTAAATAAATTGTCTTAACTAATTTCATAAATTTTCATTCCCTCTTAGTTTGTTACTTTTCTATTTATGTGGTGATAAAACATCACAACCAAGGCAAGTTATAAAAGTTTATTTAGGCTTCGGGTTCCAGGGATCCTTGACAGAACAAAGGTATGGGAACAGGAGAAGGGAGCTAGAGGTTCACTTCTTGAACTGCAAGTACAAAGCAGAGAGAACAAACTTGGTGTGTTTTTAAGCTTTCAGTGTCCACCTACATTGACACACCTCTTCCACCATGGGCACACTTCCTAAGCTTCCTTAGAAAGTGCCACCAGCTGGAGACTAGGCATTCAGATGCCCAAGTCTATGAGGGACACATAGACATTTAACACCCTGGTCCCCACAATCTTAACACTGAGTCCAGACTCTTCTGAGACTCAAGATAAGCACTTAATTGTAAGCCCTATAAAATAAAAAAAGCAAATTATATAGTCCAACATACAGTGACACAAAACATGCATTGCCATACTGAAAAGGAAGGATAGGGAAATAGGAAATAGCTGAACAAAACCAAGATGGAAAGTCAAACACTAAATCCAGCTGGTCCACATTCAGTGACTGGGATTTTAATTTTAAAGGGCTCACATGGTTTTATTCCTCTAGCTTTGCTCCCTGCAACATACATTTCTCTCACTGGCTACGTTTCCTATATGCAGCAATCCTTGGCAGATACCCAACATTCTTGGGTATCCAATGCAACCGAGGTTTTACTTCCACAGCTTCATGCAGTGCCAGACATTGCCTGGCCTCATTGGAGGAAGAATCCCCTCTACTCTTGCACTCTCCAAGACTCTAAAGCCACTACCATGTGGATCACACTGCCAGGTCCACCTGCCAGTTTGGGAAAGATGCTCTCCCTGACCGCCAGTTGCTTTCCAGGACCAGAAAAATCCCCTGGGCTTTTTTCCTTTCAAAGTCCAGCCTTAGCTGGGTGGGCACCCATTCCTTTATTCCAGTGTGAATCAGATCTTTCCTAAATAGCTAAATTCTCCTTAATAATTTTAGCTTCTTTCCATCACATGCCTTAGCTATAAACATTAAAATCGCCAGTTTTTGTTTCCTCTTCAAACTGTACAGTTTGTATTTCTTTTGTTCCATTTGTTCTATTTCGTTATATACCCTCATGAGAGTGGTTTTACTAATAAATACTCAACTAGTCAATAGTATGCTGTCCATAAATCCCCCCCCATACTAGCCCATTGCCCCAGGCAAGTTCTTAGGACATGGACAGAAAACAATCTCATATTTGCCAAAATATCACAGAATGTCCCCAGCCCAGTTGTTGGTGTTGTTGCCTTGAAACCAGGCTTCCACAGTCTGTAGTTTTTACACCACTGTCTTACTATGGTGAAACACTAGGCTCTTCTTATAGCATTTAACCACTTTTCTAGTCCAAAGTTCCAAAGTCTGTCACAGCAGTGACCCAGTCTCTGGTACCAACATGTGTGTTAATTACTTTTTTATTGCTGTGATAAAACACATGACTAATGCAGCGTGACAGAAGAACTTACTTGAGTACTCAGGCTAAAGTGGGTTAGAGCCTGCCTATGATGGTGGAATGAAGGCATAGCAGCAGGAAGCTAAGGGCTCACATTGCAAGCACAAAGTAGAGAGAGCAAACTCAAAGTGGCTCGAGTCTTTAAGCTTTTGAAGCCTATTCACAGTGGCACACTTCTTTTGGCAAGGCCACACCTGAACCTACCCAAAGAGTGCCATTAATTGAGACCAGAGCATTTAAATCCCCAAGTCTAAGAGGGAGATCTTGTTTAAATCAGCCAACCCTTCTCATGTTGCCTTATTTGGCCAACACTTTAGAGCAGTTTGTTGGCCTGTTAGCTCTGGCTAAAATACTTTTCACAACTTCCCTAATAGTCATTTGTAAAAGAAAAACAAATATATTTGCTATGTTCTCACTGCTTGCCTCCTTTAAAGGGAGAGAAAATTCTTAAATGTTAACAAATTGTGATTGTCTTTACAATATGAGGAAAAAAATTCTATTATTTATAATTTGGATAAATAATTAAGATAATTAACTGAATGGTATCACTAACACATTTTATAATATAAATAACCTGACGGGCACTTATTTTTAATACTCCTTTTTCTTACTAATGTATATTGGCCATAACTTCATATTGTGGGTTGGTATCTGTCTTAGGTTTCATTTTTACAATCTTACATTTAAGCCTTAAAATTTTGGTGTATAGCCGGGCGTGGTGGTGCATGCCTTTATTCTCAGCACTCAGGAGGCAGAGGCAGGCGGATTTCTGAGTTCAAGGCCAGCCTGGTCTACAGAGTGAGTTCCAGGACAGTCAGGGCTACACAGAGAAACCCTGTCTCGGAAAACAAACAAACAAACAAAAAATTTGGTGTATAAAGATATTTACATTTAACATTATGTGAGTCTGCATGTTATTGTTCCACTTAAATCTTGAAATAATGTATTTAAATGTAGAGCCAATTCTGGCTAGGTAAAATGTGCCCAGTAATGCAATAGTGATAAGTGAGTGGTGGGACAACGATCCCTTTCTAATTTTATTTGAGGTCTGCTCCAAAAGAAGGAATATACAATATGGTACTGTAAAGCCCATGTCCAGGGAGATCATAGGTGTCTCTAGAGGGCAAGCTACTGCTGTTTTTCTAATCGAACATGTGCCTTTCTAAATATGTTTTTAAATATTTATATTTATGTCTGTAGATTAGTTAGTGGTGCTGCCAGCTTTTGTCAGAGATGCTCCCTTGTTTGTTTGAAGACGGGGTCTCACTATATAGCCTTCCTTGATTGTCCTGAACCTAAGTGAACCAGGCTGGCCTCAGAGATCTGTAGGTATTCTTTTTGGGCTGCTTTATTGGGTTCTTATAACTAACATCTTCCATCCCAAACCCTTCCTCTCTCCCCCCACCCCCACACACACTTGAAAAGGTTAGAGGCAAAAAGGGGCGTAGACCTCTTAAGACTACTTCTTGCTAATTACAAAGGTGATTGAGATCCTTGGGTTAAGTCCAATCTTAGTTGTCACAATATCTCCAGCAAGCAATAGCTACAGCAGGAGCAGGGGGAACAGTAGCCACCATATGATATGCCCTCTCAGACCTCTTACATTTATACCCTTTCAAGAGTCCTTAGAGTTGGGCTGAAGAGATGGCTCAGTGGTTAAGAGCACTGACTGCACTTCCAGATGGTCCTGAGTTCAATTCCCAATAACCACATTGTGGCTCACAACCATCTGTAATGGGATCTGATGCCCTTTTCTGGTGTGTCTGAAGACAGCGACAGTGTACTCACAAACATAAAATAAATAAATCTCTTTTTTTAGAAACAAAAAAAGAAAGAAAGAAAGAAAGAAGGAAGGAAGGAGAGAGAGAGAGAGAGAGAGAGAGAAGAGTCCTAGAGTTCCAAACATAAGCTATCTACAGCTAGCAAAAATCACACCCCTCCTAGAACATGAGACAAGTCATAGTTAGCAGCTATGGACAGTCTGAAGCAGCTCCTTATCCCACACCTGGGATTAAAACAAAACCATATTCATACAACATACCTGGTTTGGTTTGGTTTACTTCTTCACTTTGCATCCCACTCACTTCTCAGTCCTGGTTACCCCCTCCCACAATCCTTCCCCTATCCCCACATAACTGGGAGTTTAAAGAAACCAAAATTTCCACTACAGAGATCCACAGCTTTCTGCCTCCCAAATGCTGGAATTAAAGGAGTGTGTCACTATGTCCAGCATGAGATGTTTCTTTCTGCAATGAGCAGCAGTAACTGCACAAACTCATACTGGTTGAAATGGTGAAAATAAGTGACTGAATGCTCAGCCTTAAATGGAACATCTATATAACTTCTTCCATGGCTAGGAAGAAGTTATATTTAAAAAGAGTTCAGAAAAAAATGTAAATGCTGGATGAGAAATGGTAGAGCATTATGAAACTCTTATTTCTCGAGCATGACATGACTATTGGCCAGAAAAGAAAAAAACGAAACAGAAAAGAAAGTTCAGTGGAGTAGAGTTTCTCTACAACAGATAACTCAGTCCTTAGAGAAGTACAGTATATTTCGTCATTTGGATGGGAAGTAAGTCTTAGGCGTGTGAGTACTGAGCTAGTCTTTAAGAAGTTAGAACTTCTTAGACTTTAGATATAAGAATACCTCCCTGATAGCAGCCTGTAAAATCAGTAAGTATACTGTCGAAGTTGTGGGTCGATAAAGGCTAAAACTTGGAAACAGTAGTATGTAATCATGGAACTCATGTCTGCCCAGAGAGCCCTGCATTCACTAAAAGATAGTAAAGGGAGGAACATAAATACATGCTTCTTCTCCTCCAGCCTCTCCTACACCTCCAGGCTAGACTTCCCGTGTAACACTTATGTGGTTATCTACTTAATCTTGCTAATAGCAGTTTTTGGACAGTGGTGTTTCACTCTCACTCTAAGGGTACCTCCTGCATCAGCTCTAGCTCTATAACTTCCAGGGCTTGGGAATCTACCCTGCTCAGGACTTACAGTGTTATAAAAGAAGTTATTTATAAAGTGTTTGTTTAAAAAAAAAAAGGTACCATTTTCAGGTAGAAAGCACACATGTAGATCCAGAGATTTTTTTAGCCTGCCAACTAATCTTTCATGTAACCCGTGTACACTATAGATAGCCAGTTTGTCTGGGTCTAGTTACTATTGCTACTTTTTCTCTTTTCTAGGTGTAAAGTCAAGGCAGGGTAGATGGCCTATATGCTTTGAGCCTGAATCTAAGGTTGATTTAAAGGTTCAAGCCCCCAAACTGAAATATCTCAAGGTAGAAGGTGGAAGAAAGCAGAACAGAAAGAAAGCAGTTGAGCAGAAACCAGGAATGTTAAACTAAAGCAAGAGGGTTCAAGAAGAAAAATGTAGAGTACTGAGATTAAATCCCAAGGGCTGGAAGCTTCCAAGTTGGTTTATGCGCCACCACCATCATTCACTCGCACACTCTCCTAAACATGCACAGAGTCTTCCAAGCTTCCAGAGAGCCAAACCGTTTGGCTGATAGGACCTCTTACTGCAACAGATTTGTGTTAGGCATTGCTTCTTAGTTCTCTTGCCAACTTTGCAAGATTTCTGTTATATACATTATCCAAGGCTTATATATCTACATTTGTCCTCTGGTAGTTGAAAGTGAATATAAAATGTCAGAGAAAAAAGAAATTCAGTACATATCAAACATTGTACAATTAATATTCAGTACTTTCTGTCTCTTAAGCAGCTTTGTTTTGTGAGATAGCCATTTCTCTGACATCACAGCACCACGCAGTTGTTGTTGTTCTTAAGACAGGATATACTGATCAACTTGTATAGTTCAACCTAGTCTTAAACTTGAAATTCTCTTGCCTTGGCCTCCCGACAGCTGGAATTATAAGTATATTTCACTGCATGGCTACTATAATAGTTAACAGAGGGGAGAATAGCAAGACATAGGGGAGTCTGAAAATAATCTAATTATTTTATATAAGAAACTGATTTTTCTTTAGGAAGAATACTCATTAATTTGTTGTATTTATTATAATCTTAATACAAAAATGTAATGAGAAAGATAATGTAATGAGAGATAAGGATACATCAAATCCATCCTCAAACATGTATATAAGTACAATTTGTTTTGTTTTGTTTTGTTTTTGTTTTGTAGCAGCCCTAACTACCCTGGAACTAGCTCTGTAGACCAGGCGGACCAGGGTGGCCTCAGACTTCTAGAGATTGGCTTGCTTCTGTCTCCCCAGTGCTAGGATTAAAGGCGTGTGCTACCACCTAACTCTAGCAGTGTAAAAATAATTTACATATTACCTAAACAACCATTTCAGAATAGAACATTAGTTTTCTGGCATTTACTCCACTAAAATTCTCTGGAAACAAGGGAAGGAAAGAAACATAATGTTTTCTTTTAAATTTTATTTCATTTTATGTGTATGGGTGTCTTGTCTGCATGTATGTCTGTGCACCACCTGAGTGCTTGGTTTCAGATCCACTGGCACTGATATTACAGGCAGTTGTGTGTTGGTGTGGGTGCTGGGATTGAATCCTGCTTCCCTGGGATTGAGAGAACATTTTGTGCTCTCGGCCTCGGAGCCATCTCTTCAGCACCCAAACTTTCTTAATTTATGAGGAATACATTTTAATTTTTTTATGGAAAAAGTTATCCTTGAAAAGATTGCTATCCATTAGATATTGTAGTCCACGCTTGTAATCCTCATATTTGCCAAGTGGCAACCAACCTGGACTACCAAGCAACACTGTACCTGAAAGGGAAAGAAAAGCTATCACTCTTAAACCAGGAGCTTGTTTGGTATGAATCTACATCAGAGCCTTGGTAAATCAAGAAGATGTAATGAGCTCATAAGTATCAGTAATGGAGATTTAAGAACTATAGTAGAGTTGCTGCATAGTCAGTTTTCAGAAGGGAAAAAACTTACTCTGGAATACATAGACTACAGGATTTTAGTTACAGTTGGTTTCTAGGCTCACTGCCATTCATTAGCATTCTAAACGTCTCATTGGTTTCATTAGACCATCAATTAATCTGAATAATACAAATCCCTGGGGTGCTCATACTTATACCTCCACAAATTGATGATACTATTTTTAGTTCCTGGTCCTTGGGGTGACTTCAGGACCTTACACATGCTAAGCAAGCACTCTTCTCCTGAGCTGCGACTCCAGCCCTTGCTCTGGTTCAGGTACAGTTTGGGAAATAGAAGTTTAACAATATTGAATTATGTGTGTTGTGGGAAATATTAAAAAATGAACCGGATTGTTCCCGAGCTAGTGCCGGTGCCCGCATGTTCTCACCTAGCTACTCTCCCCAGCTAGCCCCAACCGTGCCCGATCACTGCACTCCCAGCTCTTGTTTGCATGTCCTTGGAGCCGCTAGTTCTTCCTCAGCCATAAACCCATGCAGTCAGTGATCGATCCCACATTCCAGTAACTAAATGGAACGGCCAACTTCGTGGTTGCATATCACAATACCCAGTAACCAGGTAAAATCAAGATTCTTAAAGCTTAATTAACCAATCATATTTATGCATCAATAATATCACAATTTACAAGAAGCCAATACAATAATTTCAGAACCAATTGATAATGATAAAAGCTTTATCCCAATTATTCTATACCCACAACTACTTGTGGCTGGTAAACGCCATGTGGGTTCACATCTGCCACCATCTTAGACGCGCTCCCTGTCTCTGCAACTCTTAGCTCTGCCTCCCTTTTCTCTGTCCATCACAGGCCTCCTCTGCACTAATATAATTGGACAGGGAAAATCCTGCGATACAATGTGTCCAAAGACTTAAGATATGTATACATTTGAAGACCACCTTCCTTTTGAAAAAGTCATAGCTCAGAAACATCACGAAAGAAAAGCAAAAGAGCTGTGAAGTGTAAACACAGTTTACTTGTTTTGTCATCTTGGGATCATGGGTGTGTGTGTGTGTGTGTGTGTGTGTGTGTGTGTGTGTGTGTATAAGTTCCAGGATATAAGCACAGTCATTTGGAAAGCAACTGGAAAATGAGAAGCTCTGTTCCCTACCTTTGTACCTTTGGGACCTCTGTTCTCTGCACCTCATTACCTACCTCACCCTCACAACCTAAAGTTGTAACTCATTAATTGTTAAATGTAAATTTCCTTGGAGGCAGGTGAAATAATCAGTAAAGTGATTGTTCTACAAGCATGAAAACTGAGTTTGATTGCTAGAGCCTTTATAAACCCAAGGCTTGGTGTCCAGCATTGCAAAAGTGGAGGTAGATCCCTGGACCTTGATGGCTGACGAAGGGTACTATGAGAAACTTTGGCTCAGTCCGTGAGCATGGGAGATCTTTTTTAATCCTGGTGTCTTTCTCAATTTCTTTTAAAAGTATTTTTAAGTTTTCATTATAGAAGAGTTTCATATCCATGGTTTAGTCCACAGGTTTGGAATTTTTATTGGGGTGGGGGCTGTCCCTGGTTGCCCTTTGGTTGGTTGTAGACAATGGAAATGTTTCTTAGATTTTTTTTTGTTGTTGTTCATTAGTATGTTGAAAGGCTGTTGGGTTTGGATTTTGGTGTTTGTTTGTTTGTTTTTCTTTTTTAATGCATTAATTTTGTATTCTGCCCCTTTGCTGAAAATGTTTTATCAGCGCTAAGAGTTTACTGGTAGAGTCTTTAGGGTCTCATGTATAGAGTCAATGTCATCTGCAAATACACGTTGACTTCTTCCTTTCCTATTTATATCCTTTTTATTTGCTTCTCTTATCTTGTTTTTCAATTTAGTGGAAATGCTTTATTTTTCCCCATGTAATATAATATGGGTTGTAGGTGCCTCATAGAGATATCTCTATGTAATATAATATGGGTTGTAGGTGCATCATAGAGATATCTTTATGTAATGTAATATGGGTTGTAGGTGCATCATAGAGATATCTTTATGTAATATAATATGGGTTATAGGTGCATCATAGAGATATCTTTATGATTTGGTGATGAGATGTGTTTCTTGTAAGTTTCTTCAGGACTTTTAACATGAACAGATTGGATTTTATCAAGTCTTTTCTGCATCTACTGATATAGCAATGGAATTTCAATTCTTGAGTCTATTCATGTAATATAAAATTTATTGATTTGTATATATTGAATGATTGCTGCATCTCCAGAATAAAATTTCTCAAACTTGACATGGTCTATTCTTGTTTTGTTTTGTTTGTTTGTTTGTTTGTTTGTTTTAAATCCAATTTCCAAATATTTTTGCTGAGAATTTTCTGTTTTACAGAATGGCTGGAGAAGCATTGGGCATTAGTTAATGATTTGAAGTTCTGATAAAGTTCACCAGTAAATCCATCTTGGCCAGGACTCTTTTTATTATTATTATTATTATTATTTTATTTTAAGGGTTTTAATTGCTATTTAAACCCTACTGCTTATTAAAGATCTGTTCCAGCTAGGTTTAACTTTGGAAGATCATATTTATCTAGGAATGCATTCTTTTAATATTTCCAATTTAGTGGAAGTTTAGTTTTCAAGGTACAATCTAATGTTTTTCTGAATGTCTTTGGTATCTGTTGAAATGGCTCCCTCTTTCATCTCTACCTTTATTAATTTGGGTTCTTTCTCAGTCCTTGGCTAAGATTTTTGTCAGTCTTGTTAGTCTTTTGAAAGAATTTTTTGTTAAAGATTCCTTGAGAACTTCATGTATTTCATACAATAAACTATGATTTTATCTATCCCATTTTCCTCTTCCAACAATCCCTCTCTTGGCTTCAAGTACCTACCTATGTCCATTCATCCTCCCTCCCTCCCTTCCTCCCTCCCTTCCTCTCTTTTTTTCTCTTTCCTGATAACCCACTAAGTCTTGCTAGTTACTGCTGTGTGCATAGGTCTGGCACCATCCACTGGGACATAGGAAACCTGATATTGACTATATTCTGAATAAAGATTAAATTCTCCTTCCTTCAGCAACTATCCACAGCTGGTAGCTCCTCACTATAGGCAGAGGCTAGAGCTGGAGATCTTTGCTGACTGAATCTTGTGCAGGCCTTGTACAAGTCTTCACAGCTGCTGTGAGTTCATGATGGTTACAGCCAGGGGCTGACTAGATGGCTCCGTGGGGAAGAGCACTGACTGTTTTTCCGAAGGTCCTGAGTTCAAATCCTAGCAATCACCCCATGGGTCTGAAGACAGCTACAGTGTACTTAGATATGATTGTTACAACCATATCTTTTCCAGAAGACTAAATTTCCCAGGATTTATCTCAAACCTCCATCACTTGAATTTTTTCTGCTTCTGGGCTCCCAGTTTATTTCTCAGTCTGAGATCCCAGCCCATAAAATGGTGCTCTTCACATTTAGGGTAACCTCTGGGTAACCTAGCCTCAGTTGATTCTACATGCACTTGGTGGTGATGAGAACCCCTTCTAAAAATCAGCTATGACTCTGCACTAGTTTTGTTCTCTATTTTAGTAGTATATCCGTAATCAATTTTTCTTCTTTTTTTCTTTATGCTTTACTTTTCCCTTGAGTTGAGGGCTGAAAAATATTGAAGATTGATCATAGCTGCTTTAGATATACAAACAATTTTAGTGGCTCTCTGACTTAGTAGGCATTTCCTTCCATGACTTAAAGCGCGTCAGTGTCCTTCTGCAGCCAAATGTCCCAGTGGATGCCCAGTGCTCTTCTATTATAACTCTTGTTACACTTGTCTCCCCATTGGTGTTGTTCCAAAAGATTTCCCCATTGCTTATTTCATACCACTACACTATTAACTTTATTTGTCATTGTGATTTGAGTTTTATGTGAGCCATGAACTATAAACAGAAATAATAGGTTTATAATGTGGAAGGATTGTTATCATTTGGTTGAACTTCTTCAAGGGCTCAAAAACGTGTTTCTGTGTGAATGTGACAATGATTAGTGTCTTACCCTGGCTCACTTGTGCAAATTTCTTTTCTCAAATTGATGTGTAAGGTGTTTTTGAGTATCAGGAGATAAATATGAATATATACACACACAACACCACATTGCTAACCAGCAGTTGTCTCCAAATGCTCTTGTTTATTTACCTTTCCTTAGGATTCTGAGTTTTCATCAAGTTACACAAAAATTACCAGCAAACCTAAACACACCTTCTATCTTGATTGTGGATAATCTTAAATGGTTTTATTAAGTAGGATGATCACTGCTTTGGGGAATATACAGTATTTGAGTCTGTTTCCAGAAATCTTTGCTTCACTCCGGGATTTAAAGTGTTTCCAGAGCAATGTCATTAAACCCATTTGGGAGGGTTCTTGAAATTATAGTTAATAGACATTGACTACCAATAATATTTACATATGTCTGTGTTATTGTATGAGAATGTACAAAGTCCACATTAAGCTATTAAAATATTTTATGTCTCTTTTTCTTTTTCAGAAGATGAATAATCTTTCATTTAGTGAGCTATGTTGCCTCTTCTGCTGTCCGCCTTGCCCAGGGAAAATTGCTTCAAAACTAGCATTCTTGCCACCTGATCCAACTTACACACTGATGTGTGATGAAAGTGGAAGCCGCTGGACCTTACACCTGTCAGAACGAGCAGACTGGCAGTACTCATCCCGAGAAAAAGATGCTATTGAGTGTTTCATGACAAGAACCAGTAAAGGCAACAGAATTGCTTGTATGTTTGTGCGTTGTTCACCAAATGCTAAATATACCTTGCTCTTCTCACATGGAAATGCTGTTGATCTTGGTCAGATGAGCAGTTTTTATATAGGTCTGGGGTCCCGAATTAATTGTAATATATTCTCATATGATTACTCCGGATATGGTGCTAGTTCTGGAAAGCCAACAGAGAAGAACCTGTATGCAGATGTTGAAGCTGCCTGGCTGGCTCTTCGGACAAGGTAATCATTTTTACACTATGGTGCATGAGTTATACTGTAGAATAGCAAAACAGAAAGCATTTTTAACACGGATGCTTTGAAATACAGTATGAAGATATTTGCATATATTGTATTACATTAAGATATTAAAATTTTATATAATAGCCAAAGTAGTCTTTAAAAACAGCTCACATTTTATGTGTATGTAAATGCCTATGTGAATGTGTTTTTTGGTATCTTTTTAATTTAAATCTAGTAACATTTAAATGTTCTGTCTCAAACTTTGTTATTAAGATATAATACATACATTCTTATTCTGTGATTTCACTATTTGCTTGCTCTGTCATTAATAATGTAAGAAGCCTTTTTTTGACTACTAAACAAGACATGTTGGCATTTCACTTTACATTTTAGCCTACTAAAATTTGGAAAGATCTCAATTTTCTTTGAAGTAATATGACAAAATTAATCAAGATGTATCTCACTTATGTCATTCTTTAACAAGAACAGATTGTATTTGGGAACTAGAAATCCATTAACCTTTCTGGGTACAAGTTTTATAGATTCCTGAGTGTTGTTCCTCATAATTCAGATTAGTATACAATAAATAGTAGATATTTTAATATAAATGGTTTCTCATTACATATTGATAACCTGCCTTTTCCACGGTATTTATACGGAATCTGTAGGCTATGAGGAACCCACTTTTCCTAGTCAGTGTTACTGCTGAGGGTGTCAGGGAGAACCTTAATTTTATGAATTGCTGCAGCTACCTTGGGAGATGAGAGCTGGGATTAAAGGCACGTGCTACCACAGCCCAGCAGTATAACCACTTTTATAATGTCTTTTAAAATATTTCCTTTCCAATAAAATTATGTCCTCATAGCAAAATTCTGTGTGGAGGGAATTCTGAAATCAGTTGCAGTAATATGAAATCATTAATTTGAAAAGTAAGAAAAAGTAAATGTAACTGGTAAATTATTAACAGAGTGATAAAATTACTTTTTGGGCTGAGCATGGTGGTGCATGCCTTTGGGAGGTAGAGAAAGATGGATCTCTATGAGTTCAAGGCCAGCCTGACCTACAGAGTGAGGTTCAGGACAACACAGAGAAACCTGTTTTCAACAAAATAAATTACTGTATAGGGAAGGATAGGGAATTGTGTTTGGTTCTCAATTTTTTATATAAAAATGTATATTAAAATGTTTACATTTATATAAAAGTCATCTTTAAGGATGTTATTGCCATTTCCATCTGGGCAAGTAACAAAATAATAACCACTTATTAGAATATACTGTTTGAGTCTAATACAGCTGTCAGATATTATAATATTTTAAAATTGAGCAGCTGAATAGTGCGTGCATTTAAGGCAAGCCTGGGCTACATAGTGAAGTGAAGCTGAGGCTGAGATGTACCACATAACAAGACAGTCTCAAGAGAAGAGGGCAGGCAATAAGCTTGACGTGGTGGGACACACCTCTGATCCTAGCACTTTGGAGGTAAACTCAGGCAGAGTTCCAAGTTTGAGACTGCCATAGTCTAAAGAGCAAGTTCCAGTACAGTCTGGACTACACGTAGAAACCTTGTCTCAAAATAAAATAAAGGAGGTAAATATTAATCATACAATAATTTAGTTATTTGGCGCACGCCTTTAATCCCAGCACTCGGGAGGCAGAGGCAGGCGGATTTCTGAGTTCGAGGCCAGCCTGGTCTACAGAGTGAGTTCCAGGACAGCCAGGGCTACACAGAGAAACCCTGTCTCGAAAAACCAAAAAAAAAAAAAAAAAAAGATACAAGTTGGGTGTTGTAACTCACACCTGCAATACTCATAAAACTAAAGGATGTTTTGGTTGTTGATGTTTCATGACGGTTTCTCTGTGTAGCCCAGGCTCTCCTGGAGCTTACTCTGTAGACCAGGCTGGCCTCCAACTCAGAGATCTGCCTGCCTCTGCCTCCCAAGTGCTGGGGATCAAAGGTTTGCGCCACCACTGCATAGTTTCATAAAATTGGAGTTTTAAGACTTTAGCAATTACTTTTCTAAAAGATTAGAATTGAGCATGAAATAATTGAGTATAGTGCTTATTGTAACATTAGAAATTGTGATGGCTAAGTAATTTTAGTTTTTAAGTATAAATTGCCATCTTATGAGATATTTTGTACCAAATCTTTAAAACAATGGACTATTTACTTCCAACTATTTTTGAACTTCTGAATTTCTCAGATACGGCATTCGTCCTGAAAATGTGATTATATATGGCCAGAGCATAGGGACGGTGCCATCTGTGGATCTCGCTGCTCGCTATGAGAGTGCTGCTGTTATTCTTCATTCTCCTCTGACCTCAGGAATGCGAGTTGCTTTCCCTGATACCAAGAAGACCTACTGTTTTGATGCATTCCCAAAGTAAGTTCAATATTCAAAATCATTCAGCACCAAGGTGTCACTGAGCTTCTCCTTCATGTAACTGATGACATCAGAATTGTGCAAGAGACTCTTAGCATGTGACTGATAAAAAGACTGAAATGTTTGAACATGAGATGAGGGCATATATCCTAAGCAGTGTACTAGTCCTTAGACAAAAGAACAGATTTGTGAATGTAAATTAACAGGTCAAAGCAGCAGGTTGGATGTGAGTATCTACAAAGAACAACTTAAGGAAGGTCCCAGACTTACTGTAGGTGCTGAAACAATATGAAGTTTAGTGAGAAGCGCAGCATGAGAGAAGTGGGGAAAGGTGAGTAATGGTACCTGCCAGTTGTATGTGCCAAGAAAGTTAACTCTTGAATGGCTGGAATAAGGTTAGCTGCCATACATAGCATGGATGTGTTTGAAAGAAGAAGGGCTGCTTCTTGCTTTCTATGGTGAAGAGTGGTTGCCACCTGACATCTTCCTAGTTAGAAAAAAGTTATATGGCCTATTTTTCTCAAGGACGAAGAGAAGGCAAGAAGGAAAAGCCGCAGTTTCATTTGGTCTTCTTTCCTCTGTTGGCAGAAATACAAAGATATTTTTGTGAATGGCAGGCCAGAAGCCAAGGTATCACTTGCTTTTTTAACAAAAAAGCAAAGTTATTTAAAAACAATATTTATTCTACATTAGGCTAGAGAGGTGACTTAGCTGTGAACATGAAGACCCGAGTTCAATTCCTAGAACTTTTTTTTTTAAGTAGGCATAATGGTATTCACTTGTAAATACTTGACTGCTGAGGGGTCAGAGAAACAGGTGAGTTCTCTGGAGCTCCCGGCCACTGACCCAGTTTGTTTAACTGAATTACAGAGAGTTGGTGAGGTGATGCTTTGCCAACTTATTCTCTGAACTTTTTTTATGTTTGACATACTTAGATATTTCTCAGGAATAAGCTAGTTGGAAAAGAAAATATACTATTTTCATCTTGAATTCCTCTAAGTAAACATTTCTGCATTATTTATTAGGAAATAGAGCCTTGAGAGTGTAGAGATTGCTCCTCAGTTTCACTAAGTAACTTATTCCTTTATAAGATTCCATCTCATTTGTAATTAAAGTGTATTCTCTGTCCAGAGGGGGGAAATGCAGAAAACATGTTTGTAAGATTTCTTTGCATAGTTTCTTCTTGCGGGAAATAAAAAAAGAACCACCAAGTTCCCGTGCTCCATCCAGATACTCTCTGCCCACCAACTCCTCAGCAGGGCCAGAGCTCCCGAGTTCCCTTTTCTGCCATGCTCCATCCAGATACTCTCTGCCCACCAACTCCCCAGCAGGGCCACAGTTCCTGAGTTCCCTTTTCTGCCATGCTAGCCCCATGTAATGACTGTCCACCCCTCTGTCAGCCTCCACAACACCAAGCAACCTGTAGAAACAAAACTCTAGAAGCTTATAATTAACAAGTCAGATAAATTCTCAATTCACACAATACCCACACAATAATTTCAGAGCCAACTGATAACGATACAAGCTGTCCACCTAGATCAAACAAATTATATCCCTATATGATATTTATAACTACCTGTGGCTATTAAAGCCAGCTAGTTCAGGATCTTTTTTCTGTCCAGCAGTCTCCATCTTGGCTTCCTCCTCTCCTGAGATCCTCTGTGTCTCTGCAACTCTTAGCTCCACCTCCCTTTCCCTGCCCACTCACAGGCCTCCTGCTGCACTAATATTTTAATGTAATTGGACAGGGAAAATCCTGTCAGTTTCTTTTTTCAAGTTGCCTTTCTAAAAGTCTGTTTTGATCTCTATCTTACATTTGAGGTGTTCTCTTTAATATCTGATCACTCAGTATCTGAGTATTCTTATGTTAAGAGTAGAGAACCAAAGAGCTACTCTGATACACTATGCAAATAAAACTCAAACTCTACCTTGGATGATGAAGCCTGCCATTAGAGCATTTTCAGAACCCAAACAGGCCCCACTGAACCAGCCTTTTGTGTGCTGTGTGACTAAAAGTTCCTTTCACTTAAACTGGAGTCCTACATCTACAGACCTAGAGTTGAAGAAAGTTACTCAGCTTTTCTAAGAATTCTGGGAAAGAAGGACCTTACTGTGTTTTAAACAGACTTTGAAGGATTCCATCATGTTTCAGTCCCCCACCTTCATCTCCATGGCAGTGAGTTGGCCAGAACTAGGGTATCCCATTGTAACTAGGATACTTCTTCACTTTACCTTCTATTTGATTGACATTGTGTTGTTACCTATCTTATTAATAGCTATTTCACATACTCATCCGATTTGTAGCTTCAAACTTTTTTTTATGTTTTACTCTGTGTTTTTAACCTTAAACCAGAACAAACCCAAAGGATTTTGCTTGAGTTTTAATTTAGTAACTGATAGAATAAAATCAGCGCAGTAGGGAATGAAGTTAGCCCAGTCAGGCATGGTCCCTGGGTTATGGTTCTGGAAGCCTAGGCGAAATTCGCCATCGAGGAGCAGCGCTCATGTAAAGGTGGCAGTGATCAAGCAAAACAACTGTGCAAAAGGTAACTTCATGCAGAAGTTACCATAGAGGGCATTGGAAGGTGCTTCCTGCATAGAGGGCATTGAAAGGTGCTTCCTGCATAGAGGGCATTGAAAGGATGGACGGCTTTGGGATCTTACTGAAACTTAAGTGACTTCCATCCCTAAAGTTGATTTGTACAGTTCTAATGTTTGAATTTTCTGTTCTAACACAGGAAACTTCCTTTTTATATGGTTCATTGAGCTTTTTTTCCCTTTCTCTTATTCTCTCTAGTATTGACAAAATCTCTAAGATAACCTCCCCAGTATTAATAATTCATGGGACTGAAGATGAAGTCATTGACTTTTCACATGGCCTCGCACTGTTTGAGCGTTGCCAAAGACCTGTGGAGCCTCTCTGGGTTGAAGGGGCAGGACACAATGACGTGGAGCTTTATGGACAATACCTTGAGAGGTTAAAACAGTTTGTGTCACAGGAACTGGTAAATTTGTAAACTGGGTTTTCTTTTCTTGCTGAACTGCACTCCTTGGTAAGTAACATAAAACCTGAAGGTTTTGTTTACAAATCATGTAAGTTGCCTTCATAACTGTACAGGTAATGATTTGTTAACAGACTTAATGAAGGTTTTAATTACCATAACTTGAAACTGGAAATAGCAGTATCATGCAGTCAGGCTGTGTAATTTATATTTTTTCTGTGAATTTTTTTTAAACATCAAGATGAGTACTGTATGAAATTTTAATTCTATAAAATCAAATGCTGTAAAAGTATTGTCAAATGCTTTTGCATATCAAAAGCAAATTTATAAATATTTTTAAACATCTCAATGTACTAAATATCCTGGTATACAAATGTAATATTCTTTCAAAAAGCTGTATATCTAAAGCAATTCAAGTACTCAGAATAAACTGTAAAAAACAAAACTGTTTGAAAACATTCAAGTTGAGTTGATATATACTCTACTGTACAGGGATAGAGGCTTAAATGGTTATTTTATTGTAAAAAAAAAATACATCGACTTTTCTGTATTCTCCAATTATAGTACATTTATCCTTTAAAAAAATGTCTTAATTTTTATGCCATCTGTTAACTTACCAGCTATTCATCGTGTAAATGAGAAGTCCTGATGGCGCTGGATTTTAACTAGTTCTGATTTATGTTTGGTACTGTGAGAAAACTACTTAACATTTTCATTCAGTTATTTAAAGGACATTTAGGGCTTCAAGAATGATTTTTGTATGCAATGTTGTTTTAAATTTGACTAATTATTAGAACTGTAGTAGTCTTCCTTATATGAATACTTGAAACTCCGTTAGTTGATCTTCAAGACCACAGAGAGACTGGCTGTTTGGTTCCTTTCCATCTCAGCTGATTTTAAGAGTAGGGCCTGTTTTTTTGGATTACTATCTTAGAATGTCATGGGTTCCCTCCTGAATGCAGAGGATAAGAAAACATGCCATACGTTTTATATTAACCAGTATAGTAAAAAATAAATAAATAAATAAATAAATAAATAAAGCTCACACACAAAAACTAAGTTGCCTTTCCTTGAATGAATCCTGCCTGAAAAATGAAAGAAAAATAAAAAATAAACTAATGGTATATAGTCTTAATTTGTAATGAATGAGAATCGAAATAATACACACTGTGGATATGTTTTTAAGGCCTTATGTAGTTTTAATTGTTCTGCTTGTTCTGTGGTTATGTCTAAGATTATAGTATATGATCTTCAAAGTATATCAAATATTGTGAATGCTTTGGTTCAGATATGTCAAATTAACAGTAAAACAACAAATGTATCACTCGTCTGTGCTTGTTTGCCTTCTTCTGAACTCCTTACCCCCACACTGAAAGAGTAAAAGTCAGATGTATTTCTGAAGTTTTCTGTATCCTTAAAAATTTGTTTTAACATTCTAAGTATACATTTAAGAAGGTTACTTTGATATTTCTACATATGTGAATGGCTGTAGCCTTCTGTTTTCCACCACCTTCCAGGTCTCTTAACAATAAGAATCCTACATTCGTTTTGGTTGGTTGGTTGGTTGATTGGCTGGTTTGATTTTTTTGAGATAGGGTCTCACTATGTAGGCCTGGCTATCCTGGAACTTGCTATGTAGAACAGGCCGACCTTGAATTCACAGAGATGCTCCTGCCTCTGCCTCCCAAGTGCTCGTCTTCAGTATTCTACTTTTAGATCAACTATTTTAGCTTCTATGTGGAAAAGAAAGCATCCTGCTTATCATTCTATACCTGGCTTATTTACCTAACATACGTAACACAATCATCTTTAATTTCATTCATCTTATTGCATATGGCAGGATTTCATTCCTTATAGTTAAAGTAATGCTCTGTTGTGGGTGTGTGACACATTTCACTTGGTCACTAATCTGCTTGTTACTATACTAATTATTTAATTGGACAGAGCCTGGGCCCTGACAGTTTCAAGAAGCCAATTAAACAGTAGTAAAAAGTAAGTCAAAAGCAGAGGTCCACAGAGCTCTCTTTCCAGGACCATCTTTGGAGTCCCGACATTAGGTTTAAGTTTAAGTAGAGGGCGAGAATGCATAGCAAAATAGTGCCCGTTAAAGTGAAGTCCAGCCAACCACTGTCTCAGCTCCTGTCTTTCTAACTGTGGCCAGAGGAAAGGTCCGAGCTTGTTCCCGAGCAGACCTAACAAGCCAGGCGTGGCATACAGCTTTAATAAGCCCATTAAAAGATCCAGATCAACAGTGAAAAGCAGAGGCAGGTGGTGGTGGTACACGCCTTTAATGCCGATTACAGTTAGAAGGCAGACACAGGTGGATCTCTTGAGTTTGAGGCCAGTCTGGTCTAAAAAATCTAGTTTTAAGGACAGCCAGGGTACACAGAAATCCTGTCTCAAAAAACAAAAACAGACAAAACAAAACAGTCAAAAGCAAATGTATTCCGTGTGGTCTCACATCTCATTCTTACTATTGTTTCCTGTGCTTGGGGTCCTATCCAAATAGCCATTGCGGTTACCAGTTTCTCAACTACTCCATTTTCATTTTCCCTGGAGTTTGGGAGTGTCAGCTCTCTCATTTAGGCCCTTGATCCACCTTGAGTTGGTTTTGCCTAGAAGAGAGGAGCCTCTTGCTGTCCAGCTTCCTGTACTGTTGATTGAAGAGGCTGCCCTTTCTCCTGGGCATGTTTGTGGTGCTTTTGGTGAAAATGAGCTGGCTGTGAGGTGTGTCTGTGTGTGTGTGTGTTTCTGTCTGTCTCCATCGATGGAGGGGCTGGTTTAGGCTGACAGCGTCTCAGTCAGGTTAGGTTGGTATGACCCTTTAATATGGCTTACGGTGCTCTGACACACCTTGCTTTGGTCATTTTGCCCAAGATCGCTATTTGGAGGCTTTGTGCTTCCATATGAACTTCAGCATTGTTATTTCTAGTTCTTAGTTCTGTGATGGTGGTTGCGTCCAAATGGAGATCCCTTTAAGAAATGTGGACTTTTTAAACAATATTGAGTCAGTGAACATGGAAGGTATTTGCATTTTACTTTTTGTGTCTAATATTTCTTTTTTTGTTTGCTTTGTTTTTCAAGACAAGGTTTCTCTGTGTAGCCCTGGCTGTCCTGGAACTCACTTTGTAGACCAGGCTGGCCTCGAACTCAGAAATCCGCCTGCCTCTGCCTCCCGAGTGCTGGGATTAAAGGCGTGTACCACCACGCCCGGCTGTGTCTAATATTTCTTATCAGTGTTTAGTAATTAATACAGAGGGCATCTTTGGTTAAATTTTATGTCATTTTCTTTTGTTGTAGTTGTAAGACTGCTTTCATTATTTTAGCAGATTTCTTTTTGTTATTGTTTTTTTTCTTTTCTTGTTTTTTAAGACAGGGTTTCTCTGTGTAGCCCTGGCTGTCCTGGAACTCACTCTGTAGACTAGGGTGCCCTCAAACTCAGAAATCCGCCTGCCTCTGCCTCCCAAGTGCTGGGACTAAAGAAAGGCATGGGCCACCTCCACCCAGCTGGGTTTTAGCAGATTTTTGTACTGATATATAGAAAAGCTATTTATTTTGTATCCTACCATATTGTATTTGTTCTTTGTAGAGTCTTGGGTTTTTCTAAATACATCATCATCTGCACACAGGAATAATTTGATTCCCTTCCTATTTGTGTGCTTTTTGTGTTCCTGTTTGGTTTGTCTAACCAGATCTCTCTGCTGGACTGAATAGGAACTGTGTCCATGGAGGCCTCTTGTTGCTGTTGGTTCTGCTCTCAGCTTTCCCCACTCACTGGGGCACTAACTGGCTTTGTCGTATGCACTTGTTAGGTTAAGGTGGCTTTTCTGAATTGGTTTAGGGTTTTTAAGCATAATGCATCGCTGAGCTTTATCAAACCCTTTTTTGCATGTTGAAGTGATGATATGCTCTTTACTCCTTCGTTCTATTGGGTGATTGGCATGCTCATATCTCTAGGACTAAGCCAGCCTAACATAATTTTGAAAAATGTGAATAAATTAAGAGTTTATTTCCACTGCCCATTTACTACAAATTATAACACTGAGGATGGATTAAACTAGAAATTAAACTGAGGTACCATTTTCAGAAATGAGAGACAATATTTATCCTATTCCCAAATGATTGATGCCTCTGACTGAATAGGGATGAGTAACACTGAGGAAGGAAGCAAACACCGCTAGCTTGGAAGTGACCTGCGTGACATTTGAGCTTTTAAAAACAGCAAAAGAAAGAACAGGAAGAATAGCATCTACAAATGGTGTTCAGCTGAAAGCTGTTAAATTGGCTTGTGTGAATCCAGATGGACTCGGACTTTGTGTTTCCTCTTGGCAGTCATGACTAAACATGCATAATACAATTAGAACACTCAGGAAAAGGCTTTAATGGTATGATTTAAGAAGAAAATTCATCCAGGCACTAAGGCATACACCTGTAATCTGAGCACACCAGAAATGAACTTCAAGGCCAGCTGGAGCTGAGTACACCCTGTCACAGAGAACAACAAACTCCTATACTGGAAAATAGGGGGGATGCTGTTGTGTAGTGTTAGTCCTTTAGTAACTCAGAATTAGACTTTTTCCCCCTAAAATAACTGGTATGCGGTTGAGGTGAAATCTCTGTGGTAGAGTGCTTGCTGCACATACATGTACAATGCGTTTGATCCCTAACATCACAGGACTAAAACCTTAATACATTCCAAAGTAACTGCTTAAGACTGTTATGAATTGTGGGGGGAAAGGCAGATTTCTGGACAGGGCAAAATTTTAAAACGAGCTTGGTGTGGTCGTTCATGACTGCCATGAGTTATAAACCACGCTGGACTGCAGATCCACCCTTTGTTGCAAAAAGAAAAAAAGGACTGTTCCTTTCATACTGAGTGGATACTTAAACTATAAATCAAATTTCTTATTTTAAATGTATTTTTTATTAGATATGTCCTTTATTTGCATTACAAATGTTATCCCCATTCCTGGTTTCCTCTCTGAAAACCCCCTATCCCTTCTCCCCTCCCCCTGCTCACCAACCCACCCACTCCTGCTTCCTGGCCCTAGCATTCCCCTATACTGGGGCATAGAACCTTCACAGGCAGGACCAAGGGCCTCTCTTCCCATTGATGACTATCTTCTGCTACATGTGCAGCTAAAGCCATGAATCACACCACGTGTTTTCTTTGGTTGGTGGTTTAGTCCCAGGGAGCTCTGGGGGTACTGGTTAGTTCATATTGTTCCTACTATGGGGCTGCAAACCCCTTCATCTCCTTGGGTACTTTCTCTAGCTCCTTCAATGGGGACTGAACATCCACTTCTGTTATTTGTCAGGCTCTGGCAGAGCCTCTCAGAAGACAGCTATATCAGGATCCTGTCAGCAAGCACTTGTTGGCATCCACAATAGTGTCTGGGTTTGGTGATTGTATATGGGATGGTTCACCAGATGGGGAAGTCTCTGGATGGTCATTCCTTCAGTCTCTGCTTCACACTTTGTCTCTGTAACTCCTTCCATGTGTATTTTGTTCCCCTTTCTAAGAAGGATCGAAGTATCCACACTTTGGCCTTCCTTCTTCTTGAGTTTCATGTATTTTGTAAATTATATCTTGGGTATTCGGAGCTTCTGGACTAATATGCCCTTATCAGTGAGTGCATATCATGTGTGTTCTTTTGTGATTGGGTTACCTCACTCGGGATGATATCCTCCAGATCCATCCATTTGTCTAAGAATTTCATAAATTCATTGCTTTTAATAACTGAGTAGTACTCCATTGTGTAAATGTACACATTTTTTGTATCTATTCCTCTGTTGAGGGACATCTGGGTTCTTTCCAGCTTCTGGCCATTATAAATAAGGCTGCTATGAACACAGTGGAGCATGTGTCCTTATTACATAGTGGAGCATCTTCTGGGTATATGCCCGGGAGTGGTACTGCTGGGTCCTCAGGTAGTACTATGTCCAGTTTTCTGAAGAACTGCCAAACTGATTTTCAAAGTGGTTGTAAAAGCTTGCAGTCCCACCACCAATGGAGGAGTGTTCCTCTTTCTCCACGTCCTCACCAGCATCTGCTGTTACCTGAGTTTTTGATCTTAGCCATTCTGACTAGTGTGAGATAGAATCACAGGATTGTTTTGATTTTCATTTCTCTGATGACTAAGGATGTCGAACTTTTTTTTAGTTGCTTCTCAGCCATTCAGTATTCCTCAGTTGAGAATTCTTTGGCTCTGTACCCCATTTTTAAATAGGGTTATTTGGTTCTCTGAAGTCCAACTTCTTGAGTTCTTTGTATATACTAGCTATTAGCCCTCTACTAGATTTAGGATTGGTAAAGATCCTTTCTCAATCTGTTGGTTGCTTTTTTGTCTATTGACAGTGTGATTTGCCTTACAGAAGCTTTGCAATTTTATGAGGCCCCATTTGTCAATTCTTGATCTTACAGCACAAGCCATTGGTGTTCTGTTCAGGAATTTCCCCCCTGTGCCTATATGCTTGAGGTTCTTCCCCACTTTCTCCTCTAAGTTTCAGTGTCTCTGGTTTTATGTGGAGGTCCTTGATCCACTTAGACTTGAGCTTTGTACAAGAAATAAGAATAGATCAATTCACATTGTTCTACATGCTAACTGCCAGTTGAGCCAGCACCATTTGTTGAAAATGCTCTTTTATCCACTCTATGGTTTTAGCTCCTTTGTCAAAAATCACGTGATCATAGGTGCATGGGTTCATTTCCGGATCTTCAATTCTATTCCATTGATCTACCTGTCTGTCAGTGTACGAGCTTTTCTAAGTAGAATTCTAAGTACTTAGTCTGGTGAAACATTTGCCTTTACATATACATTATTTCTTTTGTAAATTCAGAAGCCACGTATACTGCCATCAAAGAAGTTGTAGTATTTGAAGCCCTTCTCAGTGTCAAAGCCAGGTTTCTAAGCCTTCTATGTTTACCATGAGAAAATAAAAACAGAAGAATAGCTTGAGTCCATATGACACTTAGAAGAGCCATCACTACATCTGGGTGGGCAAGATGCTCTGCGGTAGCGTGTGCATCATGTGCCCTAAACAGCCCCAGTGGAAACCTGGGAAATGGAGGGGTCATATGAAGTGGGTAAATGTGTGTTAGTTAACCGTGGTCCTGCGATGCATCTGCAGCACCATGAGAAATGTGATCATTAAAATTCCTGAGTACCAGTAAAAAAAAAAGAAACGTAAATGTATTCACATGTACTAGTGCCCTTGGAGGCCAGGGAGGACATTCGATTCCCTGAGGCTGAAGCTACAGGCCGTTGTGACCTGCCCAGCCTGGGTGTTGAGAACTGAACTCTGAAAGGGCAGCAAGAGCTCTTACACAGTAACTCATCTCCAGCCCCAACCCCCAACCCTCTTGAGTTATAGAAGCTCTCGTGTTACTGGAATCTAGGTTGAGTGGCTTCTCGGGCTCTTATTTGCATTCAGGTTTGTTTTACAATCCTCTCATAATTAACTGTCACTTCAGAATCCCATAAATTCATTTCATTGGCTCAAATAGTTTAGAAAACTACAGTCATCCAATGTCTAGGACTACCAGTGTGCCCAGTCATAGGGTGTGTGCTTATCATGCCCAAGGTCCTAAACTTAAGTATGCAACAGAGCTAGGCTACTTAGCAAAACCTTGTCTCATAAAACAAAAACATCATGAATTTCTTAGAAACAGAGCAACGTGTTTCGTCTAAGTTTCCAGCTGAATCTAAATGACTAGTCACACTAATTTGAGACAGTGCAGGGGAACATGTGCAGTGGTACTATGCCTGCATTCGGCTTGACACAGTTTAAAACCATCCCTGACAGTTTGAAACATGCTACTCAGAAAGCTGAGCAGTTACAAAGAAAAAAAGGTAACTGTGAATATGAAAGAATGAACTTGCTAATAGCAACAACACAACAAAAATAGTTTGAGAAAAATAAGTGTAATAATATACGTTAAGTCTAATAAATAGCCAGAAATGTACAGAATACAGAGGAAGTTCACGTAAGTATGTGAAGACCCAACTAAGAAACATTTTGCTATTAATAGGAAGCCCTGAGTACAGCATTGACAGAAAGTAAGCTAGGCATGGTGGCTCATGCTATGGGTCATCACATGTTTGCTGTCTATGTGGGCTATCTGGTGACATCTTGTGTGATGGCTAATCTTGGTATCACCTTGACTATCTCTGCAGTCAACTAAAATGGAAGTATCTGGGTATATCTGCAAGGGAGTTTTCTTGACTGGATCATTTGAAGTCAGAAGACCTACCCCACTTGTGGTACCACAGACTAAATTAGTTCTCTAGAGGAACACTGCTGATAGACTGAATTTCTATATGAGTTTTATTAGAGTGGTTCCCCAGCTGTGATCTGACTAGTCCAACAATGGCTGTCTTCTGACAGAAAGGCAAGAATCCCATAGCTGTTCAGCCTATAAAGCTGGATGGCTCAGCTGGTCTTCAAAAACATTGGAATCTTGAAGAAGTACATTTAAATATCAGCAAAGGAATAGCTCAGCAGCAGGATAGATGAACTTGCCAGCAAGTGTAATAGCAAACAGGCAAAAAGCAAGAGCTTCCTTTCATGTCCTTTTACATAGGCTACCACCAGAAGGTGTGGCCCAGATTTAGCAGAGGTATTCCCACCTCAAATCTAAGAAAAGTCACGAGTGTGCCCAGCTCCTTGGGTTTTAGTTGATTCCAGATACAGTTAACTTGGAAAAGTAGGTGCAGTGGTACACATCTGTAATCCTAAGTCTTGGGTATTATGGCAGGAAGATTCTGAATCCAACAGCGGTCTGGGCCACATAGAACCTGCTTCACAAACAAAAAAAATTAATAATTTGAATATGAATAAATACACAGGTGTAGTGTATATGCCCTGGATCCCAGCATCCTAGAAAGGGAGGCAAGCAGATTTCTGAGTTTGAGGCCAGCCTGGTCTACACAGAAATTTCCAGGCCAGACAGGGCTGCATTGTGAGAACCTGTCTCGGAAAAACTAAAAAAAAAAAAAAAAAAGACAAAATTGAAACTTGTATCTTACTTTGGCATTCCTATGGCAAAATTTGTGGCAATCAAGAGGAGTTTTCACTTGGGAGGCAGAGGCAGTTGGATTTCTGAGTTCAAGGCCAGCCTGGTCTACAGAGTGAGTTCCAGGACAGCCAAGGCTACACAGAGAAACCCTGTCTCAGGGGGAAAAAAAAAAGGAGTTTTTCTGTTTAGAGGGGCTCAGTCCATCCTGGGTGGGAAAGTGTGGTGGAGAGAGTTTGGGGTAGCAGCTGTGTACACATTAGCAAAACAGAGAGCAGTTCTGGAACTGAGGAACTGGCTAGACTTTCAAAGACTCACCCCTATTGACAGTTCTTTGCTAGCCAGACCTTCCTCTAAAGGCTCCAGCCCCAGACAGCAGCATCAGATGGGGAATATTCCAGATGGAAACTGTAATGAAACTTTTTAAAAATAGTTAAAATGCTGCATTGATGGGAGCTGAACAGGAATCGGTCACTGAAGTTGTTTGAGTCCATATTGTAGCCACATCTGGACCGCTGCTGTGCTTTGGAGAAGCCAGAGTACCAAAGACAAGAAGCAGAGCGTAATTGCAGAATGAATCTGAATAGGCTTGAGAGCAAGGTTCTTGGTGCTGTACCACGTTCAATCCCGCTCAGTGTAGCCACAGGTCGGGCCTGAGGTCAGATGTTTCCAGGTCCTTGGTCTCTTATCCAAAGAGACAAATTATACAAGTCTCTAGAACAGGTCAGAAATCCATCACAAAATAACAGCAGGCCAAATGAAAGTACAGGAGGGGTTTCCTGAAACCAGGGCATTTTCATTTCATGATCCAGGGCTTCTTGCCTCTGGCCTCTTTAGTTTAACCAGCAAAGCTAGGAAGATAAAAGCAGCATGTTTGGGGACAAAGAATCACCAGAGCAGGGCAGGACTGGACATGACAAAAAGGTACATTTGCTCTCATTTGCTGCTTTAGGCTGTGCAATATCGAGCATACAATGCAAGTGTGGTAAACCCTGGATCGTGTTCACTTTTCCTTAAAGCGGCGTGGGGCTGAAGAGATGATGCAACAGTTAGGAACTCTGGCTGTTCCAGAGGATCTGAGTTCAAGTCCCAGTACCTTCATGGCAGCTCACAACTGCCTGTTATTCCAGGAGATCTGACACCTTTACACAGACATACATGCAAACAAAACCCCAGTGCACAAGAAATGAAAATCAATCCTTAGAACAGCTAAAAATAAATGAAATTGAATAGAAGAGGAAGATAATTACTACCCCATCTATTGCACGACAGTGCTTCCCTGCTGACATAAGAATTCAAATTCTGTTGGAGGAGTGATGTTTAAAAACTTAATTATTAGCTTGCTAATAAAGGTTTAATATGTTGTAAGAATATTTTAAATATAAATCATTTCTTACTGTTAGGTTTTCTCTAAGATGGGACAAAATGCAATCAACAACTCTAGCTAAGCTTATGACATTCTTTTATTTTGCTTTAATTAAAATATAATAACATTATTCTCTCTCTCTCTCTCTCTCTCTCTCTCTCTCTCTCTCTCTCTCTCTCTCTTCTTTTCTCTAAGCTCCACTCAAACTCATAGCTTCAACCAGCCCAAGTTTCTCTGCCGTGATGGCTGACAGCAAGGCCACTGCTTTGCACTAACCCAAAATAACGGATTGGTGCGCAGGGGTTTTTAAAATGAGCTTCTGAGGAAAGGTGTTCCAACGTTGTTCTCAGACACTGTTTCCCCAACTGTCCTGAAACCCAGGCTGAAAGCCCAGCATCCTCTGCTTCAGACTCTAGGCTCTCCCTCAAGACTTCAAAAAGGTGACTCTACAGGAAGAAACACACTTCATCTGACCTTGGTTTAAACTGAGTCACCAAGAGTACACCCTACCCCTACCCCCCCCCCATACACACTATATAATGTGGCTTTAAAAAATGTATGTGGGCTGGAGAGATGCCTTAGTGATTTAGGAACAGTTACTGCTCTGACAGAAACCTCGGTTCAAGTCTCAGTACCCTCACCAGGTGGCTCACAACTGCTTGGAACTCCAGCATCACTGGATCTGATACTCTTTCTTAGATAACTCAGGAAACTGCCGTCACAGACACAAATAAAACGTCCCCAAATATGTGTGTATTATGACTAATAATAAAATTGTTAATATATGTCAATGGATGTATTTAATTGTTTGACTTAAACCACCCATATTATTTTGTGTTTGTAGCATTTGGTGAGGTTCTAAGATGCTCTCCAAGCTTGTTTGTTTGCAAAAGAGGTTTTAGAATGAGATCTCAAAATACTCTATACTGCATTTCTTTATTTTCCCACTCCCATACCTGTTGCACCAAATGAGTTTGTGAGTCTCCAAAATAAGGATGACCAGGACATTAAATAAAAAAGGAAAACTTTGAAATTCACAAGTACTTATGAAAGAGGCCAGATGCATACATCATCCCAAAAAGGTGTTCGGTGTGGGTTTCCATCTGCCCCTCCTCCTTCCAGAGCTGACCCTGTGCCACAGCCCTTCATACCCAAATCAAACCAGGAGAGAACTGGTCTCCAAGAGTGGTGAAACACCTGAGAGCACAGGGGAGACCACCACTTCTGCTCAAATTCCTGGCCCAAGGGGACCCATCCAGAGCCATCAGGTAACAAGAAGGAAGGAACAGCTGGAGAAAGGATCCTTCCAGTTTCTATGTGTGCCCCAGAGCTGAACCTGCAATAACTCTCCATACTCAAATCTTGCAGGAAAAAGACTGGTCTCCCAGGAGTGCTGACACATAAGCTTACAGTTATAAACAGCAAGACTAACACCAGAGATAACCAGATGATGAGAGGCAAGGGCAAAAACATAAGCAACAGAAACCAATGCTACTTGGTATCATCAGAACCCAGTTCTCCCACCACAGCAAGCTCTGGATACCCCAACACACTGGAAAAGCAAGACTCTGATTTAAAATCACATCTCATAATGATGATAGAGGACTTTAAGAAGGACATAAATAGCTCCCTTAAAAACAGAAGAACACAGGTAAACAGGTTTACGCCCTTAAAGAAGAAACACAAAAATCCCTTAAAAAATTACAGGAAAACACAATCAAACAGGTGACAGAATTGAACAAAGCCATCCAGGATCTAAAAATGAAAGTAGAAACAATGAAGAAATCACAAAGGGAGACAACCCTGGAGATAGAAAAACCTAAGAAAGAGATCAAGAGTTAGAGAGAGACACAAGCAATCACCAACAGAATACAAGAGATAGAAGAGAGAATCTCAGGTGCAGAAGATGCCATAGAAAACATTGACACAACAGTCAACGAAAATGCAAAATACAAAAAGCTTCTAGCCCAAACCATCCAGGAAGTCTTCAGAACACAATGAGAAGACCAAACCTAAGGGTATTAGGTATACAAGAGACTGAAGATTCCCTACTTAAAGGGCCAGTAAATATCTTCAATGAAATTATAGAAGAAAACTTCCCTAACCTAAAGAAAGAGATGCCCATAAACATACAATAGAATAGAATAGAATTGAAGATCCGGAAATGAACCCATGCACCTATGATCACGTGATTTTTGACAAAGGAGCTAAAACCATAGAGTGGATAAAAGAGCATTTTCAACAAATGGTGCTGGCTCAACTGGCAGTTAGCATGTAGAACAATGTGAATTGATCTATTCTTATTTCTTGTACAAAGCTCAAGTCTAAGTGGATCAAGGACNCATACAGACCCTAAGGGAACACAAATACCAGGCCAGGCTACTATACCCAGGAAAACTCTAAATAACCATAGATGGAGAAAACAAGATATTCCATGACAAAACCAAATTTACACAATATCTTTCCATAAATCCAGCCCTACGAAGGATAATAGATGGAAAATGCCAACACGAGGAGGGAAACTACACCCTAGAAAAAGCAAGAAAGTAATCTTTCAACAAACCCCAAAGAAGAAAGCCACACAAACATAATTCCAACTCTAAAAAACAAAAAATAGTGGGAAGCAACAATCACTATCTCTTAACATCAATGGACTCAATTCCCCCATAAAAAGACATAGACTAACAGACTGGATATGTAAACAAGACCCAGCATTTTGCTGCATACAGGAAACATACCTCAGTGACAAAGACAGACACTACCTCAGAGTAAAAGACTGGAAAACAATTTTCCAAACAAATGGTCCCAAGAAACAAGCTGAAGAAGCCATTTTAATATCCAATAAAATCGACTTTCAACCAAAAGTTAT
Organism: Mus minutoides; assembly: GCA_902729485.2. Lineage (NCBI taxonomy): Eukaryota > Metazoa > Chordata > Mammalia > Rodentia > Muridae > Mus > Mus minutoides. The sequence continues at coordinate 1,267,312 of LR749519.1, forward strand.
CAAAAAAGATAAGAAAGGACACTTTATACTCTTCAAAGGAAAAATCTACCAAGATAAACTCTCAATTCTGAACATTTATGCTCCAAATACAAGGGCACCCACATTTATAAAAGAAAATTTACTAAAGTTCAAAGCACACATTGCATCTCACATAATAATAATGGGAGACTTCAACACCTCACTCATCAATGGACAGATCATGGAAACACAAACTAAACAGTAAAACTAACAAGTTATGAACCAAATGGATTTAACAGATATCTATAGAACATTTCATCCCAAAGCAAAAGAATATACCTTCTAAGCACCTCATGGTACCTTCTCCAAAATTGATCGTATAATCAGTCACAAAACAGGCCTCAACAGATACAAGAAGATAGAAACAATCCCATGTATCCTATCAGGTTCAATAACAACAAAAACAACAGAAAGCCCACATACATTGAAGTGGCACAACGTTTGACTCAATAATAACTTGCTCAATGAAGAAATAAAGAAATTAAAGACTTTTTAGAATTTAATGAAAATGAAGGCACAGCATACCCAAACTTATGGGACACAATGAAAGCCATGCTAAGATAAAAACTCATATCTCTGTGTGTCTCCTTAAAGAAACTGGAGAAAGCATATACTAGCAGCTTAACAGCACACCTAAAAACTCAAAACAAAAAGAAGCAAATACTCCCAAGAGGAATAGACAGCAGGAAATAATCAAACTCAGGGCTGAAACCAACCAAGTAGAAACAAACAAACAAAACTATACAAAGAATCAACAAAACCAGGAGCAGGTTCTATGAGGAAATCAACAAGATAGATAAACCCTTAGCCAGACTAACCAGAGGGTACAGAGACAGTATCCAAATTAACAAAATCAGAAATGAAAGGGGAGATATAACAACAGAAACTGAGGAAATTAAAACATTATCAGATCCTACTACAAAAGCCTATACTCAACAAAACTGGAAAATCTGAATGAAATGGACAATTTTCTAGACAGATGCCAGGTACCAAAGTGAAGTCAGTATCAGATAAATCATCTAAATAGTCCCATAACCCCTAAAGAAATAGAAACATTCATTAAAAGTCTCCCAACCAAAAAAAAAGCCCAGGGCCAGAATTTAGTGCAGAATTCTGTCAGACTTTCAAAGAAGACCTAATACCAATACTCTTCAAACTACTCTACAAAATAGAAACAGAAGGAATACTACCCGATTCCTTACATGAAGCCACAGTTACACTGATACCAAAACCACACAAAGACCAAAGAAAAGAGAACTTCAGACCAATTTCCCTTATGAATATTAATGCAAAAATATTCAATAAAATTCTCACAAACTGAATCCAAGAACACATCAAAACAATCATTCATCATGATCAAGTAGGCTTCATCCCAGGGATGTAGGGATGGTTCATTATACAGAAATCCATCAATGTAATTCACTACATTAAAAAAGTCAAAGAAAAAAAACACATGATCATTTCAATAGATGCTGAGAAAGCATTCAACAAGATTCGACATCTCTTCATGTTAAAAGTCTTGAAATGATCATGAATTTAATGTGCATACCAAAACAATTCTACTTAGGGGAACAAAATAATCAAGGGAAGTAGAAAATGGGAGGAACTTGGGATAAAGCAAAGAAGGGGGAGGGACAAAGAGGGGAAGAATCGCGTATGGGAGGAGATGGAGGAGATGTACAGAGGGTCAGGAAATTGAACCTAGGTGTGTAGCAATGAGGATGGGTAAATGGAGGTACCAACCAGAATGTCCCAGATGCCAGGAAAGCAAGAGCCTCCCAAGACCACTACTGGGATGACATTAATTGAAATACCCCACAAAGGGGAGGGAGAACCTGTTGAGACCATATCCAGAGATTAGCATGGCCCCTGGTTGAGGGATGGGCCACCCACCCATTTTAACCTAGAATTGCTCCTGTTTAAAGAAATACAGGGACAAAGAGTGGAGCAGAGACTGAAGGAAAGGCCATCCAGAGACTGCCCCACCTGGGGATTCTTCCCACACACAGACACTAAACCCAGAAACTATTGTGGATACCAAGAAGTGATTGCTAACAGGAGCCTGATACAGCTGTCTCCTGAGAGGCTCCGACAGATCCTGACCAATACAGATGTGGATGCTTGCAGCCAACCATCGGACTGAGCACAGGGATCCCAATGGAGGAGTTAGGGGAAGGACTGAAGGAGATGAATGGCCTTATCTGGTATCAGTGGGTGGGGAAGCCCTTGGTCCTCTGAAGGCTTGATGCTCCAGTGTAGAGGAATGCTAGGGCCCTGATGAGGGAGTGGGTAGGTGGGTGGGCGAGCACCCTCATAGAAGCAGGTTAAGAGGGGGGATGGCATAGGAGATTTGCAGTGGGGAAACCAGGAAAATGGCTAACATTTCAAATGTAAATAAAGAAAATATCCAATTTTTTTTAAAAGTTCTTCAGTGCCAATGGCCAAGTTATTTTTCCATCTGATTTTTCTATTTCACAGTACAGCTCTTATAAATGGTCTTACAAGATGGTACATGTGAAAAACTCTTTAGGATTTAAAGCTATCTCCATGATGAAAAGTGTGTTGACAACTGCACAAGCTCTTTTCATTGGGCACTCCTGTCCAGTGCCTCCTTGCTGGAGCCCACTACCACATCAGTGCCCAGTCCAGCCCACCTGCCAACTGCCAGCACTGAGTATTACTTTCTCTGATGATTTCTTTTGCTAGACCAAGACTCAGGTCAGACCCTGATCCATTCCCTGGGATAGGCAAGGAAGAATATTTATTACTCATGCTTCCTGCACAGGTGTACCAAATTTGCCTTCAGGGCGCATTCATCAGCCCTTGCTGTTCTGGTTTGATTTTGTAAACTTGACTGGCTTTTCTCCTGGCTTGTCCAGGTTCTCTAGCTTTATCTTCACCTACTCAAAGAAGCTGTTTGCTCCCAAATCTTTGTCTCATATTCTGTCAGATATGGTGAAAGGGATTGCACTGAAGGAAGTATCATGTCAGAACACTGAACCCCAAACTACCCTGATCTGTGTGGAGGACCTGAGAAAGGCCTAAGATGGAAAGATAGAGGCTTCTTATGAGAAGTGGCCGGGTTTTAATTCTGGTTCTGGCAGTGTGGGCTTTATACAATTGTTCTGAACCTCCTGGTCTCATATTTAAGTGTTTACAGTATTGTATCTGCACTGATGACTTTACTCTCTGACTCTGCCACCATCATCACACCTACCACCCTCCACCAACCACCCACCACTCACCACCTACCAACATGCTTATTTAAGAGGCTTTTCTCAAACTCACTATGTAGCCAATGTTGGCCAAGAAACTCAAGATCCTCCTACTTCAGCCTCCTGAGTGCACAGGTTACAGGACCCACTATGCCTTCCCCTCCTCCCTCCCGCTCTCTCTCCTTTTGAATTACCATACAAAATTAGTTATGTATCCTAAAGATATTTTCAAATGAAATATGTTATAGTTGGTTTTCCCCTCTCACTGTCCTCTCCACTCCCCACAATCTTCTTTAGGCTTTCAAGTCATATGTAACCATTTGCCTCTCCCACTTCCTTGACATCTCCTTTGTACTCCTTCTTGACCTCCTTTCTACTTTCTGATCCATATTTAAACATATTTACATACACATGCATATATGTTACAATAGAGGATACATATGAAAGAACAGTCTCTTTGTTTGGGTAAGGTAGGTAAGCAATGATAAGAAAGCCCCACGGGCTTAGCATTCTTCAGACCATCTGACATCAAGGCAGATAAAAGCTTATGACGACCTCAGAGCACAGAGGAAATTATTTTAAAGGTGAACACGAGATAGAGGTAGAAGCTGTTATTTAATTATATTGACACCAAATGTCAGACAGAGTCTCTGAATAATGGGTTAGCTCATTCTCAAATGGATACCTTAAAGTCTGGCATAAGAAGTCACACACTAACTTACTCCTTGAGAGGCACAGTGAGATAGAATCTGGGTACGTGGACCACGCTGACCTCTTAAACTTGTAGCGATCTTCCTGCCTCTGCCCCTGAGATGCTGGAATTAGAGCCACCACACTCAATTTTATGTACTTGTTTTACGTGATCTCTAGAGAATTCTAGATGGGTCAGTATTGTTTGATTTTGAGAATTGGTCTTGCTTTGTAGCCAAAGCCTGCCGGGAACTACCAATCCTGCTTCCATCTCCTGAGTGCTAAGATTGTAGATATGTCCACCAAGCCCGGCTTCATTGAGGATGCACCGTGAACCTGTATTTCTAACCAAGAAGTAACTAGTACAGTATTACCCTCCTGTTGTAAATGGCTAGAAAGCTAGACGGCCTACAAGAAACAGCTCTGTGGTAGTAGAATGGCTACAGCATATTCAAGATTATTTTCTGGACGGAAAACTGAAATCAACTCCACAACAATCTCAGAGCTCTGTCTACAAGTAGGGTTCCTAGACAAATCTTGTGAAATCTCAGACATACAAATTTCAGCATGTCAGTGGAAACAAGGATGGGACAGCCTGGAACTGTTGCCCACGGTCTCAGGAGCCCCTTATCCCCTAGGGACTTCCACTCAGGCAGAGCTAGACCCTCAGTATCTTCTGGGAAAAAAAAAAATCAAGAGCCGGTTTGAAGCACAATCAGAATTTATTTGAAAGTTCAAGAGATTTAAATAGGAAGGTTAGAAGGAAAGGTGCTCTGGCAAAGGTGAAGACACTCCTGAGAAAGGGGCCGTGGGCCTCACAGAGTAAAGTCACATTTCAATGGCAGCAGTAGCTATGGATACCACTTGGTGGTTCTTAAGGTTACATCTCAAACTCCTGTTGAGAGCATTTCCCCTTCTTTTTCTATAAATGAGATCATGCCTTGGCACCAAGATGCTTTGGATAGAATTACAATCTGATAGCATAAAATTAGGTGCCACGGGGCTGGCGAGATGGCTCAGTGGTTAAGAGTGCCGACTGCTCTTGCAAAGGTCCGGAGTTCAAATCCCAGCAACCACATGGTGGCTTACAACCATCCATAACAAAATCCGATGCCCTCTTCTGGAGTGTCTGAAGACAGCTACAGTGTACTTACATATAATAAATAAATAAATCTTTAAAAAAAAAATTAGGCGCCACAGGATTATTCAAGGAAGTGATCAAGACACTTTATACAATAAATGGGGTTTTTCCTCATGGTTGTCCCAGAAAACTGCTGGCCATACCTGCTCAGGACTCAAGCATGGATGGTTGCTATGTTAATTCTTGTTTAAAACGACCTAATATAAAAGTAATATTTTGGGCTGGTGAGATGGCTCAGCGGGGTAGAGCACCCGACTGCTCTTCCGAAGGTGATGAGTTCAAATCCCAGCAACCACATGGTGGCTTACAATCACCCGTAACAAGATCTGACGCCCTGCTCTGGTGCGTCTGAAGTCAGCTACAGCATACTTATGAAGAATAGTAAGAAATGAATCCTTGGACCAGAAAGACCAACCAGGGACGGCCAGAGCAAGCGGGGACGGCCAGAGCTAGCGGGGCAGAGTGAGTGGGGCCTAACGGGGACGGCCTGAACGAGCGGGGCCAACCAGAGCAAGTGGAGCCAATCGAAGCGAGCGGGGCCGGGGCGACTGGAGCGAGCAGGGCTGGAACAAGTGGGGGGGGCATTCGGGGCGGCCGGTAGCGAGGGGGGCTGGTCAGAGCGAAGCTGGGTCGAGCGGAGCGAGCAGGGTTGACCGGAACAAGGGGGAAAAAAAGTAATATTTTGTCTGTACATAGAATGTTCACAGCCAACATTGTTAACAGTGTTGGAAATCTTAGCAACCAGACTCTAGAGTCAGAAGCCCTTTTTTTTTTTCCTGTGTCCCCATAATTGTCTCTGTCTTTCTAGTCTGCCAAGGGAACCTGAGTATTGGTAGTGTGGTCCACGTGGAGCTTAAAGCAGGATAGTAGAAGTTACACACTACATCCAGTCCGTCTTTGAGGTATCCTAGGCGGAAATCTGGAGGCGGGGACTGAAACAAAAGCCTGATTTGCTCTGCCCTCCTTTCTCAACTTCCTTTCTTATACAACGCAAAACCACCTGCCCCTGGGTGTCACTGCCCTCCCATATCAAGCTTTAATAAAGAAAATGTCCCAAGCTTGCCTACAGGGCAGTTTGTTGGAGATAATTTGTGTCAAGCATTCAAAACGGAAACAGAAAATCTAACCAGCATACCAGGAAACCACAAACGCTTACTACTGTGAGAGCCAACGTATTGTTTTGATAACTGCCTAAGAGATCCACGGAACAAGAGATACTTCTAACCAGTAAGCCCCTTGCCCTAATGCTCCTAAATGGTGGAGGCGATTGTTTATGAAAGATTACAAACCTCTTGTTCCCACTCCCCTAAACACGTTTGTTTGACCCAACTGCACTGGATGTTTATGGGAGGCATAACTTAGCCATATTCTGGGAAGAGAGTCCATCAACTTGACCAGTATTTAATAGGCTTTAAAATGTGGTAGTGGTGGTGGTGGTCTTTTTATCAACCAGTGGACCAAACACTATTTTATGATAAAATGTAAAAATCTATGGTGTCAGAAATAAGTGATTTGTTGATTCATTTTGAAAATAAACAGAATCTGACCTTCTCCACTGCCGTTGGGGGAGGTGGGCTATTCAGGTTTTATTGATTTAGATTAACTGACTACATTTGTTCCCACCCTAGCAGCATGTCCTAGGCATGGTGCCAAGAGAATAAATTTTCCTGTAGTGCCAAGCTTCAACTCTGTCTGCAAGTAAAGTAAGAGGGCATGCAAGGACAGTCTCTTTCTGGTACCATAGCCATTACTCATGACGTCATATTTCTCATTGAAACACAATTAGCCCTGCACAAGCCTCAGCGTTTTAAAACACCACTTCAGACAACCAATAGCATCTGACAAAGATGCCGGAACATCAAATGGAATTCCAGTCACGCTGTTTGCTATGGTCTTATCGGGTTCAGGCTAAAGCATGTCAGAAGGGACTAAAGGCTGTCCTAGATTCTAGTCTTTTGTGAACAAAACAGAAAACAACTGAGCATACCCATGGGACATAGCATAGTCTTAAGATTCCTGCCTTTAAATGGAGTGTGGCAGCAGGAAGATACTAAAAGCAAAACATGTTCAGACTGGAGAAAAATGTAAAGAGAAAACGATGGAGAAAGCTCATTAAAGAAGGGCTTGTTTTGATTTTTATGATTTCTGGGGACAGGAAAGGGAGTAGAAATTGATTGGCTGATTGATGATTGATTGATTGTTAGATACATTTCTTTTTTTAAAAAGAAAAACATTTAGTTTTATTTTTATGTGTATGACTATTTCGTCCATAGGTCTGTATGTGTATTACACACGCCCCTGGTGACCACAGAGGCCAGACGATCCACTGAACTGGAGTCACAGTTTTTTTTGTGAACTGCCACGTGGGTACTGGGAACTGGCCTGGGTCCTCTGAAAGAGCAAGTACTTTTAATCGCTGAGCCATCTCTCCACGCTACTCCCCCTTACTGATATATCCATGCTCAGTTTCCAGCTGTATCACTGTATGTCACTGGAATGGAGGGGTAAGGGATATAGATTCTCTCCCAGAAGGTAATGCAGCATAGAAGTAAAGGGTACTTGGAGTTTTTAACTTCACATTCAAAGTATTTAGGAGTACTCTGGATACTAAATGAGAGTCAAACAATGAATAATTGATTTCTGTGGCTTAAAAGGGAAAACAGAGAGCACTATCCAAAGGCTTAGAAGCGAAGTTCTGAGTAGTGAAATTAAACTGATAATAGACTTGTGTATAAGAATACAAGCAATGATGCTTCACAGCCATTGAAACAGGTAGAAACAGTCTTGTGCTTGGTGCATATGGGTACACATGTTTGCTAAGATGAGGGAAAATAACCTAGACGTGAAAGATGTATAGCTATTTAGCTTTTTGTCAAAGTCATAGATCTGCCACTGAACAAAATATTTTATTTTGGCTCAAATAAATAAAATGACATTCTCCATCATAAATCTGTAACGATGACCAAAATAAAATGGAGTTTCTATACCCTTTAAAATGCCAGGACAGAAATGTAATCAGATTTGTGTTAGCCTTTGCCCCTTCTTGGGGAAATGGAGCATAAACCTCCTTCCTCGCGTCTCTCTTCTTCTCTGGAAAGAGGCTCGGGTCTTCTCCATTTGCTCCAAGGATACAGAGAATGACTGGATAAATGCATCAAGAAACCAAGCACATTTTACATGTCCTTTGTATAAGAAAGTTAGCTACATTCCTTGATATACTGAAATATATTCAAACAACTTGTCCAAGGAATCTCATCCATTTGGGTAATTTAGTTCCAGCAAGCTGACCAAGGAGCTGGCTCGCTTCCAGCTGCAAATTGTGATTTGTGCGGTTATTGTATTTTGTTGAAAATACTTCTGGATCTTACTCTCACTAGAATGTTAATTTAAATAACTTTAAATACTACATACATTAAGACAATGACTTTATTTTTAAACTCCCAGATCCTCACGCCTACATCTAAAGTTTGCTGCCAGCAGATCTTGAATGCATGCATGTGAGAAGTGTAAATAGTCACAATTGTTAAGATTATGGAAGAAAAAAAAAAAAAGAAAGATTCTTAACACTCTTCTCCTGGGCTGGAGAGATGGTGCAGAAGTTAAGAGCACTCACTGGCTGCTCTTCCAGAGGTCACAGTTTCAGGTTCCAGAACCTGCATAGCAGCTAACAGGGCTCTGTAACCCCAACTACTGGGGAGCTGATGCCCTCTTCTGGCCTCTGCAAAGCAGCAGACACACATGTGGTACATAAACATCCATGCAGACAAGATATCCATACAAAATTCATCTCTTCAAGCAACGTCAGAGAGTCACCAGCTGAATGAATTCTATCACCATGTATTTGATTGGCATGTGTGTGTTACTTTTCCATTACTGTGACAAAGGTATCTGAGATGGTCACCCTTCCTTGAGGAGGAAGGGTTTGTTTTAGTCACAGTCTCAGAAGATTCTGCCCTTGGTGTCTTGGCCCTGTTGCTTTGAGCCTAAATTAGCACAGAATGTCATGGTAGTATCTGGTGGTAGAGAAGCTTGTATATCTTATAATGGCCAAGAAGCAGGAAGGACAGGTGGGGACAGGGGCCCAAATAGTCCCTTATAGGACATACCTCCAATTATATAATTTTCTTCCAGTGGGCTTCACTTCATTTTATTATTATTATTATTACTTTTTATTTTTTAATTAGATATTTTCTCTATTTACATTTCAAATGTTATCCCCTTTCCTAGTTTCCTCTCCAAAAATTCCCTATCCCCTCCCCTCTACCCCTGCTCCCCAACCCACCCACACCTGCTTCCTGGCCCTGGCATTCCCCTATAAGGGGGCATAGAACCTTCACAGGACCAAGGGCCTCTCCTTCCATTGATGGCTTTGGGGGTACTGGTTAGTTCATATTGTTGGTCCTCCGATAGGGCTTTTTTTCCCCATAAATTCTCTTTCATTTTATTTTACTTCACGTGTTAGGTCTCAGGCCCCCTATGTGTCTAGAATTGAGCTCAAGCTGGACTATTAGCTTCCTGTAGTAGATAAAAGCCAGCATCTTGGGGAATTTGCACAACAGTACCCCAAAGCACCCCCACCCCCCGCCTCTGGTCCTCCTTATGATTGGGATCATTAGTCCCCCTCTCACTCTCAGACTTTGTAGCTACTCTCAGCACATTCTATCATTTGTGCTCTCCAGTGCTGTCTCCGATACACTCTGACACACTGTTGCTGTCTCCGATATACTCACCCACTTCCCTAGCTCTAGCCATGTCCAGTGTCCTTTTATCTCGGCCCTGGACTCCTTCAGAGCCCTCTGGATCTTTTCTCTCTCTTGCCCACAATAAAAACCTTCCGCCTCGCCTGGTGCCAGGTGGTTGTGGCGCATGCCATAAGCCCAGCACTCAGGCAGGCTGATCTCTTGTGAGTACAAGGCCAGCTTGGTCGACAGAAAGAGTTCCAGGACAGCCAGGGCCATACAGAGAAACCCTGTGTCGAGGAAACAAACTCTCAGCTAATGGAGCAGTTATCTCGGCAGCTTCTTCACAGCATCTCCCCAAATGCTATATGCACGAGTGTTTTGCGTGTATGTCTATGTACCTCTTGCATACCTGGTACCTGTGGAGGCCAGAAGAGGGTATGGGATTTTTCTGGAGCTGAAGTTGTGAGCTGTCCTGTGGATGCTGGGAATAGAAATCCTGTCTTCCGGAAGAGCAATCAGTACCGAACCATCTCTCTAGCCTCTAGGCACCACTTTTTTCTTTTTTCCTTTTCTTTCTTTCTTTCTTTCTTTCTTTCTTTCTTTCTTTCTTTCTTTCTTTCTTTCTTTCTTTCTTTCTTTTTTTTTTTTTTTCAGACAGGGTTTCTCTGCGTAGCCCTGGCTGTCCTGGAAATCGCTCCGTAAACCAGGCTGACCTCTAACTCAGAGATCGACCTTCCTCTGCCTCCTGAATGCTAGCATGCATCCCACCACCACCACTTCTTAAAGGTCCCACCACCTCCCAAAAGTGGCACTGGGTGGATACCAAGCGTCTGGGGGACATCCAAGCTGTGTAAACTTTCCTAAAATGACACTGTGAATGCCCAAGCAGAGTGTGAGTATCACCTACTTCCCTATGACAGTGACCCGTAAGGCAATGTTCCCACAAGTTTTGTTTGTTTTTTAATGTGACTCACCTGGCTCGGAGTTTGACCTTGGCATTTGGTTCCTTCTGAAGAGAAAGAAGCGTTCATTCTTCTGTTTAGGGTTTTGCCTTCTGTTTCCTAAATATTTGTGTACTTTGGGAAATTTAGGAAATGTTTTTTTTTTTTTCAGACCAGATTTTGCTATGTAGGCTGGGCTGTCCTGAAACTCACAATCCTGTTGTTCCCACCCCCCAAGAGTTCAGATGGCACCACCATGCCCAACTGACATGCCCAATGTGACAACAATTTCCTTAATCACCTTTTAAGTCCTACCCTCATGAATATTGTACCTGTTTTATAGTTTCATACATCCTAGGGGTCTGTCCATTATTTTTCCAACCTAATTATTTCTAATGATCAGATTGGGTAATTTTAATTTATGTTGTTCTAGCTTCAGGTTCATTGGTTTTATTTCTGTGACCCCGACATTATGCTCATGACCTCATTGATGGAAGGGTATTGTTTTGTTTTGGGTCTTTTGTTGTTTTTGTTTTTGTTTTTATATGTGTGTGTGTGTGTGTGTGTGTGTGTGTGTGTGTGTGTGTGTGTGGTTGGTTTTGGTTGTTGAGACAGAGTTTCTCTGTGTCTGAAACTCTGGCTGGCCCTGGCTGGCCTGGAACTCATTATGTAGACCAGTCTGGCCTTGAACTCACAGAGATCCACCTGCCTCTGCTTCCAGGCAGGAGCCACCATGCCCAGTATTTGATGGAAGTTCTATTCTGATTGCTTCATTCTCAATTTGCAAAATTTCTAGTTGGCTTCTTTTTACATTTTTTCTTATTTATGTGTCAGAGTGCTTTACCTGCATGCATGTATATGCACCATGTATATGACTGGTGTCCTCCAAAGACAGAGGGGATGGGACCCCTGGAACTGTTGTTACAAATGGTTTTGGCCACCTTGTATGTGCTGGCAATCCAACCTTGGTCCTTTGCAAGAGCAGCAATGTTACAGCCTCTGTTTAATCTTGGACTTATCTCCGTCAGTGCTCTCTTCTAGTTTTTCTGGTTTGTTGTTTTATTGTTGTTGTTGGTTGCATTGGTTTTTTGTTTTGGTTTCATTTGGGGGTGTTTTGTTTTGTTCTTGAGACAGTATTTTGTCTTACTATGTTGCTCAGGTTGGCCTGAAACTCATGGTCATTCTTCCTCGGCACTGCAAGCACGAGGATTGTGAGTGAGTGCCACCATGTTAGCCTATTCCTGACTCGTGTCATTATTAGTGATTTTTAGCTGTATCCTGAACACTCTCACTATTGTGCTGAGGCTCTGGGTCAGACCGAATTTTTCCACGTTAGCAGCTATGCTAGCACCAGTGGAGGAGGGTGGTGACACTTTATTATTGTGGGTGGTGACACTTTATTATTGTCAGCTGATGTGGAAGTATGGCTTACTTGTTTGGCTTCCACTGAAGCACAAAACCAGAAGAATATCGCCTTACTGCTGGGTGGAGTAAGTTCAAGCCTCGAACCCCAGGCTTCTGCCAAATGGGCGCTGGGGAACCTAGTTACGACTAGATTATCATATAGTACAGTGTGTATAGTATAACACAGTACAGTATATTACCTTAGGGTTTCTATTGCTGTGATAAAACACCATGACCAAAAGCAGCTTGGAGAAGAAAGAGTTTATTTTATTTCTACAAGTCTCAGGTATACTCCATCACTGAGGGAAGTCAGAGCAGAAACTTGAGGCAGGAGCTAAGACCGTCCATGAAGGAATGTTGCTTACTGCTTACTAGCCTGCTCTCCCTGGTTTGCTTATCCTGCTTCTTTATACAACCAAGGGTCAGCTATCTGCCCAGAGGTAGAGCCACCCACAATGGGCTGTGCCCTTCCCCATCCGTCATTAGTCAAGAAAACACCTGACCGACACGCCTACAGGCAATGTGGGTGGAGTTAGGCAATGTGGGTGGAGTTAGCCAATGTGGGTGGAGTTAGGCAATGTGGGTGGAGTTAGGCAATGTGGGTGGAGTTAGGCAATGTGGGTGGAGTTAGGCAATGTGGGTGGAGTTAGGCAATGTGGGTGGAGTTAGGCAATGTGGGTGGAGGCCTTTTCTCAACTGAGGTTCTTCTTCCCACATACCTCTAGCATGTGTCAAGTTGGCCAAAAATCAGCAACAACCAGGACATTTATGTAGTTAGCTCTTACTAGCTTCCCACACTGTCCCCTCGGTACCACCTGCATTGGGAACGGCACCCAATCAATGCTGAGAGGATGTAGAAGCTCTGGCTCCTTACCCATCAGCACCCAGAGGAGAAGTTGCAGGAGGCTCATTTCTGCCAAGTGCCTCCCCACGGGGTCTTCCTTAGTCCCACGGACTGAGATGGAGGAAGAGGATCTTGGGGCAGCTGAATAAGAAGATAGGCATAGGCTCCTCACTCAGTTTTACTGTTGGGAGTAGTGAGTGGTAGGGCACAGTTCATGCCATGACACTGAGCTCCAGTAGAGCGATTCCAACTGAGCTGTTCTGCAAGGTTTTCCTTGTGCTGCAGCTAGGAAGAACTGGCTTTTCTTAGGGCTGTTTGTCTGTGTGGGTTAGCATTCTTGCACCCCCTGCCTCCTTAAACCCTGTTTAAATTTTATGAAGCAAAAGAGGTGCCGAGGTGAAGACTGCCATTTTCTTTCTGTCAAACTCATCTTTTCTCTAGCAACATTTGACATGAAATGACCAGGAGATGTGGGAAAATGTATATCTACACACTTGTGTCTTGGAGCCTGAAGTCCGGTCTGATTCCCACGATTTAACCATCCCTTTTCTTTCTTTTCTTTGCCTCCCACCCCCCAACCCCATGCAACATTTTTGTCCTCTCTGCTGTGGCATCACAAAGTGGCAAATCCTGGAGCACTACCCTTAGGTTCAGTCCATTGGGTAAAAGATTCTAACCTAGTTCTCCATCATGAAGCCCCTCATCAGCTTACAGGGGATGTTTGAACCTGACACTTTTTACCCCTTGCAAATGAATGCAGGGTGTGGGTAACGGAAAAACCGCCTGTCACTTCTGCATTTTTCAAATGTACTCTGCGAAGGAAGAGCAGCGCAGGCACTTTTAAGCCCGTAAATCTCTTCTGCTGGCACGGGGTTCCAATGGCAATCGGGAGTGCCACTTAAAGGGGAGCAGTTTGTGCATTGCACAAAGGCATCCAGCCAATGGGACAAAAGGGGCCTAAGATTCAGCTCGGCCTCTGCTTGCCAAGTCATGTACCCACAGGACTGCATCACCCAGAGGGGGGTGTCTCTTTCAAATGTGCACAAAGCCTCCCTATAAGGGATCAGCTGGCTCCCGATCCTAACAATAGCAGCATTGCACTGACTCAATGGAAACATTCTCTTGGATTCCACAAACTCATTATGCTTGAATATTCAATTGATACTCGTACATAATTTATGCCATTGTGTCAAAATCATTTGTTTTTGGAGTCCTCAAGCCTAGGAAAGTGAGCCCCAAAGCATCAGAGGAAGAACACATTGCACACTGTAGCCACAACCAAAGTGGCTTTTTAAAGGGATTTCCTAGTCTCCTGGGATGACACCTTCCCATCTATGAAGCCTGTGGATTATCAGCAATTGCGTAGATACCAAGGGCTTTCTGATTCATTTCAGTTTTCTCCCCAGTGACATCCTCTTTACTCTACTGACCTGTTACATTTCAGTAAGTCCTTACAAGGTGAGCGAAAATATCTCTGTCCTGTGGGGATGTCTGTCAGCATCACCGAGGAAGTATGGATACTTCAGCTTCAAACACTAGTTAAATAGTGGTGTGGCGACACCAAACTCACCTCATAATAGGTTGCCATTTGATCATCAAAAAGAAAAAAAAAATGGGAGCTAAGGTGTCACCTAGCAGCAGAGAACATGTTTAGCCTTGACAAGATTTAATACCCAGCACCTGGATAAGAGGGCCAAGTTCTGGTCCACACTCTGTTATAGGCCACGAGACCTTGACTATGAAAGACACTTTCCCTGGGCCTTTGTTTTGATGTCTGAAAACAAAGAAACTAAATAAAGTGTAGCATTGACTAATTAAATTCTTAGAATCTCGAGTCTCGGAGTCAAATAGTTTTTGGATCAGACTTTAGCAGCTTCAGATCTTCAGGCCCAGCAGTTTCGAACTTATAAATGAAGAAAGCAGTATTCAAATTAAGTAACTTACCTACACTCTCAAGGCCAACCTATGGGTTACCTCATCCTTTTCCCAGATCTATTTGATAGGAAAGCCCATGGTTCTCCAGTGAAACCCTTCTCTCTTCTCAGAAAGCCTATGGAGAAAAGGCCTCCCTTATTGCAAAGATGAACACATGACTACCTCAACCCGAACATGAAATGCAGGTACCAGAACTGAGGTCTGGCTCAGTGGCAGCCAGTGCTGCTGAGACTCCAGGTTCGATCTGTAGAACTGGAAAAGAGAACAAAGAGAAACCATGTGTTCCTTAGAGCCCAGTGTCTTAAGCTGTGTTCCTTAGAGCCCAGCATCTTAAGCTGTGGGCCATGACCCCATATGGGGTTGTGTAACTGAATGCAGAGCTTGCAAAAACTTTGGCAACAGTGAAGGACTTTGCATTGTGCAACTAAAACTGAAGCCAAAACCAAATATGTAATGAATTTGGGATATGTCTGGCAATGCTTGACCAGGTTATGTCACATGTCCTTGCTGTAGCCTTTATCTGAGCATACATGTGTGTTTTGCATTGTACATGTTGGATTTGAGATGATTATATGTTATGAATAGCAGCATTTCTACTGTACTTACAGTTTCTCCCTCTTATAGAAACATAATGATTTAATTATACAAAATAAAAGTATTTAATCCTTTCCCATGACCGACACTCGGCATGTATAAGGTTAGTTTGACTTTGGGCTATCTTCTGTTGGAATATTTGATTTTTAAAACTAAGGCTAGAGTTTCATAAGAAGGCATGAAATATATTTTGGCTTGGAATGAGGACAAAACGTTCAGCAGTTTTGGAAATGTCACCAAGCATACCTCTTTCATTTTTTATTTTGTTCACATGACGTGTGATTCTTTAACATTAACAATTATAAAATAAAAATATAGATCAACCCTGTAAAACTCTATATCCTACATTATCAAATGCTCAGTCATGATTTAAACTTTTATATAGAAATAGCCAAGCACGTTCATCTCATTAGCATACAAATTTGATTACATTTTAAATAAGTGGTAAAATTATATGCATAACAAAGAAGTGCCTTAAAATAAATTTCACATGGCACCACATCAATATGCACATTGGGAAACACTAACGGGGCTTAGGGAATTATCAAGAGAAATAAATAAAATTTAAATAAAGGAATGAATAAATAAATAAATAAATAAATAAATAGAAACAATGGGGCATGAAGCTGAAAGGAGTTGTAATTGTAAGGATTCAGAGGATGAAAATGATCATGTGCCCTTGTCTGAAACTGTTAAGAATAAAGAAAAATTGATGTAAAATATAAATAACTCTATGACTTGTTATCTGTAAAGGTTTGATTTGCATGCATACTTCATATTCTGCATACCAAGAATTATGAAAAAATTTCAGGCAAAAAAAGGGGGTGTGGGAGGTGGGGATTGTAGGGCTGAAAAGATGGCTCAGAGGCTAAGGGCACTGACGGCTCTTCCAGAGGTCCTGAGTTCAGTTCCTAGCAAACATGTGGTGGCTCACAACCATCTGTAATGGGATCCGATGCCCTCTTCTGGTGTGTCTGTAAAGAGCAACAGTGTGCTCGAATACATACAATAAGTAGATAAGTCTTTAACAACAACAAAAACAGTGTATTGCAACACTGAATGAAAAAAAATGTCACCAAGAACAGGACCAGCACTGGCCACCAGAGAGCGGTCTGAAAGACACCTAGATGCACGTCCAGCTCCTGAGAAACCATCTGGGAAGCCTGGTGACCCACTGACCAGGAACCAGCTGTAAACAGATCCCCCGAATGGAGGCCCTGAGAGACCAGGAATGCTTGCACTGCAGACCTCTGGGAGCCAGGGAAGGAATGCCCAGAGACTCAGACTTGCATCGGAATTCAGCAAAGCAACAATCAGGCTGTAAACAAGAATCCCTGGAAAGAAGCCGCATCGACAAACGCAATTCTCTGATTAGAACTTCAACGACAGAGTTTGGAATGTTGTGTAGGTCTAGGGGCTAATTACAGTTTTTCTTGGTCTAAGAGTCATTCCTTGCCTACCTCTGTGTTGGACCTAAAACCCTGATAAGCCGATAAAATCCTTTGGAATGTATTAACAAAACTCAAAATTCTCTACAAATCAAAGGGCTAAGATAACATCTGAGGCCTGTAGCTGAGATTTCTTCTCTGGGCTGTAACTACTTATCTAATGTTTCCACTGATGTATTTTAAAACTTCCTTAATTAATAACTTTTCTTTGTTTTGTGACTATAAAAACTTCATGAAGCTAGACCCACATTGGAACATGGTATTTGGGGGAAGCTAAATCAATGTTCCTGGCGGGCAGGCACTAAAATTTGGCTCCGGAGTAAACTAGTTCTCATTCTTTTTGAGATGAGAGCTGTGTTTTGGTGTTGACAATGGCAGCTCGTTTGGGCACACTTCATGCCATGCAGTTCTGTCTCCCTTGAGTAGATTCAATATTCCCCTACCTGTTTGGCAGGCCCGCAGACCCCACCCACACCCATCCATGTTCTCCCTACCCTTTCTTTTTTCCCTTTCCCTTCCCTAAATCTCCAGGCTAACCAGGTTGTGAGTTCCAAGTCTTCGCCGCCTGCGAGCTGGGAATGACCTTTGAGAAGTGCCAGGACTTTTATGATACTCTCTCTTCTCAGCCCACCTTCTTCTACCCAAACAGCCGGACCACACTTTCCACTGACACTGTTGCTCCTGCCTCTAAATGTGCCCCCCCTCACGCCTTCTCCATCAACTCAATACTAACCCCTCGGCTCACCTCAAGGCCCTGAGGGCTTTTCTCTTTCTCTCTTTTCCTTTCCACTTGTACACACACTATTACTTTATACTACTATACACACACACACACACACACACACACACACACACACACACATATATATATATTATGGTACATAGTATATTACTATACACCCTAATACCATCATCCATTTATTTCCTAAGATAATTAGTGTTTTGAGGTGAATAATTTTTCTTTGACTATTACTTCACTTCCTCGTGGGGCTAGCCTGTAATAGTCATGTCTGCAGATAGTATTCTAATTTCAAGAGGGTGCTGGGAATTGAACCTGGTTCCCCAACTACCACAATAACAGGGAAAAATAGCATCTCAACTCTACTCTAGCTCAGTTCCTCTTCAATATTGAAAATACTACCTTTGAAAGACTAAAGCTGACTTAAATAATTAAAAAATGAAAAAAAATCCAGGGGCTGGGGAGATGGCTCAGTTGGCAGAGTGCTTGCTGACAGTCATGAGGATGTTAGTCAGCTTTGACCCACCAAATCCATGTTAAAGATCCAGGCATGGCAGCATGCATATATATCCAGCTGGTGTGTGTGTGTGTGTGTGTGTGTGTGTGTGTGTGTGTGTGTGTGTTTACGCACAGACAAGAGGATTCCTGGAGCTTGGTTCAATGAGGTACTATGTCTCAAAAAAATTAAAGTAGAATCTCTCTCCCTTAGTCCAAAGGTAGTCCTCCCAAGAACA
Organism: Mus minutoides; assembly: GCA_902729485.2. NCBI lineage: Eukaryota > Metazoa > Chordata > Mammalia > Rodentia > Muridae > Mus > Mus minutoides. Next base: position 1,285,697 of record LR749519.1, read on the forward strand.
GCTCCATCTTCTCATGCAGTGCCAGTCTGTCCCTGAGAAAAGATGGTGAAGGTTGAAGTGGGTGGATTAGTCTAACAAAATAGATATTATTGACATAAATGACCCCGTCATTGACCTCAATCACACAGTCTACATAGTCTTGTATGCTGCCACCCACAGCAAGTTGCATAACGCAGTAAAGAGTGATAAAAAGAAACTTGTCCATGCAAAGGTCATCTCCATCTTCCCTGAGTGAGATCTTGCCAATCAAATGGGGTAATGTCAGTACGGAATATGTTGTGGAATCTACTAGTCTTTTAACAACCGTTGGGATGGCCAGGGTCTACTTGAAAGGTGAAGTCAAAAGAGCCACCATCTCTTCTGTTCTCCTAATGGGCCCATGTTTTCGATGGGCATGTACCAGGAATAGTACAATAACTCGCTTCAGATCTTCAACAATGCCTCTGGCACTAATAATCTCCTCTCAACAAGGTCATCCACGCCCACTTCGACAATACTGTGGCACTAATTGCCATAGTTCATGCCATCAACAATACCCTTTGGGGATTTGGTTCAAGGAAATAATCAATGAAAAATATGCATTCTGTTTCCCAGGGACAATTTCTGGGAATGGAATCTAACGATATTTTTTGTAAACTAGAACAAAACACCATCTCGCTTCCCAGGAGTTCAGACCTCTCCTCCCTGGCCGCTGGGAGGGTATGTAGTTGGAATCCATTTCACAGTGGTGACATAGCCAGCCTTCCAGGTAGCTTTAGGAGATCATATTCTCCAGCTCAGTGATGACTCATCGGAAGCACAAAGTCTGAATGGCCTTAAGTACCAAGCTGGCAGAAAGGGTCACATTGTCATTATTTATTAAACATTTGACTAGCTCAGAGGCACATATCCATAACTCCATTTTCTCATTTTGGTGTGTGTGTGTGCAGTGCGTGTGTGTATGTCTGTAGTATATGCACATGCGTGCACATGTACATAAGTGCACTTGCCCATGCATGTGCCTGCAAAGGCCAGAAGACGACATCAGGTTCCTGTTCTCTTACTTTTCACCTTATTCCTTCAAGACCTTTCTTTCACTGAACCTGGACCTTATTATGTTTTTCTGTTACATTGGCTGGTCAGCAAACCTCAGCATCTCTTGTCTCCACCCCTCCAACAACTCAGCTCTGGGATTGCAAGCACAAATGGCCATACTTGCTTATCATCTTATGTAGGTGCTAAATATGCAAACTCTGGTCTTCACGAGTGTGCAGCAAGCACTCTTCTCCACTAAGCCATCTTCCTAGCCTCTGTAGCTTCACTCATGGTGCGGACCAGAAATCTCTCCAGGGCTTGGCTTTGAGGCTTCCTTTGTGAGGGTGAAGCTACTCACCCATTATCAAAATATTAAGACAGACAGTAGTCACTCAGTAAACATCTGGATAGTAGTTAACTGAAATAATGTACTGGTTACATTTCTTGTTATTGATAGCCATAGTTGCATACTAACTTGTATTTCATTGTGGGGAAGGAAGTTCACACATTGGTAACTTGGTAACGTGTCCCAAGCACTTGGGGCGAGTTCATCTCGCTTAGTAATTACAGAAATCCTGTAAGGTTGGAGTCGTTAGTCCCATTTTGTGAATAAGGAAAATGAGGCTAACCCTTTTAAGACTGAATAGTTGGTAAGTATCAAAGCCAGGATTTTTGTTACTTTCCATTTTTACTGAATGTGTAATACTAGATTTAGAGTAGGGATAGATTGAGCTCTTAGATTTGAGGCCAAAGTGGTGGTCTTGAGAGCATCATAGGCCCACTGGGCACCTTGAATCCCCCAAACAGAAATGGTGGCTTATGGCCAAGACAATTTATAATAATAAATAGAAAATAAGCTCTTAATATTCTTTTTTAAAATTTATTTATTTATTATATATAAGTACACTGTAGCTGTCTTCAGACACACCAGAAGAGGGAGTTTGATCTCATTACAGATGGTTGTGAGCCACCATGTGGTTGCTGGGATTTGAACTCAGGGCCTCTGGAAGAACAGTCAGTGCTCTTAACTGCTGAGCTATCTCTCCAGCCTAGCTCTTAATATTCTTAATAGATGTTTTAAATATGAAAAGTCATTCATTAAGCTTATTAATAAATATAAAATATGTATAAAATGCAGGTGAGCTATACAAAATATAACACAGTAAACACTCATGTGTCAATCACTCAGTTCTGTCTGCTATTTCTTCACTGTGTCTTTTGTTTCTTTCTTGTTTTATTTGTTTATTCTAGATTAAGTCTTTCTATGTGGTCCCAGAACTCACTAAGTTCACCAAATTGGCCTTGAACTTGTAGCAACGTGTCTACAAGTTGTCCCCTGACTACATGTATGCTGCAGCATGTACACACTCTAAACATACACACACAGAGAGGGAGAGGTTTAAAAACAGAATCCATTCGATTCTAGACTAAAAGATGAATTAAAGGGCAGCAGAAGCAGAGGTACTACAAAGGGCTAGGACTGAGTAGCATGTAGAGCCAGGGTAGGGGCAGTGAGGATGAATGGAAAGACTTGGGAGAAGTGATAAGCCTCTTATTAATTGCAATGGGTTTGCTGTGGGAAGTCATGGATGAATCCTAACTCTGGTCCTCACCCATACACAGCAAGCCCTTTACCCACTGAGCCATCACCACCCCAGCCTGGGAATGTTTGGATCCTTTAACTTCCTTGGGAAATACATAGATTGTCAGCACTGTCTCCATACTATTGATTAGTAACTATTCAAGAAAGCCTCAGTAATTTGCTGAGGTCCGGGTATCTAATTACAGACTGAGAGATGTTGGTTGCTCACGCAATCTATTTCAGCCCCTGATGCTTGAATTTTGCCAGGAAGTACCCTCTGAGTTTGGAAACCAATGCACCACCATGGACAGAAGACATGACTGATTCATGACAGATGAATCTGGACTCTAGTGTCATCTAGAGTTAAGATATGTGCTCTAGGTTTCTGAACTGGCCTAGGTACCCTTGAGTTGCTTTTCCAGCCATAGCATTCAGAAGTTGTCTTTTAGGACAGCATCTCTCAAACACTAAAGTGCATAAGAACCCCTCTGGGCTCTTGATAAAGTGTTGGAGCTGCCTCTGAGGGGTCAGAGTAGGGCACTAAGTTTCTGCATTTTTAGTAAGCTCTCAGGGGAAGCCCATTCTGCTACTGTGTCCTTAAGAACACGGCCTCTGCCTTACCCCCCACCCCCACCCCCCGCCAAGGCCAGCTCTGAATGTCAAAGCAGATCAGAATTTCACAAAATGGATTTGGGCAGAGGAACCAAAAACCATCCGAAAGAAATGTAATTATGAGTGTGAAACAGGGGTTACTCTCCTTGGGATTAAAGGCTTGGCCCATGGAGGATCGTGAGCTAGTCGCATAGCACATGTAACCACTTCTCTGATTGGATATTTGCACATGATCACCTCTCTGGCTGGGTCTTGGGCTGAGTGAGTGTGTACAGAGAGTGTGAGACCTCCTTATTGACTCAGCCCAGGAAGCACTGAGAAAATGACCAATCCCAGTAGAGCTTACTCCAGTCTTCATTTATTTCACACTGTGAGATTCATTAAATATCACTGAAAGGGCACGGCAGCACACGGTCCTCACTTGGATCATGTCATAGACACTGTCTTGTTGTTGCTGTAAAATTCCGAAACATAAATATAAAGTGTTGACTTTTCGCTCACAGTCCCGAAGGAATACAGTCCATCATGACGGGGAATACAAGGCAGTAGGCAGGGAAGGCATGGTACTATGAATAGGGCCTCGATACTCATGCTGCACACACACGTGGGAAGTAGAGAAGGAACAGGAAGATGGATCAGTCTATAAAGTCTAGCTCCTCCCACTTCCTCCAGCAAGGCTCCACCTCCTAAACATTCCCCAACCTTCTCAAACACAGCACAAGTTGGGCACCAAGTTTTCAAACATGTTGGCCTGTGGAGAACATTGCACGCCCAACCATATTCCTCCTCCCCTTGGCTCCTATAGGCTTATGACCATCTATTGAGGCACATTAAACCCAACTTCAGAAACTCCCCAGTCTTTAGCAGTCCCAACCCTGATCAAGAGTTCAAAGATTCCTGTGATACTCAAAGCAATTTTGCACTTGAAAAGACTATGTGTGTGTATCTCACTGAACCTGCTGCATCTCACTGACTCAACCATATTAGCTGGCCATTGAGTCTTGGGGATCCTCCTGTCTCTGCCTTCCTCATGTTAAGGTAAAAGTGCAGGTGGTGCCACCGTGACTGTATCTTTACATGGATGCAGGGACTCAAACTCAGGTCCCCACAGTGCAGAGCAGTCACCTAACCAGTTGAGTATCTCTTCAGCCCCTTCCCTGCATTTTCTGTTTCTTTTCCTATTTCTGTCCTGGTTGCTATTTTTAATTTGCTCATTTTTACTTTTAAGAGTCATCTGTTGCCCAGTCTGGTTCAGAACCAAAATCAAGTGACTCTTCTGCCTCAACTCACTAGTAATGGAGTTGAGACCCCAGACACTTAGACTCATCTTTAGCTTCACCTTCAAGTAACAAGGCCCACAGAACATAGAACAACACACAGTGCCCTGACATTGGAGGGATGGCGGCTGACACCCAATGTTGCCAAGTGTCAGTTACAGGTTAATTCTTGAAAAGAAACTCAGCATCCTGTGGGGACTGTTTTCTCCTGTTTATTTCCCTTCACTTCCTTAAAGACAATCTTTGGGGTATGCTGAATACTGCAAAGGGATCCGTTGATCTTCAAAGACTATCTCTTGTCCACTCTGCTTGTGTTGTCCTCTGTCAGAGGCAATGGCAGTGCAGGGAATTTTGCAGAACTCATAGAGTTCCCAGATCAGCACTCTGAGAAGGACTAGATCAGACAGTGTTCCTCCAGTTCATCATGTTGCAATTAAGGCCACTGGGCTCCGCTCTTCATCTTGACATTTACATTTTTGGTGACCTTGAGCTAGCTGTCTCTCATCTTTTGTATACAATATGAGAAATTATCTGGTTTTTTATGCCTTTGAAAGATTTGTTTCTAGTGTTTCCAGGACAGTGAGAAGGTTTTAAGTTGTAGGTTTCCACAGCAGCTAAACGGAAATCACTGTGGATTACACATCTACAGTCAGGTGTGCACTGTAGTGCACAGGCATTCACCTAAGAAGGGCAAGGCCCTGGGTTCAATGCCCAGCACAGAAAAGGGAAATCTGCTTCCCTGGTCTCCATCTATCAGGCATTTGGAAATCATTAATCCATGCCACAAGAGGGCGCTTGGGAAATACTGGTTTTCATGCCAGTAACAGTTAAAACCATTTTAAATATTTAAATAAAATTTAAAATGACTTGCTGTTTCTGGACCTAACTGTGCTTCATCTAATTCAAAAGCAATTTGTAATCAAAAGTATCTCCTACTCTTCACATTTTAGGTTAGTTTTTGTTGATGTGGATGATACTAATATAATATATAATCAAAAGCTTTTACAGACATGAATTTACATAAGAGATGAATACAGGCTTCAGCCAAGGTTGGAGGTCTGGAGAGTAGCAAGCTATCTCATGGTGTAAATGGAGGTGAAATATTCCAAATTTCTTTTCAAAATGTTTTATATTCATTTATTTTGTGTGTATGAGTTTTGCTTGCTTGCATGCATGCCTGTGTGAGTCTGGTGCCAAGGGAAATCAGAAGAGGGTATTGATCCTCTAGAACTGGAGTAACAGATAATTATGAGCCACCATGTAGGTGCTGGGAACCAAAGCCAGGTCCTCTGTAAGAGCAACCAGTTCTTTTAACTTCGAAGGTTTCTTTCCTGACCAAACAAGGCAAAATTTTAAAGATAATCTATGGCCCTATGTTTCTCTTGCCCATTCCCTAGTTGGGAGCCTCCAGACACAGGAGGCTTATCTAGTTTTGAAGGGTTGCTACAAGAGTTAAATGAATTGATTTATCTGAAGGATTTGAAATCATGCTTATTATACAAACAGGATTGTATATGTGCATATAGGAAATATTTACATACCTATAGATTCGTGTTCTATTGTTTTTAATCACTAATTTTTGCTTTGCCACAGCCTCTACCACTGAGATACCAAGTCCTCAAACCAGGGTTTCCCTCAGATGCACCGGCCTGGAAAAAGTTTTCTTCTAACGTTTCTCTCCTCCACCTAACAAGGAAGACTGCCTTCATCCGGTGGCCCATTATCCCAGTTCTAGAGGAACACCTGCTACCGCTTCCTATCTTCATGAGCATCTTATCTTTGTGTTCTTTCCCTTTTCTAAGCCTGTGGATTGATCGTAGGCATGCACAATAGACCTATGGACACTAGCTCAATGATCTATCACCGAGCTAAACCACAGGCCTGATGGCTCTTACACTACTGATGTCACTTCAGTAACCATGTGCGATTTATTGAGAGTCAAAGTGTCCCGTGAATAGGGTGTGGAGACAAACACAGAGAAAACGGCAAGTGTTAGCAATTGGAATGGTTCTCTATAAAATCTGTTTCTGTTTATTTTGGTTTGTTATTTGAGACAGGATCCTACTGTGTAGCCCAAGGTGGCATTGAATTTGTAATTCTCCTGCCTCAGACTCCCAAATGCACCAACATGAAATTTCTTTATTGTTGAAATTTTTTCTGTAGCTTAAAGATGATTTTTAAGTTGAACAAAACAACCTAATCACAGTGAGTTCAAAGCCATTCTGAGTATACAGTAAGATCCAGATAGACACAGAGACAGAGATAGAGGGAGGGCAACAGAGACAGAAACAGAGAGAGGGAGACAGAAAGAGAGACAGGGAGACAGACACAGATCCGAAACACACACACACGGGGGGGGGCAGAGAGAGAAGAGAGGAGGAAGAGAGAGAGAGAGAGAGAGAGAGAGAGAGAGAGAGAACAACGCGCTTTCCTGGCTTTGCTCTGGGATGTTTAAAACCCTTACTTTTTCAGACACATACAGCTTGCCAGTCTCCACCTCTATGTTTACTCCAGCCACAGCACTTGATTTTAATTTATTACCTCTGCACGTGCTGTTCTTGAAGTTGAAACTCTGTCTTCTGTATTTGTGCTTCAGAAAACTCCTTTCCGTTTTTTGGTTTTGAGGCAGCATCTTACTACGTGGTACAGGCTAGCCTCAAACTCCCGTTTCTCCTGCCTCAGCCTCCTGGTTGCTGAGATTATAGGAATGCGCCACCACGCCAAGATGGAAACTCCTATAGTTCAATGCCCAGAGCGTAATCTCTCTGCTAAGGTGTCTGTGCTATGTGCCTCCATCAATCTGTTGCTTCCCCTGGAGAACTCACAGGGCTCCTGCTGGCTCCTCCCCTTTCCTTATATTGTGTAATTATTCTTCCATCTCGTCCTAAACTCCCAACACCTGCAGAACAGGGAAACTCTGGCCACATTCATTATTAATCCCCATTTAACCTTAATGTGTAATCTCTTATATTCAAGTTTCCATTTGCTGACTCTGGGGCCCTCACGTTTGTGGTAGGAAACTGCCACTTGATAACTTTATCCTAACTTTTTCTCCTTTTTGATGAGATCCTGACATTCAGGCACCATCTCTGTTACGGTCCCTAATCCTCCCAGGTCCTTCTCTTGACCAGATTCCGCCTTTAATGTTGTTGACTCTGCTTCTTCCAAGGCTGTCTCCTTCTCTATAAAAAAAGCATGTCAGCCTAGTGGGCCTTCTAAGAGAACAATAATTATTTATTTTGTTTATACACCCTGCTCCGAGAATTAACATGTTCTAATCCTTTGTGCTAACGTGTAAAAGTTCTTCAAATATTAATAACAAAAACTAACAAGGTATGTCTATAACTTGCATGTCTGAGAGGGTAGCGCTCTGCGCGCCTTGGAGAGAATGCCCCACTGGAGTGTTAACGTGAGTCTGCTCACACTTTAGGGGAACAATAAATGACTCTTTTCAACTCACCAGCTTTTTATTGCTTTCCTATCATTCTGGACTGTAAATTCTGTAACTTAAAAAAAAAAGTCCTTGGAGAGGAAAAAGCGATGTTATCAGCAGAAAGGCAAAATCGCTTTGAAATATCACTGGCAAGCTCCACATGATTCCTAGTCTGATGAAGGTGGCTTAAAATCTGCCCATAGAGAGTGAAAGCGGACTGGGGCCATGCCTCCTGGTCTTTTTAGTTCAACTTTGTTCCCTGGGCCTCAGACAGAGCTTGATTCATGACTGGAGATCAAGCATTTAGTGAGTGAATAAGTGAACGAGACCAGTATGGTTGTTTGAGGGAATGCCAGAGCCCCAGTTTACTGGAACAGATAGAAAAGAAGACCGTGGGTAGATTCTTGAGCCCTCAGATTTGTCCAAAGGTCAGCACAGGATGCATCCGTTTAATATGCAGCAACGATGTTCAGCTCTACGGACTGGAGGTCTGTGAGCACCACAAGCTGTTCCCAGAACTGAGGGCTGTGAAGATGCTATCCGGTCCCCGTGTCTCTGCTGCAGCAGCGGTTTTCGGCTGTGGCTTTCCTGGAATAAAGGACCGTGTTAGGAACGGCTGTCCTCTCATCTGCTTTTTATCAACACAGGACAGTTTCCTGTATTTGTTAGTGATGCGGAAATGACCCAGCTGACATTAGCGAGTGACTCAAAGTTACACTGTATTTGCCTGCCCCCCCCCCGCCCCCCGTGCTCTAACTTTGTGTTCTAAATGATCCCCAGTTACTTTCTTCTCTTTCCTTTTTTTAAGGATTTATTTCTTAATTTTAAGTTTGCATGTGTAGGTGCCCATGAGTTCCTGAGGAGTTCGGCCGGGTGCGTAGGACCCTCTGGAGTTGGAGTCACAGGCTGTTGTCAACTGCCTGATGTGGGTACGGGGGAACTGAACTTGGTTCCTCTGCAAGAGGATGCATTCTTGATAGCTGAGCCATCTCTCTGGCCGGAAGCACTTACTTTTGAAAAGACCTACTTTATTTTCTGTCTGAGCTCATGGTCGTTTACGTGGTAGCCAAGGCCAGATAATCTTGATCTAATGTGTGTCTCCGTTTTTCCAAAGACTTTTTTTTTCCCTTCTATTGTTAGAGTCAGGGAAACTGACAAACGATGGTGTTGGGCCAGAGAACGGAGAAAGAAGCCTTAAATCACCGAAATGTGGTGCGCCCTGTACATGCTCAGCACGAGCTGAGGGGGAAGACTTCAAATAGGATTGGCTCCTTTGGGCTGGAACTGGATTGGCAGTGAGTGATGCAGATTGAGCCACGGGTTGAAGTCATTTTCTACTTCAGCCCCGCTCAGTCTGTGGGGAACGGTGGAATCAGGAGTTAGCTGCAGGCTTTTGGGAGCAGGCCAGCATCTACATCTGTTCTCAACTGTAAGTGGACTGGAAAAACACTTTGAGGGAAAGCCAGTGAAGAGCGCACAGAATCCCTACTCCCAGAAAGGCCAGGAAAGAGGAGCTGATTCATCATAAGGAAGCTGAATTTAGAGGCAAGTCTTTATGCAAATAAAGCGTGGACGAACCTTCTTCTGTTTGTCAAGTCTGGTTTCTGACAGTATAAAAGTCAGAATTGATAGGACGAATCAGCCATATTGACAGCGTGAGTCCTTGTGCCTAAGTGTAAGCCCTGCCCTTGGAGGAGGAGGTCGGGGGGGGGTGTGGGGGGGGGAGGAAAGCTGAAGGCCAGCCTGGCAGAGGTTGCGAGAGCCTGTCTAAAACACAGAAAACAACATAGCCAGGTAGGATTGAAGCCTTATACCTCCCACTATTTCTAAGGAATCTGGGGTACTTTGGTACTCGCTTACTAGACGCTGGACACGTTTTAGTGAATTTCATACAGGATTTCTTGTCTCAGAATACATGGCCCCACTGTAGGAACACTATGTAACGATTTTTCGCTTTTGATATTAAGAGCTTCTCAATCCGAGAAATGCCATGACTAGCATGAGTTGGAGCAGGCATTACTTAAAGGAAGTAGTTTGGCAACACAAGGGCCTGAGTTCAAATTTCAACTCTGTCATTTCCTGGCTGTATGAGATCAGGAAAGCTGCCCTCTGACCGCTAGTGGCTTCACCTGAGATGGGAATCATAATGTATGACTAACCAGGCTACTGGGAGGACTGGATGTCTCCCTAGCCACCTAAAAACAACCAGAAAAACATCAGCAACCTTATTCTCTCCTTTGTTCCAGTTCTCCTTATCAACGATATTATTTTTACTTATTTTTTAAACAAGTTTTACTTACTTTTTTGTGTGTGAAAAATGGGAATTTAACTCAGGACTTTGTGCAAGCATGCTACCTCAGTCTATTTAGCTCCCTTTTTACTTTTGCAACAGTTTCTCTATATTTTCCAGATAGTCTTGAACTTATTCTGTAGCCTAGGCTGCCCTGGAATCATGATCTTCCTTCCTAAGTATCCTTAAAAGCTATTCTTATAAGCCTACACTGCCAAGTCTTTATTTTTTTATTGATACAAAGAATGATATTTATTTATTCATTGTAACTTGATACATGTATCCACATAGAAATGATCCCAATCAGGCTAATTAGCATATCTGTTGCTGTAAATATGCTTCCTTTCTTTAAGAATTATTTATTTATTTTATGTATATGAGTACACTGTAGCTGTCTTCAGACACACCAGAAGAGGGCATCAGATCCTATTACAGATGTTTGTGAGCCACCACAGTTGCTGGGAATTGAACTCAGGACATCTGAAAGAGCAGTCAGTGCTCTTAACCGCTGTCCCCTATTTTTCTTTTCTTCATGCTAACAACTGTCAACAATCTTTGTAGTTCATTTTTTATATATATAAAAAATTTTTATACAGGGTTTTTTGTTTTTTATTGTTTTTCTTTCTTCCTTTTTTCTCTTTCTTCCTTTTTCTCTTCCTTCCTTTCTTTTTCCTCTTTCTTTCTTTCTTTCTTTCTTTCTTTCTTTCTTTCTTTCTTTCTTTCTTTCTTTCTTTCTTTCCTTTTTTTGAGTCAGGGTTTGTTTTTGTATCCCTGACAGTCCTGGAACTCAATCTGTAGACCAGGCTGGCCCCAAACTCAGAGATCTGCTTGCCTCTGCCTCCCAAGTGCTAGGATTAATGGCATGGACCACAGCTACCCAGTGAGACAAGGTCTTTCTAAGTAGCTCTGACTAGCCTGGACCTCACTGTATAAACCAGGCCAGCCTCAAACTCATGGTGCTCCACCTGCCTCTGCTTTGGGATGCTAGGATTAAACACATGCACCACCACCCCTGGATATTGTTACTTTGAAATATCTGTATACATGCTGTACTGGCTAGTTTTGTGTCAACTTGACACAGCTGGAGTTATCACAGAGAAGGGAGCTTCAGTTGAGGAAATGCCTCCATGAGATCCAACTGTAAGGCATTTTCTCAATTAGTGATCAAGTGGGAAAGGCCCCTTTGGGTGGGACCATCTCTGGGCTGGTAGTCTTGGGTTCTATAAGAGAGCAGGCTGAGCAAGCCAGGGGAGGCAAGCCAGTAAAGAACATCCCTCCATGGCCTCTGCATCAGCTCCTGCTTTCTGATCTGCTTGAGTTCCAGTCTTGAATTCCTTTGGTGATGAACAGCAGTATGAAAGTGTAAGCCAAATAAACCCTTTACTCCCCAACTTGCTTCTTGGTCATGATGTTTTGTCCAGGAAAAGAAACCCTGACTAAGACACATTGGTACCAGCATAGTGGGGTATTCCTGTGACAACCTGACCATGTTTTGGGGAGGACTGTGGAAGGACTTTGGAACTTTGGGCCAGAAGATCCATTTGGTGTTAAGAACTCTGTGGGATGTTGTGTAAGAGCTTGGAAGATAATGTTGAGAACAGTGCAGAAGATGGAGGCCTGGCTTGTGAAATTTCAGAGGGAAAATTAAAGACTCTTTTCAGGGCGATTGCTATTTTGGGAAGATTCTGTGGTTCTGGTTAGCTGGGGTTGAAGAATCAGCTGTGATTAAGAAGATATCAGAACTATTAAAGTGAAACTTTTGCATTACTGGGACTATTGATGCTGGTTAGCTGGAGCTAAGAAATTAGCGATGATTAAGAAGAGACCAGCATCGTTGAGGTGACATCTTCTGGGAAGTGCTTTCTGAGAGCACAAAGAGACTGTGTTCCAGAGATAGCCAAAGTTGTACCTCGTGCAGCAGCAGGACTTGGTAATGTGCAAGAGTAACCCAGGTGGTACTGGTTTTGAAGGCATGAAGGGGTCATGCAGAGCAGCTGAGGCTCAGCAGTGTGAGAGGCCATGGAAGGGCATTGGTGAAGGTGCAGCCTCAGTTGCAATTGATAGCCCAGGACTGAAGTGGTCAAGCAAAGGAGTTGAGACTTGGCACCATGAAGAGAGCTTATGAGAGGCTATTGTTGAAGCCAACTTACAGTGGAAGACAGCAGAGTTTTGAAGATGCCAGTACCATGAGATTACCACCAAGAACAGTAGCAGCAGTGGAGTACAGGCAGCTGGAGCCTAGAAGACAAGGTGTGTGCTACAAAGGGCATAGCTGGAGAAGTGACCCAAGACCTTGGAGGAGCCCAGAAGATCTTGAGTTGGATCCCAGACATTGGACAGTTGGAGTTTAATTTTTGCTTTTGATTGTGACTGTACCCTGATATTTTTCCCTCTTGAAGGAAGAAAATATTTTAGTGGATCCCACAGTTAAGAGACTTTTAATTGTAAAAAGACTTTGGATTTTAAAGGATATTGGGGGGGCTGGTGAGATGGCTCAGCGGGTAAGAGCACCCGACTGCTCTTCCGAAGGTGATAAGTTCAAATCCCAGCAACCACATGGTGGCTCACAACCATCCTTAATGAGATCTGGCGCCCTCTTCTGGAATGCCTGAAGACAGCTACAGTGTACTTACATATAATAAATAAAATAAATCTTTAAAAAAAAAAAAAAGAATATTGGATATTTTAAAAGGATTGAACTTTTAATATGTAAAGACTATGGGACTTTTAAAGTTATTTAAGATCTTGGGGATGAATAAGAACTAAGGGTTGAGGCTTACTAGTGATGTATTTGTGTGTCAAGTTGACAAGAGGTCAATTGTACGGGCTAGTTTTGTGTCAACTTGACACAGCTGGAGTTATCACAGAGAAAGGAGCTTCAGTTGAGGAAATGCCTCCACGAGATCCAACTGTAAGGCATTTTCTCAATTAGTGATCAAGGGGGAAAGGCCCCTTGTGGGTGGAACCATCTCTGGGCTGGTAGTCTTGGGTTCTATAAGAGAGCAGGCTGAGCAAGCCAGAGGAAACAAGCCAGTAAAGAACATCCCTCCATGGCTTCTGCATCAGCTCCTGCTTCCTGACCTGGTTGATGACCTGTCCTGACTTCCTTTGGTGATGAACAGCAGTTTGGAAGTGTAAGCCAAATAAACCCTTTACTCCCCAACTTGCTTCTTGGTCATGATATTTTGTTCAGGAATAGAAACCCTGACTAAGACACATGCCAACCATAGTTATCCCACTACAACTAAACACCACATCTTTATTTCTACACTGTGCATGATGACCCATATCTATCCATCCCCTTGCCCTTCCCTGCTTAGTCTCTGGTACCCACTATTGATGCCTCTGGCAGCCTCTACAAGATCAGCGGCCTTAGATTCCTCACGTATGAGACCACACAGTACCTGTCATTTTGTGTTCCCTCTGTTTTCTTGCTACCTGCCAGGCACTGTTGCACATCCAGTCTTAATTTCTAAAAAAGATGTTTTGTGTCATTGGAATGAACGAAACGCATGTGGCTTGTCTAAACCTATGTTTTCTTCAGACTAGCTAAAAGTGACAAGAGAAGGTAAGGGTAACAAAACAGGCAGGGCTGCCTCTATTCGAAGGGGCAAAGACTGGGTTTCCTGGCTCACTCGTGGGTTGGGTGAGCTGTGGCAAGGGTCAGCTGGGCTGTTTAGCCAAATGCCAAGGTCATCTTGGAAAGACTGTCTGAAATGGCAGTTAGAAGTTTGTAAGCAGCAACTAAAGCATTCAAGGTAATATAAATGGCAGAAACAATTTTCAAATCATTTGCAAAATATTCTTATTTTGGCTTTCAGAAAAGTATGTTTTCTATTAACCAAAAGTATGAATACAAAGAGAATTGATATAAGTAACATGGAGAAGGGTGGGGAGGAAGAGGAGGAGGATGTGGGGTCGTTATGAGCCCTTGCGCACTATTCAACCTCTGCGAGTTATGATATTTTATGAAAATTAAGATCATTTAAATAATGATTATGTCTAAGGTGCCTTCCAAATCTAAAATTAAGATCATTTAAATAATGATTATGTCTAAGGTGCCTTCCAAATCTAACATTTTAGTATCTTGTGCTTTGTCTAAGCTGGCATTTTAATATCTTCTTTATTAAAATAAATACCAATAGCATACTAAGAAGTGAGCTGGGGTACTTCAGGTATTTTCTCTCTACAGAAGCACCAGAAAAGCGGGGACTCTTATTAGTCCTATTTTAAATACAAAGACACTTTAGATAAGATGACTTAAGTCATTTTTAAAAGCCAACCTGTCAGGAAATAGTGTGCCGACTCACTGGACTAAAGCTTTTAACCAAAACCTATATGTCTTCCAGAGGAAATCTTTGCTGCCCACTGACAGTAAAATGGGATGCTTCTCTAGCAACAGAGAAAAACCAAACCTGGGTGTCAAGCATCCTCCTGAATAAGTGGTATAGAGGATCATACCTATTAGAGCAGTGGGTTTCATCACTGCTAATGCTGTAATCCTTTAATATAGTTCCTCATGTTGCAGTGACCCCCAAACCACAAAATTATTTTTATTGCTACTTCACAACAGTAATTTTGCTACTGTTATGAATTATAATCTAAGTATCTGTGTTGGCTGATGGTCTTTGGCAACTCCCGTGAAAGGGCTGTTCAACCCTCAAAGGTCTCTTGCCCCTTAGTTTGAGAACCACTGGATTAGAAGCTCCACAGTACTGTGAAGAGGCGCGGTGGTTTATTTAACTGGCTCCTTCTTGCCACTGAGTACATTTTTATTAACTGAAATGTTTACTGTATAGTTTCATTATAAATTTCTGTCTGTGTTGTGAAGGCTAGAAGCAGCTCCGTAGTTCATTTACATACTCCACACCCCACTCTCGATTCTATTGTAGCAATAACTAAGATTAGAAGGGGCCCCAGGCGCAAGCTCTCAGCACAGAGCTTCCTTTGCTTCTTTTATTTTAATTTAATTAATTAATTAATTAATTAATTAATTAGGTTTTTTTGAGACAGGTTTCTCTGTTAGCCCTGGCTGCCTTGGAACTCACTCTGTAGACCATGCTGGCCTCGAACTCAGAAATCTGCCTGCTTCTGCCTCCAGAGTGCTGGGATTAAAGGCGTCCTTTGCTTCTTGAACATTGGACATTTCCCGACAGCATCTTCTCAGCGCTCACAACCCCACTCATACCCTCACCAACCCCCAGCCCTTCAGTTTCAGCTCTTTCCGTTTTTTTGTCCATTATCTTCCTTGAAACAGGCTGGGACTTTGCTGGCGATGCCAGCTGGCCTGGCCCAGCACCCCCTGGGAGAACACTCATGTCACTGGGCCCCGGGGAACCTGCTTGCCTTTCTCAGTTGTGCTTGTACCAATATGGCTGGATGCTCGGGAGCCAAGAGGAAGTTCCGCCATCTGCCGATTCTGTGAGGAGTTGGCCTTTCCGTGGCTCTCACAGAGTGTTGGAGGACATAGCGTGGCTCTGGGCCAGTTCTCCCAGGTGCTTCCGCTTGGATTGGAGTGGGCTACGAGAAGGAAGCCTGTGTTCAGCCTCAGAGTGAAGGGTGCATGCGCTTGAGGCCGACAAAGGCTTCATGAATCATGGCAGCAGTGTCAGGAACAGCCAGCCCTTCGCACTGTTGGACACATTCTCTGAAACATGCCCTTGTCACATTCGGAGAGTCACTTAGAAAGGCTTGGCTTTAAAAAAAAAAATCCATGTATTGTACTTATTGGCTTTTTGACTAAGATTAAGTGTAAAACACACACACAATTGTTGTGTGAAGTCAAAGGTTTCATAAAGCTATTTCTGTGTAAGTATTTATCCTTTGACCAATATACTACATGTCTATTATAAAAATTTTGCACAGCACAGAGGAATACAGAATAGAAATAAGTACCATCTCATCATGCTACCAAGGAGAGTTACCATGAAGTCTTTTTAATGTATTGTTTGTATTTTTTTCAAGTGTACACACACACACACACACACACACACACACACAAAGGGGGGGGTTTCCTACCTCAGTGGTAGGCAACACCCTCCTCATCCCACAAATGATAAATATTTATATGGATTTTCTATGTGTGCAGTCTTTCTCCATGGAATGCACTACGCATATTTCCATGTCTCACAAAGTCTCAGTAATAAAGCATTCAGCAGCTGCAATTATTTCAGTCTATGTTCATGCTGTAATATGTAATAGTGTAATATAACTTGCTTGCTAATCTTCTGTTGTTTGTTTTTAATTCCCCGCCCCCTAAGACTGTCTCTTACGTGGCCAAGGCCAGCCTTGAACTTACTCTGTAGCCTTGAACTTACTATGTAGTGGAGGATAAACTGGACCTTCTGATCCTCCTGCCGCCATCTCCTGTATTCTGGCACTTCAGGCCTGGCCTGTATGTGGAGCTGGGGATTGAACCCAGGGATTCATTTATGCTAGGTCAGCGCTCTATGAACTGAGTTACACCCTAAACATTTGGGAATATTTTGTTGTTATTGTTTTGGAAATAGGATCTTGAGTTGCCGAGACTGATCACAAACTCACTAGGTAGCCAAGGATGGCCTTGAACTCCCCCTGCTCCTGCTTCCACATCCAAGTGTTGGGATTATAGACCTGCACTTCTATACCTAGTTCCATTTTTGCTTTTGAAGACTGGACCTCAATATGCAAACTGAGATAACCTCGAACTCCTAATCCCATTGCCTTTCATTCTAAGTGGTAGGCTTACAGGCAAGCTCTACAACGCCTGACAAATGCCAGTTCCCTGTTGTTGACTACTTATGTATTAGATTATTATTTATTCGGTGTGTGTTGTTGTTATAAATAAATAGCGATGAATTTCCCTTTTCTTTAATTATGATTGCTTTCATAGTTGAAATCTCCCCTTCTCTCTCTCTCTCTCTCTCTCTCTCTCTCTGTATATGCGTGTGTGTGTGTGTGTGTGTGTGTGTGTGTGTGTGTGTGTGTTGTATAGCTGCACCAGCACATGTGGGCTCACTTGAGGCCAGATCTTTCTGATGTCTAGATGTCTTCCTCAACTGCTTCTCTACCTCATTTTTTGAAACAGGATCTCTCAGTGGGTCAGCATCTTGTTGTCTCTGCTAGACCGAAAGTCTCCACCCGTCTCTGTCTGGAAGCATTGGGAGCACCCACGCATACCATCACACCTGGCTTCCTTTGTGGGCGCTGGGAATCCAGGCTGCTCCTTAGGTTTTAGACAGCAAGTGCTCTACTACCAAGCCACCTCCCCAGCCCCAACACAGGCAAATTCTTAGAAGCAACGTTGTCAAATCAGAGGTCACGATGACTTGCTTCTAGCTTTAAACTTGTGGTTCAATGCCAAGTAATTTTCCAGAAAGCAAACGCAGATTTATATCCATGCCAATGGTGTGACCTAGAACAAATGTCTCAATATTTTTGCCAGCATGGGAAATTCTCTTTTAAAAATCTCTGCCAACGTGTAACGTGAAGACTGAGAGAGTATGATTGCTGTTGATCACTGACAGCCACTATCCCCCAGTTCCAAAGGTCGGAGAACAAGAAGCCAGGTTTGTATCTGTATAAAGACAACTCGAGTCTCTGCTGTGCCTCGTGCTGAGATGTGGAGAAGCTGCCTCGCACTCCTGCTATCACAGCTGTGAGCCATTCCCAATCTGCCTTCCCCAGGGGCAACTGTACCCTGTGAGCTAAGAGAAGTCCTTCCTCCTTAAAAGAGAGACAGGAAGAGCTCTTTAAAAAATTATAATCTTAAAAACAAAACAACAAAACAAACAAACAACAACAGAAAGCCTGGCAGTGGTGGGGTTCAGGCCTTTCATCCCAGCACTCAGGAGGCAGAGTCAGGCAGATCTCTGAGGCCAGCCTGACCAACGGAGCAAGTTCCAGGCAGCCGGAGAGAAATCCTGTCTCAAAAATCAAACAAACAAACGGACAACAAATATTTGCCTTCTCCTCCTCCTCCTTCTTCATACTGAAAACTTATGATACCATTCTGGACTCAGCTGGTATTGTTCTATCCTGGAACAATCTGTCTTTCCCTCTTCCCCTCTACCTTTTCCTCGCTCTCCTTCTCTCCCTCTCCCTCTTTCTCTCTCTCTTTACAAACCTACACACAGACACACAGATGCACACACAAATACACACACAAACACACATGTTCTTTGTCAGAAGAAAAGTCAGTCCCAGCCTTTTGCAGCAATGATAATCATTATTTCCAACACTGATTAGTTTCTGTGGTTTCTTGGGTATTGTACTGGTTGGTTTCTGGTGTCAACTTGACACAGCTGGAGTTATCACAGAGAAGGGAGCTTCAGTTGGGGAAATGCCTCCATGAGATCCAGCTGTAAGGCATTTTCTCAATTAGTGATCAAGGGGAAAAGGCCCCTTGTGAGTGGGGCCATCTCTGGGCTGGCAGTCTTGGTTCTATAAGAGAGCAGGCTGAGCAAGCATGGGGAAGCAAGCCAGTAAAGAACATCCCTCCATGGCTTCTGCATCAGCTCCTGCTTCCTGACCTGCTTGAGTTCCAGTCCTGACTTCCTTGGTGATGAACAGCAACATGGAAGTGTAAGCCGAAGAAACCCTTTCCTCCCCAACTTGCTTCTTGGTCATGATGTTTGTGCAGGAATAGAAACCCTGACTAAGACACATTGGTACCAGCATAGTGGGGTATTCCTGTGACAACCTGACCATGTTTTGGGGAGGACTGTGGAAGGGCTTTGGAACTTTGGGCCAGAAGATCCGTTCGGTGTTAAGAACTCTGTGGGATGTTATGTATAGGAATAGAAACCCTGACTAAGACAGGTATCTACCAGGAAAGACAAGACAAATACCTTCTTGGCACAATATTTCAACAAAATGGACATGTACCTACATAACCTAGATTTATTTTAGAGTGGACTTTTCTTCACTTTCTGGGGAAGAAAACATGAATCACTTTTGGAAGTTTTACTTAAAAGATACTGGAAAGGATGGTTGCAATAGACTGGTATCTTAGATAAGTTTCTATTGCTATAGAGACACTGAGATTAAGGCAACTTGTAGAAGAAAGTATTTAATGAGAATCACAGCTTCAAAAGATGAGGTTAGCATGTCACTAGAGAAGTAGCTGAGAGCTCACAGCTAATCCACAAGCATGAGGAAGAGAGAGAGAGAGAGAGAGAGAGCACCAGAGATAGAGAAAGACAGAGAGACAAAGATGGGAATAGATTAGGCTTTTTAAAATTCCAAAGCCAACCACCAGTGACCCACCTCCTCCAATAAGGCCACACCTCCTAATTCTTCCCAAACAGTTCCATCAACTGGGGACCAAGCATTCATATATATGACCCTATGGGGGCCAGTTTCATGGGGGCTAGTTTCATTTAAATCATGACATATGATGGGTGCTCATGACTTTTCTATCTTTGCATTACCATGAAGACACTGGACAAGATAACATACACAGGACACCACAAACTTAAAATAATGTTTTCTAAATTTGGCTTCCTTGGTATATTTGCAAAGTGACTTTTTAATTTTTTACTAATGTATACTAGTTGTACAAAAATAATAGGTTTCATTATAACATTTTCCTGAATATATACATTCTTTAATATTCATCTCCCTTATTTTTTAAAAAAAAGATTTCATTTATTATTATATGTAAGTACACTGTAGCTGTCTTCGGATGCACCAGAAGAGGGAGTCAGATCTCATTACAGATGGTTGTGAGCCACCATGTGGTTTCTGGGATTTGAACTCAGGACCTTTGTAAGAACAGTCTGTGTTCTTATCCGCTGAGCCATCTGTCCAGCCCTTCGTTTCCCTTATTACCAACAAAGTAACTTTTACAAAACTACATGAGCCATATTTCTGAATTTTTAAGTGTATCTGTTTGCTTATAGGTGATTCTGCTAGGCTCCTCCCAGGGACCTGGCAACAGCTTATGCCATCATCTGCGGACATTACCCATGGCTGCCAGGTATGGGCAGCATATAAAAGAACTGCTTGCCACTCTGGTTCCCTCTCTCTATTCTCATGTGTTCCTGCCCCCCATAACTTCTGTCCTTCACTGCCCCCCCTTCTCTGTCCCCATGGCTCTGCTCCTGTCTGTCTGCCTCTACTCCTTCTCTGGGCCCTAAATCCCCTCCTTGTCTCCAATAAACTCCCATTATACCAGGTCAGTTGCATGATGTGTTTTCTCAGGGGGCATCTTGGCATGGGGCATCTTGGCATGGGCCTGCCAGGTACCCTCTACCACTTATGTCATGATTTAAATGAAACTAGCCCCCATGAAACTGGCCCCCATAGGGTCATATGTATGAATGCTTGGTCCCCAATTGGTGGACCTGTTTGGGAAGAATTAGGAGGTGTGGCCTTATTGGAAGAGGTGGGTCACTGGTGGTTGGTTGGCTTTGGGATTTTAAAAAGCCTACTCTATTCCCATCTTTGTCTCTCTGTCTCTCTGTCTCTCTGTCTCTCTCTCTCTCTCTCTCTCTCTCTCTCTCTGCTTCATGCTTGTGGATTAGATGTGAGCTCTCAGCTACTTCTCCAGTGACATGCTAACCTCAACTTTTGGAGCTATGATTCTCATTAAATAAGCCAATGTCCTTAACCACTGAGCTCTCTACCCAGCCCATTGTTATTTATTCTATAAGTATCCAGAATATTCTTTCTCTATTTTCCCTGTCCAAAAACTACCTTTTGTGGAGAGAGAAAATGGAAAACATATATGAATAACTCTTATGTTGAACACGTGTAATAAATGCCAAGAATGAATGAGGTCCTCCTTAGGAGATGGAGGAAGAGGTCTGTAAAACCAGCCTGGGCTATGTAGAGAGGCTCTGCTCCAAGAAAAACCAAAACCCAAAACCCTCTACCACTGCTCCCCAATACCATCATATTTCATAATAATATTAATTAGAGCAAAAGTGTTTTCAACTAAAATACATCATTTGATATGATATTGTCTACATTGAAAATTTCTATTTATGAATTAATTGGGAAAAGCAAAGTATAAAAAGGTTCAAATTTGGTCTCAAACTATGTAATTGCCCAGGTTGACCTGAAGTCTAGGATCTTCTTGCCTTAGCCTCTTCAGGCTCCTCATAATGTTTGTGTTTTGTGCCTAACACAGGCTAAGCACTTGTTCTGTCACTGGCCTTAAATAATTTTATTTATTTTTTTGATATTGTAGCTATTTTTGAGTTAAGAAAGACTTTACTCTAATGTCAGTGTAATAGCTAAAGGTTTAGCTCAAGGCCACATGTCTTGACAGACAAGGTGGGCTGGGTTAATGGATCTGGATTTTGATGCCAGCTTAGCAATCAATCAGACTATCCAAACACTGCACCCTCAGAGGGTCTTGGTCCTCTGGAAACAATGTAGTAGTTGTGAATGCCTTCCAAGTCAAAGGGTGTCTGATTCTATTTCTATTTTTTGATAATGTAGTCAAGGTAGAGAATGTCAAATCTAGCTAATAATTTGCTGTTGACAGGGCTAACAAAAAGGCAAACACCATTTTGAAAAGCGTCTCTTCACAGCCGTAGCTCCCTTCCTTCTTCTTCTTGACAGTGTGAGATATTGATGTCATTTTTTTTTTCATTTTAAGAAGTTTTTTTAAAATCCTTTTCGTTATGCAATATGTGTGTCTATGGGGTGTGTGTGCTTGTGTGTGCACGTTCCACGAGAGAACATTAGATGCCCTGGATTTACAGCGGGTTATAAGCAGTTTGGGGGTATGCTGGAACCCTAACTTGGATCCTCTGCAAGAGCAGCCAGTGTCCTTAACCACTGAGCTCTCTACCCAGCCCATTGTTATTTATTCTATCAAGTATCCAGAATATTCTTTCTCTATTTTCCCTTTCCAAGAACTACCTTTTGTGGAGAGAGAAAATGGAAAACATATATGAGTAACTCGTATGTTGAACATGTGTAATAAATGCAAAGAATGAATGAGGTCCTCCTTAGGAGATGGAGGAAGAGGTCTGTAAAACCAGCCTGGGCTATGTGGAGAGGCTCTGCTCCAAGAAAAACCAAAACCCAAAGCTAAGATTCCAAATTCATGTGATTTTATTTATACAAAGTGATGGTAGAGTTGGTCTAGCAGAATAGAAACAGAACAATCTTATTTCTGCTAACATGTCCCTCACTCATCACTGGACATTGATAGGAATGTCCCCAAATGACCATTAATCATAATTACAGCCTGGGTTCTCATTTGGACCAAGGGTGTATTCAAACCCTCTTAGACTGATGCTGAGAGATGTCTTACAAAATCTTGAGGTTCCACAGAATTGTGTAGGAACAGGCCAAGTAGCTTTGATCTCCACACACTGACTGCATTCACATTCATTTCAGAGACAGCCAAGAGGTAAGATGCTAATGAACCTTAGCTGCTGGCCCTGTATGTACAGGGTGCCCTCTGCTGGTAGAGTGGAGCAATTCCAAGGAAAAACAGCTGCTAGCTGAGCATTCACTAAATCATATCCTTATAGTAGCAAATATTTTCCTGATAGCTTTTATTTGTCTGTTTCCTATACTATTTACTTGAATTATAGGTAGAAGATAGTAAGCTGGGCAGTGGTGGTGCACGCCTTTAATCCCAGCACTTGGGAAGCAGACGTAGGAGAATTTCTGAGTTCGAGGCCAGCCTGGTCTACAAAATGAGTTCCAGGACAGCCAGAGCTACACAGAGAAACCCTGTCTGGAAAAAACAAAACAAAACAAAACAAAACAAAACAAAACAAAACAAAATGAAAAATAGT
Source organism: Mus minutoides (assembly GCA_902729485.2). NCBI lineage: Eukaryota > Metazoa > Chordata > Mammalia > Rodentia > Muridae > Mus > Mus minutoides. The sequence continues at coordinate 1,308,648 of LR749519.1, forward strand.
ATAAATTAACCTACAGGTTAATGATGCAGCTTTGCATGGCAATATGAGATACAATAATTCTCTTTTGGGAATTTTAATAATATGATGAATAAATTAATCATTTATGAAGTTTAACAATAATCATAAAATATTTTTCAAAAGGATTTTCCTAGTGTGTTGATGATGCAAATCTCATGACATCCAAGACATTTTATTGGGAATGAACCCAAGTCATTAAATAAACCTGCTACTTTGTGTTTAGCTAAGTAGTATCTCCCTGAGAGGCTATCTATGCTCCAGCAGATGGCCCTACACTCAAGCACACACAGGCAAAACCAAGTGGACTAAGTGGGGAAAAAACGAAAACAAGAAACTGTGAGGGAATAGGAGGGATAGGAAAGGACAGGAGAGATATTGAAGGGGAGGGGAAAAGGGGATTATATCAAAATGCTATATGCACATAACATTCTCAGTGAAAAAGGCATATTTGTAACAGAAAAGTGTCAAAGAATGTAGACAACTGTGCTCTTATGTGCATATAACCTTCCCTGAGTCTTGAACTTGGTTTTTGTTTTGGTTTTGGTTTTGGTTTTGGTTTTTAACCATGATCTGTTTCTTTGAGGATGTGTCACACAAGCACTGGCTTCCTGGCCTGAAACTTACTACACAGCTCTGGCAGAGCTGCGGTTTATACTTCCCCTGCCTCCTGAGGGATGGATGGGGTTGTACCACAGCCGATTTTGACTAAAAATCATGAATATTTGATGTGCAGCATATTCTTATTTAATACTTACAATTTTTAAATAGCAACTAACACCCATTATTTGACAGTGTAGCTCAGGTTCTCTCTCTCTGTCTCTCTCTCTCTCTCTCTCTCCTTCCTTCTTTTCTTTTTTTGAGATGGGGTTTCTCTGTGTATGCCTGGCTATCCTGGGAACTCACTTTGTAGACCAAACTGCCTTGGAATGCAGAGATCTGCCTGAGTCTTTCTCCTGAGCGTTGAGATTAAAGGTATGTGCTACCACACCTGGCTCATGGTTTCATTTTATATGTTTTGTTTATCTGTCTGCCTATCTATCATCTATCTATCTATCTATCTATCTATCTATCTATCTATCTATCTTTTAAAAATTATTTATTTTTATTTTATGTGCATTGGTGTTTTGCCTGAATGTATGTCTGTGGAAGGGTGTCAGATCCTCTGGAACCAGAGTTACAGACAATTGTAAGCTGACATGTGGGTGCTAGGAATTGAAGCCAGGTGTTCAGGAAGAACAACCAGTGCTCCTAACCACTGAACCATCTCTCCAGCCCTTTATCTGCCTTTATGGTGCTGAGGAACAAACTCAGGCCCTTGCACATGCTGGAAAGGTCCTCTTCTATTGAGCTATAGCCCCAGCCACTTTTATTATCATTCTAAACCATAGACAGTATTTATTTTTAAATCATTTCTAGTCAAATTTATATTCAACATCTTAAGGTTCAAATCAAGCATAAAAAAAACAAATAAACTTTACAGCCAAGTCAGCACATAATCAACAATAACAAAACCAGAGTTATTTCAAGAGACTGAGACTTCTTTTTATCTCTCTCTCTCTATCTCTTTGTTTCTCTGTATCTCTGTCTGTCTGTCTATCTGTCTTTTTCTCTGTCTCTCTTTCTCTCTCTCTCTGAAGCAGAGTTATAGGTTCTGAAGGTGGGGATTTACTCAGATTTAAGCCCAGGGGTTAATAGAGCCAGAAGCATGCTGGGAAGGAGTAGGACACGCTTCTCAAGAGCGTGTGGGCTTCTCAAGAGATTCTGTATTACTAGTTTTTAGATATAAATTCATTTTCAGTTATACTTTTGATGTCTCTTGGCCTCTTAAGAAGAAATAGATAAGATAGTTGAGGAAGTACAATTAGTTTTTAGTTGAGACATTAAACGTTTCTTGTTTGAAGCTTTTTGTTTGAAGAGAGGGAGGACTAGGCAGTTTAGACTGGCCTCTCATTAGGTAGTTGGGGATGACCTTGAACTTCTAATCCTCCAGCCTTTACCTCTTCAATGCTGGGATTATAGATGCGCACCACAATGCCTTGTTTTAAGCACTGCTGAGGATTTAAAGAGGTCTTCCTGTATGCTAGGCCACGAGTCTATCAACTGAGTTCTCCACCCTCTGAAACAAATTTTTAATTAATAAAAAAGTAGTTATAGCCTTTGGAACTCTTTATGATTGTTTCTTCTGTTTTATTGTATCAGCGAAGCATTTGAGTCTAGCCAGTTATTTTTGTTCAGTTGTGATAAAACTTAAAAAGGACAATTAACCCACAGCTATTTATTTGAGAAAGGATATATACTTCAAAACCAAACCAAACCAAACCAAACCAAAACAATAGAACACAATGGTATGTCCTATGAAGAACACAGAAATGCAAGAGCATGAGGAATGCTGGTAAACTCTGGGATATTCCATGAAAGGCAGGTGTCAATCAATAACCAGACTAGTGTGCATAATTGGTTCCATCAATCAACAAACCTGACCCACCAATTCTTCATAATTGTGTCTCATAATAACATGTTTTTACATTTCTTTACATTTCTGCTGATGACCATATGATATTGGTTGCTATTTAAAATCAGTGATGTAAAAATGGCCTTTGATACTGAACCAAGACAATTCCTAATTGATATCACTCTACTTCAAGTGTCACCAGAGCTTAGAGAAGGCCATGTCATCTTAACGACTCAGACAAGATTTCCCTTCTTCATCTTTCAGGCGCCTCACTTAAGGGCAGATGTCCAAGGTTTCTAGCATGATGCAAAGCGGTGCTGCTCCTGTCTGTGTCCCTTCCACAGGCCACTCTCTTTTCCAGTAGGCACCTCAAAAATCTGATGATGGTAGCACAAGCCAAGGATCAGGAGTTCATGGTACCAAAAAACCCAAGTTATTTCCTATTGAAAAACAGTAGCTTTAGGGATGATTTCTCTGTAGCCATACTATTGGTCCATGTCAAATGTTTTCACATATTTAAAAGCTGAGCCTTATAGTGGTCTTTTATATGTAAATTGGTAACTTGAAAGAATTTACAGTCACCTGGGAGATGGCCTTTTAGCATGCCTTTGGGGGATTATCTAGAGAGCATTAATTGAGATGGGAAGACCCACCCACTGTGGGCAACAACATTCCCTGGCTAGGATCCTGGACTAGGTGTGTTGGTGGCTGAGCAGCTGTAACATGCATCCATAGTTCTGTTTTGATTGTGGACATGATGTGATGACCAGCTGCTTCAAGCTCCTGCCACTGTGACTTCACCACCACAGAGAGACTGTACCTTAGACCTGTGAGCCAGAATAAGCCCTTTCTCCCTTAAGCTGCTTCTGTCAGAGCATTTCATCACAGCAACAGAAGAGAAGCTAAGACATATAGCAACCTACAGGTGTACTCGTGATGTTAGAACAATGCAACCCCCGGTCCTTTTCAGAAAGAAGACTCACCTGGTATGTGCTGGGACTGGGATATTTAACTCTCCATTTTTTGCCTTTTGGAAATGGGTCTGGTAGCAGCCTTCTCCATAGCACCAGCTTTTGAACGTGCTGTTGTTTACAGAGTAAAGTTGGGTGATGCCATGAGCTGAGTTTTCATGTAAGGCTTTGTTGTTGGCCCTGTATAAAGATTCAACTTTCTGTATAAAAATCAGACTCTCTGTTCTTTCTGTTCTTCTCCTTCATTATGTCTTCCTAGATCTTTTTTTTTTTAAACTGGTGTGAACGTATTGGCACAACTACCAAAGTTGACGCTTAACAGCCATTTATTTGACAATTAACTGGTTTTGTAGAGGTGACCTATGGTTAGTTACAAATAAAGAATATAATAAAAACTGGGGCCTCCACCTTATATATTTCTTTCATTGTGTCATTGTCAATAAAGACCTGAAATAATCCTGTCAGCAGTGGCTGAGGACCACAGTGTTTGGGGACATGAAAAAGTGGGTCCATACTTTTAATAGAATTTAATAAATTGTGTATTTTCTTTGAGGCATCTTATCTTACTTTCATTTCTAAAATATATTATAACATGGTTTAAAATGCTCTTTTTATGTGTGTAAAATAATCTAGACCAAAAGCCTAAGCCTTACCCACAGTAAAAGGCCTAGAATTCAGGTTACATTTCAAACACTTGAAACTGGGGCACAGGTCCCTGCTTACTCCTCTTAGTACCCCTGCCAACTTCTTTAAAACATTATATTGAATTTCCTTGGAGCAAGGGAAAACAAAAGGCTTTTATAGTGCCCTGTGTTTTTAAACCAATAGCTTCTTTTGCACAGTTCTGTTTGTTGCGCAATTAAAAAGGACTATTCATGTTGAGGAAATTTTTTTCTTTTAAAACGCTGAAAAACCTGTGAAGTGAAAAAATTATAACTTTTTTTTTTTTTACTTTTCCACAGAGAAGAATAATCGTCAAATGATTAAGACTTGGTATAAGCAATAATGATTTTAGAACAAATGTTCTATGCAGAAATCTATGTTTTAAGTTTCCATAGAATGAAAAATGTTCTGTAGAGATGGAAATATATCATCATACATGAAAATTTATTCATGCTCTTTACAAAAGAATATGAAACTGTTGATCATGGATCAGATAGGAAACAGGAGCATATGTTCAAAAAGAGATCTTCCATGTAATTATGATGATCCGATATACTGATAGCTTGCTTTGCTGTTACCAAGGGATTCAAGCCAATTATGTACCATGTGTATGAAGATAAATATTCCAAACAAAAAAAGAGCTAAAAGTGTTAACTAGACTTGCTATAATATACTGGTTCAAGGTTCAATTGAAACAACCTGCCTCAATGAGTTAGCTAGAGAGAAACCAAAGAAGACTCTTGATATCTACTTCAGGTCTCTAAATGCATGACATATACATGCATCTGTGCCCACATACATGTGAACATGCATATAAACACATCTACACTACACTCACATACCTTATGTAGCACAAATATGGAACATAAAGAAATAGTTCATTTAAGAAACTGACAATTATACTTGTAATTACCTATATTACTTGTAACTAAACACATGTAATTAACCACATGTGAGAAAAATGAATAAAAATAAAAATCAAGGGTCTGGAAGATGACTCAGTGCTTAAGAGCTTCCTGCTCTGGCAGAGGACCTGGGTTTAGCTCTAAGCACCCACTTTGTAGCTCACAGCCATTTGTAACTCTAGCGCCAGGATATTGGTGCTCTCTTTTGGCCTCGGCTAGTGCCAGTCATACATGTGCTGTGCCATATATGCAGACAAGACACTCAGACACATGAAATAAAAATTTAAAAAATATATTTAAATAATAAATAAATAAAAACCTTCAAGTACTAAAAATAAACTGAGACCCATTTGTAATAATTTTAATAATTTAAAAACACTAGAAAGTTCACTGTTTCCCATACTTCCTGGCAGTATCTTTCAGAGCTAAGTCTCTGCATCTTACATGTTCATTGCTGTGAATCATTTTATTGAATGGTTGCTGTACTGGCTAGGTTTGTGTCAACTTGACACAGCTGGAGTTATCACAGAGAAAGGAGCTTCAGTTGGGGAAATGCCTCCATGAGATCTAGCTGTGAGGCATTTTCTCAATTAGTGATCAAGGGCCCCTTGTGGGTGGGACCATCTCTGGGCTGGCAGTCTTGGGTTCTATAAGAAAGCAGGATGAGCAAGCCAGGGGAAGCAAGCCAGTAAAGAACATCCCTCCATGGCTTCTGCATCAGCTCCTGCTTAAGTTCCAGTCCTGACTTCCTTTGGTGATGAACAGCAGTATGGAAGTGTAAGCCGAATAAACCCTTTCCTCCCCAACTTGCTTCTTGGTCATGATGTTTGTGCAGGAATAGAAACCCTAACTAAGACAGTTGCCAAGTATTTATTAAAGCTTGGTTTAGAAGATCTGAGGGGACCTGTACCTGATGTGGTGCTAGGAACCAAATCCAGGATACTGTGCATGCTAGACAAGTGCTGAAGTGTTATTTCCCAATTTCCAATCACTCTTTTAAACAAACAAACCATCAAACAAAACACACACAGATAAATAAACAAATAGACAAGCAGTCTAAGAGTCATTTAAAACATCAAGTGAACTAATTCTAAAGTTTTTTGTTTTGTTTTGATTTTTTAAGGCTTGCACATTTTTATTGGTTATTTTATTTATTTACATTCCAATTTTTATCCATCCTCCTTCTCAGTTTCCCCTCCTAAAACTCCCCATCCCATCCTCCCTCCCCCTGATTCTATAAGGGTGCTCCCTGACCTACCCACCCATTCCTGCCTCACTGCCCTAGCATTCCCTTATGTTGGGGCATCTAGTCTCCATAGGGCCAAGGGCCTCCCCTTCCATCGATGCCAGATAAGGCAATCCTCTGCTATATAAGCAGCTGGAGCCATGGGTCCCTCCATATGTACTCTTTGGTTGATTTTCTAGTCCCTGAGATTCCACCTCACACCAGTCAGAATGGCTAAGATAAAAAACTTAGATGACAGCAGATGCTGGTGAGGATGTGGAGAAAGAGGAACACTCCTCCATTGCCGGTAAGATTGCAAGCTGGTACAACCACTCTGGAAATCAGTCTGATGGTTCCTCAGAAAATTAGACATAGTACTACCTGAGGACCCAGTTATACCACTCCTGGGCATATACCTAAAAGATACTCCAATATATAACAAAGACACTCAGCACATGTTTTTAAAGATTATTTATTTATTTATTTATTTATTTATTTATTATGTGTTTGGCCTGTGTGTATGCCGGCATGCCTGTAGAGGGCATTAGATCTTATTACAGATGGCTGTGAGCTACCATGTGGGTGCTGGGAGTTGAGTTTAGTACCTCTGGAAGAGCAGCTCTTAACTGCCGAGCCATAATCTCCAGCCCTATATCTGAAGTTTTAATATCATCGCAAGTAAAATGTTTTTCACTGAGAAAATCCAAGGAAAAGTGTCTCAGTTTCTTTTCATACTGTTGCAGTAAAACACCGTAATAAAAGCCAACGAAGAGAGAAGGGTTCATTTTGGCTCATAGTTCGAGGCTGCAGTCTGTGATGACGTGGAAGTCGACTGAGGCAGCTGGTCACTGTGTTTGCAAGCAGAAGAAGAGAGCAATAAAGGCGTACATGCTAGTGCTCTGCTTGCTTCCTGCGTTCATACACCTCCGGTCCTGCCCACAGTTGAGATGAATCTTCCACATCTGGGAATACTTTCTGCCTCTAATCCAGCTCTTAATGAATTTATTCTTAGACATAGACAGCAATACTCCCCTCCAAGGTTTGTGTCACTTCAACCCAATGCCTTCACTTAGCATGAAGTATCTTTACCATGTATGAACTGTTCATGTATCATATATAAAATGTTTCCATATATTGAAATCATTACATGTATGAAATGTACATGCACCATGTATGAAATGTTACCATATATTGAAGTGTTCATGAAACGCTGTTGTTTCACAGCGTTTTAAAGAGAACTTGACATACCCCGGAACACAGAGTTCATCTGTGGTGGAGCAGGCTTTGAACTCCAAATGTTTGTAACTCACAATTTCAAGTTCCTTTTTCAACTTACAGTAAAATATTCTAAATCCTTCAAGCAAACTCTTACTGCTATCATAAGTTTCTAACTCTTACCAAACATTTCGTTTGTTTGTTTGTTTGGGGGCGGGGGGCACAGTTTCCCTGTGTAGTGCTGGCTGTTCTGGACCTTACTCTGTAGACCAGGCTGGCCTTGAACTCCACCTGCCTCTGCCTCCTGAGTGCTGGGATTAAAGGCCACCACTCCCTGGCTTCACCAAACATCATTACTTGGTCTACACAGTGGCCTTCCTCAGTCATTAGGAAATATTGGGAAGACAGAGACCCATATGTAAATTCCTTATATCAGGAAATACAGAATGATAGAAAACAGTCTAAACTATATCCTAGATTAGTGGTTCTCAGCCTTCTTAATGCTGTGAGCTTTTAATATAGTACCTCATGCTGTGGTGACTGCCCCCAATCATAAAATTATCTTCGATTGCTACTTCATAGCTGTAATTTTGCTACTGTTATGGGTCATAATGTAAATATCAGATATGCAGGATATCTGATATGCAACACATATGAAAGGTGTCTCTACCTATAGGTTGAGAACCAATCTCCTAGATATATAATAAATTCCTCCCCAGGTCATAAGGAAATATAAAGACATAGGCTGGTTCAAACTCTTGATACCAGTTTCTTCAGAGATAAACATATACTGTCCCAGTTTTGCCTGAAGGGAATAAACTTTGGCAGAGTTAAAATTAAGCATTAGGACCATCTGTTACCCAATCCCTTCCTATCATTCTATCACTACAGCAACCCACATGCCAACGAGACAAACTTTTATCAGGAAACTTTCCAAGAAAGTACCGGTAAATTACAGCCTCTATTCCTAGTTCCAAAGTTCTCGGCTGATATTCAACTTTCCTGTTTCCTGACATCTTCTTGTTCCATTCCAGAAAGACCCCCCCCGTGCTCTCAACATTAATCACCTGGGTTTCCCATGACTTTCCCATTACCCAGTCCTCACAGATAAGAACAATGTCAACATTGAATTGATACTTTTTCTCATTTTTTTTCTCAGAAGAGAACAGGATTTTTATTTTATTTTATTTTATTTTATTTTATTTTATTTTATTTTATTTTATGTGTGTGGTTTATTTTCCATGGCCATGAAACCATAACCAAGGCAACTCATCAAATAGTTTATTGGGGCTTACAGTTCAAACAGTGAGTCTATAACTACTAGAGACATGTTGGGGACCAGAGCAGCAGGCAGGCAGGCAGGCATGGTGCTGGAGCAGTAGCTGAGAGCTTACATACTTAGCCTCAAGTGTGAGACAGAGAAAAAAACTAGCTGGTAATAGCATGAGCTTTTGAAATTTCAACCTTCACCATGGCAAGTAACACATCTCTTCCAACAAGGCCACACATCTTAGTCCTTCCCTAACAATTCCACCAACTAGCAATCAAGAATCTATGGCACCAGTCTCATTAAAACCACAAACCTCGCCGGGCATGGTGGCGCATACCTTTAATCCCAGCACTCAGGAGGCAGAGGCAGGCGGATTTCTGAGTTTGAAGCCAGTTTGTTCTACAAAGTGAGTTCCAGGACAACCAGGGCACACAGAGAAACCCTGTCTCGAAAAACAAAAAAAACCCAAAAACAAACAAACAAACAAACAACCCCACAAACCTACCACCCACAAAAACATGGGTTGATCTTCAACATTACATAAACTTCTACCTGTAATCCTAGCACTTAGAATGAAGAGGCAGTAGGGTCAGGAATTCGAGACCCTGTTGAGAGTATCTGAATTAATATTGGTTTAAAAATATTTGGACTTAAGTAAGGTTTCCACCATTCTATGATAAGGATGCTATAGACCACCTGAAAAGTTGATGTAAACAATATGGCTTAAGTTGAACATCTGATTTCCTCCTGAGAGTCTGTACTTTGGTATTTGTGTAGCCAGTTCCCCAATGAAAATGCTGGACACTAAGACTCTAGGAACTTATGTGAACTTACATTAGAACAGTCGGGACAGTATCAAATGCTTTGACCCTTCTGCTGGTTTTGCATCAATGAAGACTTTATGCAGCTAGCCAGACATCTCAGATAGCTTCTGATCATGGTGAGAGAAGATGCACCATGCTGTTCTTACCCTTTGAGAAAACAGACTTCGGATACTTCCTGTGTTTAAGGATATGCAATGTACTAATATCTGCAAGAGCTTGTTGAGAAAAGGCAGGAGGACAACAGAATGTATTTCTCTTTTGTCGAGGTTAAGTGCTCATGCCTGACTGATCAACGAGAAAGTCCGGGTTTTGCATATCTCAGTAAAAAGTGATCCAAACTCTTTCTGAGGAGGTTATTGCTTGCCTAGACTGAAGCCTATATATAAAACAGGGTCCTCCAGTTTCATCACTTTCACTACTATGTTTATATAAAATAGATAACAACTCAAAGCCATTCGAACATTTTGGTGATGTGAATGGCTCAGATGTGTAGGGGATCAAGGGCACAGAAGGCATCTGGAGTACGTCTAGGTCTTGTTGCTTGAGGCATGTGATTCTGCAGATGTTATTGTTGGCATCGGTGGTGAGAGGTCCTATGGAATTTGTACTAAGGAAACCATGCTTCAGAGCCCTGGGAATTGGCATGAAGGGCACTTTATCTACGGTGGAGAATCACAACTTGAAAAATGACTTCTTCCAAGGTACAAGGCTTTGACAGAGACAGAACTGTGTTTTCCAGACTGTGAAACTTTGTGTTGTGAGCTAATGCATATCAACAAAAATAAAAGGAACACAGCAGTAATTTGCCAAAAATGAAGGTGAGACATCTGGGCTTGATTAGGAGGGACAGAGGGGACAGGTAAGCTGTGTGAGGAATAGCCCAGCCACTCAAGGGGACATTGCTTCAGTAATCCTCCCCAACCCGTGAACACTCTTGGCTGGCAAGGGATTCTGCATGACCAATTGGAACAGGAGAAAAAGCATTGGCTCTGTAAGTGAGGGCGAGCTGGAAACTAATGGTAGTTTGTCTGTGGAGCATTCAGAGGTGGTGAGGGAGGCTGGCCAAGGAAAAGCCTCCCAGGCAGTAGGACTTTCAGTTGTGCACCTGGACTTCCATTTTGTCTGGAAACACAAGCAGTCTGGGGTTAAAATATATATTACCCATGGGCAAAATGGCGTGATGAGTCAGCCAAGAATGTGGGAAGGAAAATGATTTGTGGCTTAGGGTGGAAGCAAATGGATAGGCTTGAAGAAATGTTAAGCTACAGACATGGGAAAGGCATGGAAATCCCACAAGGCAAATCACCTGGATAATTGGCTGGCAGCTAGCCCATGCCATTCCACTGCTGGCATGATGAATGTGTGAGTCAAGTAGCCAGGGTAGCCGAGATGAAGGCCACGGGGAACAAGCTTTATGCGTTTGAACTTACTGTGAGTGTCTACCAGCAACAGAGACTAGGAAAGAGGGACTCCATTTGTCTTGAAGACTACCTGTTCGGTCAGCCATAGATTGATATTCTGAGTATGGGTTTTGTTTCCCTTTTCCTGAATTCTGGGCCTCTGGAATGACTCCTCTCCGAGGACTTGGGAAGGGCTCAATTCATTAGGGTGGAACCCATTTGTAGCTTTGTACTAGGAAAAGGACTTGGTTATAGTGAGAGATGTGAGAGTGATGCTTATCATATGCCAGGCCAGCTAGCATCCACAACATCAAAGTGTTGGGACAGTCTATTGAAGGCTCAGCTCGAGGACCAAGCAATTGGTCACAAGCAATACCTGGAAGGGGTAGGACTGCACCCAGGGGTGAGGGCTAACTGCACATGGGCCTTCTGCACCACAATTGAGAAACTACACAGTGGCCGGGTTGTTCCTGTTACAGATCAGATTTGTTCTGCAGGGTTTTTTCCCCCGCTCTGAGCCCCATTCAAAGCTGGCAGCTTTTGGTGACATAAATGTATGGACCCCAACTATGCTTGTAGATATGGAGTGTGTAACCTTTGGGACCCAAAGAGGCCCAGGAGTCATTGTACTTCCTTTCACTGGGAGAGATGTAAGATGCAATAATTAATCCTTATTTTGGAACCTTACTCCAGCATACACCTTACCCTCTGGATTCTTGAAATTTTTTGGATATAGAAGTTCTGAGTTTAAAGGGTTTCTTTCCTACTCTCTCGAATATATGTCTCTAACTATAGCCTTCAGCATGCTAGTCACTCCACATTCATACAATGTGACCAATATTATGCTTTACGAGATATTTAGAAGGTTTCCCTGGGCTATGTTATGGCAGAGGGCTAGGGGTCCATATAGCCCTGAGGTAAAATCATAGCGGTATATCATTATCTATGACATATATAAATTTCAACAAATTTTTGGTCTTTGCTTCCTAACTGGGGTAGAAAAGGACACATTTACAAAAATCAGTGTTTGCCTATTATTACTATTCTTTGTCAAAGATACAAGTTTCAGCATAACTATGTTTAGCCTCCTGAACGGTTAGGTTTGCCCTGTCTGCTTCCTGGCACATGACAGCTCCATTGTTCTCTCTCTCTCTTTTTTTTATTGGATTTTTCTTTGGGGCACATATTATAATATAACATCATGTCACTCTCCATTTGTCTATTGTTCCCTTCCTTCACTTCAGTGAGAAAGTAGGTTCTCCATGGCAGGCGCTTTTCCAGTGTTGCTCTTTGTCTTCAGCTCCTGGAACAAGGCTTGGCATACACTGGGAACTCAATATAGACTTGTTAATAGATGAATGTAGGGGCTTTTTGTTTGTTTGTAAGGAATCATGAACTCTTGTCTTTAATTCATCACTTGGAACTGTGGTGAATTATTTATTATTGAATGGCTTTGTTATAATTCAAATTACCAGTCAGAAAGTTATCTTGACTTCTAACTTCTTTCTTCTAATTTTTGGTTTAACTCTTTGAGACAGGGTCTCTGTATGTAGCTAAAGCTGCCCTAGAACTTTAAATCCTCCTGCCTTAGTCTCTCAGTTGGTGAGATTACAGGTGTGCACCGAACTATTTTCAATGCCTGGCTACTTTAGTTTTAATTTAGTTTCGTTTTAATTTGCCAGAACCCTTTCTGCCAAGAGAATACAAAAATATGATCTCCAAAATTTCTCTGGCCAATTCTGTCTCTTGGTACCAGCACCAGTCATTTCTTGCTACAGTCTAACTCAGATTTTTTTTTTAATTCTTCTCCCACACATTACATCACAGCTGCAGCCTCCCTTCCTACAACCCCCCCTCCAGTGCCTCCTGCCACTTCCCCAGATCCACTCCTCCATTTCCCTTCAGAAGAGAGCAGGCCTCGAACGGACAGCAACGAAACATGGCATAACAAGTTATAATAAGACGAGGCATGAGCCCTTACATCAAGGCTGAATGAGGCAAGGGAAAGAGTCCCAAAGAGCAGGCAAAAAAGTCAGAGATAGCTCCCACTTCCACTGTTCGGGGTCCTATAAGAACTCTAAGCTACACATCCATTACATATATGCAGAGGACCTAGCTCAGACCATACAGGTTCCATGATTGTTGCTTCGGTCTCTGTGAGCCCCACCGTGAACCCTGCTTGATTGATTCTGTGTAATCCAGAGTTTCTTAATCCGGAGCTGGCGAGCCCCAGTGCCACCTATGGGTAGGTTTGGAAAGTCCTTTTGGAATTATGCCAGAATAATGTGCTTCTTATTCATTTTGTTTTTGAAGAGCTAGATCATAGATTTCTGTTGATTTTTAAGAGAGACCTTTCAAAGATAGCACAAATTCCTTAAATGGCCAGGCATGGTGGCTCAAGCCTTTAATTCCAGCACATGGGAGGGAGGAAGAGGTGGAACTCTGTGAGTTCGAGGTCAGCCTGGTCTAATATAGAGTTCAAAGCCAGCTAGAGTTAAGTAATCAAACTCTTGTCTCAAAAAAAAAATTCTTAGCTAGACGGTGGAGGTATACTCCTTTAATTCTAGCACTTAAGAGGCAGAAACAGGTGGATTTCTGAGTATGGGGCCAGACTAGTCTACAGAGCAAGTTTTAGGGCAGCCAGGTCCACACAGACATACTCTGTCTTGGCCCTAGTTTTAATCCCAGTAAAACACACACACACATACACACACACACACACACACATACACCACATACCACACTTCTCCACACACACCCCACACATACCACAACTCCCACAGACACCCCATACACAAAAATACCACACACACACACACACACACACACACACACACACCACATACCACACCCCCACACACACCCCACATATACCACAACCCCACAGACACCCCCCACACAAAAATACCATACCACAACACACACACACACACACACACACACACACACACACACAAACGTCAGTGTAAATCAATTCTAGTCTTGCCTAGAGGTAATCACTAGTGACATTTGTCGTATTTATTTCTCAGCTCTACTCCACACCCCCACAGAACCATCTGCACTTACTTTTCTAAAAATGAGATTCTATTATGCAGGCTATTTTAGAACCTAGCTTCCCACTTCACATCTCTTGTCTCACTAAATATGCATTTACACCGTGTGTTAATGATGACAGAGGACCTGTGTGGAGGTTGGGAGGTTGTCCCAACCCCTATAAATAGTGTTGAGTGAGCTGCCTTGTGCAAATGTTCATGAGGACTGCTCTTGTCTAGATATGTGTCTTGTCTTTTGAAATAAACCAAACAATCAACAAGCAAACAAAAATTCCCTGAACAGTTGAATGAGATAATTCCTAAGTTTCTCTCTAAGAATCTAATTATGGCAGATATACCTAAATTATACCTAAATTATAATAGGGTTTTCTCACTTTTGCATAGATTAGATCAAATACTCATATCTTCAAAAATAACTGAAATGAACAGAAGCCTCAAACCTTTAGAAATCCCTAAAGATCCACTTGATAGCGTGTATTAATACTAAGTCATTTCAGCTGTTAGTTATCTTTTGCCTCCCTTCAAGCTGATTCTGACAGAGAAATTTATTCAATTAATTTTTCTCATTAGCAAAGCTCATCTGAACTCTCTAGAGAATGATACTCCTCAAACTTTTCAGGTTTAACAGTTCATTTTGTCTTAAAAAAAATAAAACAATTAGAGCTGTTCTTACGAAAGAGAACGGTTGGATTGACAGCAGTCTGGATAATAAACAATCCCTTGCTTTTCTGCCTACACTAAGGGACATTATTTAAAACAATGCCTGTGCCCTACACCATTCATGCCATAGAAGACAAAGAAGTTCTGACAAGCTGGTCTACACTAAAGTGAATCAAGGGGCATAATAAAGGTGACACACAAGCCTTGGTTGGATCCTGGGTTCTGGACTGGGGACATTGCTGAGGCCATGGATGAAGTCTGAGTGTGAACAATGTGCTGAATTTGATAATGTGCCGTAGCGTCCCCCTTCCCAGGAGATGCAGACTAAAGTATTTAGGTATTGGAGGAAATGGTATCTGCCATTTATTTTCCAGTGGTTCAGAGAAAACATATCTAAATGTGCAGAAAAAAAGAAAGAGGAAAACGTACAAAGATGTGGCAAAGTGCTGATAACTGATGCATCTGGGTGAGGAATCTCTCACTCCATCCTTAGAAGTCCTGTAGTCAAATGAAAAAGAAAACCTGTGCCCACTGGCACAGGCCTGGCAATGCCCTCTGCTCTTAGAAGTTCAAGGTCAAGACCTTTCTGGGCAACTTAGTGAGACTGTCTCATAAAGTGACCATGACTAAATAATGAGGGCTAGAGGCATAATTCAGACATGTCTCTGTGATCTCAGTCAGAGTGCACTTGTCTTGGGTGCGCTCCAATAGTGCAAACATGACAGACAGGGAAGGGAGAGGAGGAAGGGGAAAGGGGGAGGGAGGGGGACAGAGGAAGAGGGGGGAGGGGCAGGGGGAGGGAGAGGACTCAGTATTTTTTCCTAGTGCTACAAGATGGGATTGTATCAAAGATATGCCTCTAAAGTGTCAATCAAATATGAGATCAGACTTAGTCTTCAAATTATGTCTCATGTATACCAAATTTTTTATTGAGTAAAAGAGAGTGAAGCAAGAGGTAAAAAATACAAAATGAAACAGGCAAGGGTGTTCAAGAAAAATACAAAGCGACTTGTAACAGTTTTAAATATGCAGACTTTAACATGTAGAAGAACAGTAATATCAACACACATCCATTTACAACCGGGAGGTAGCAATGGTCAGCAATTTGCTACAGATGTTTCATGTACTGTTTTGTGCTAATGCTTTAAAACTAAGGGAATGAGGACATTTGTAACTATGGCACCATGGTCAGGCCTGGATAGATTAACAGTGATCCCTCAATGGTGCTTAATTCTTGGTCCATATTCAAATATTCTCACTGGGCCCCAAAAGTGTCATTCACTGACGGGTTGGAATCAGGAAGCAATTTACATATTGCCTCTTCCCAGAATTCCTGTAGCCCCTCCCACTCTCTTCCTTCCTTCCTGTCCTTGACAGAGGATAACCTGGAGTGTGTTGAGACAGTTATCAAGGAAAAAGTCTTTGCTAGATAGGCTAATTATACCAAAACACAATTTAAAACTAGGAATTTTTTTTTCCTTAAGAACACGATGAATGGAGTTTCGAATAGTGTTAGCTATCCTCTGGATCCTCACTGCTCTCGTGGAATGATATTGATGACAGTCCTTCCATGCATTCCAGATCATATATGGCATGTGTGGACATTCTTTTTACTAACACACACACACACACACACACACACACACACACACACACACACACACGCAAATTGGCACTATTATCTTTTTCTTTGGCAGACGGTCTTAACCAGAAAGAGTCCTGTTGAAAATACTCACCCTTTTCTTCCTGTTTTTCCCTTAAATCCAAATACCAAATTTGAAGCTGGTGCTAAAACTTTAACAACCTGATTTGTAGCTATGCACCGGGGGAGGCGGGGATGGGGTGATGGTTCAGTCATTAAAGGCTAGGCTGACAACCAAAATGCCCAAGATATGCAATGGGAGTCCATTCTCTTCTGTGGCACACAGTCTGCCCAACACGGCTTGGCTCCAGAACGAAACAGGCCCTAAGCAAACAACCTGCTGGCGCAAAGAACCAACTTTCCCACCCCCTCGCTTGCCCCTCTCTGCGCGTCAGCATCCCTGTTGTGCTCGTAGTGTGTAACTCTGTCGATGACAGTGTTATTTCCTGTGTAAATGAAAGTGCGTCAGGGTCCCACGTCACATGGTCACCCCAAGGGTCTCAGTTCATGGCTCTGTCTGAGCAGCATGGTCTAGACGAAATGTCCCACCACATCCGGCAGGATTCCCCTCCTTGGCATAAGGCCAAGTCCAGCTTATTGTTGTGTTCGGTCTGTCTAGCTTGAGTCCGTCAGCTGTTCACACCTTACTTTGACCTCTATGCTTCCTGGAAGGGAAATTGAAGTCAAGGACACCAACATCTGCCTCACAACAGTCAAATGTCCTTCACACTGGAGATAACGTGCGGTTTTTTTTTTGGGGGGGGTGTCTTTTTTTCCCCTCTTGTGGTAAAGGAAGTTTAACAGGCCAGACTCCCTAGGTTCACATTGTTGGTGTTAACTACACACTCTGCCAGAGGTAAACCAGATGTTCTATCTTAAGTCTTTCAGTTGTACACACACACACACACACACACACACACACACACACACACACAGAGACAGAGACAGAGAGATAGATAGAGAGAGAACAGCCTGGCTCATATTGACAGTATATTGTGCCACTGTTTATTTATTTGCAGGTTTTGTTATTTGTGCTTAGTGGGAATATGAGGCCCCAGTGCAGAAAAAACAAGCAATCAGATCTTAGGTGAAGATTCTCTAGCTTCTGAAGTTAGGCATATAATCTTTGTTCAACTCGAAGTTGTGGCTTTTGGTCTTGTGTGATTTGGGGGGAGGAGCAGAGTATAGTACCAGGACTTTGCTGGGTTCCTTGGTAGATTAATTAATTAAATTTATTTATTTATTTATTTATTTACTATGCATTTATTTATTTACTTATTTATTTAGTAGTATGTTGTAGCCTTGGGGAACGATTTGCTCTCATTTTGTTGATTTGCACGTGGCAACACTGAAGCATGAAGGAATCAATAACTGTCTAAACCGAAAGAATGAGTTAATGGGCGAGTCAGGATTTGAACTTGAATGTCTTAGCCCTCATTCATTTGTTCAACAGGCAATCAGAGATGGGAGTTGTATGGTCAGTGCTGCGGGAGATCTGTAGAAAACATAGCAAGAGAAGTGACCCAGAACCAAGTTCTTCATCCCTTGATCTCTGTGTTGGTGTCACTTCTGTGATCAGCCGCAGAGAGCAAGCTTAATTTCTGCTCCTCACAGTGACTCTTCATATAGTTGAAGATCCTTTTCCAACTTGTTCTCCTGGGTTTCCTCACAAAGATGGCTCTTTCTCTAATACTGTAGACAACCTAAAGTTGATGAGGAAAGTGAGCTTTACTTTCTCTGAATTTCAGTCTATCTGTGAAATGAGGACGGGTACCCTTAACATAAGATTAAACATTTAAATATTACCATATTTGTTAGAGATAGAGTAATCATGCACACGTATTAGTGTGTAAGTGTATTAGCTAACTTTAACTGGTCACTCCTCTTCGTCATGATGACTACCCAGTTACTGCTCTGTGAGCTGAGAATCAGAATTCTCATTTGCCAGATAATTAAGTGGCGATGCGGGGAGGTTACGTAGCTCCTAGAGAGTCCTACAGCTAGTCCCCAGTAGAGCCAAGACTGGATCTGAGCCATGGGACGATGGGTATTTTGATATTAGCAGGGCTGAAAAAGAGAAGATTCCCATAGGTCAGCAAGGAAAAGGAAACCAGGAGACTAAACTTGAGTATGACTTTTGCCAAGTCTCACTACTCTTTTAACGAGTTACTTGCATTTTGAAATTCATTTTCTCAGCTCCTCAGCCTGCCTGGCCTCAGAGGGGGCTTCCTTATGGCCTCTTCGGTATGCAGTCCATCAGCGCCTTCTCACATAAGCTGACTCTTGGTACCTCATTGTGAAGTTTTGGCAGCAAACATTAGCATTTTTTTTTCTCCAACACATCCATTTGTTGGTTTTCACTGGTTCAAGTTATAGCAGGCAAACATATTTTTTCACTTATGTGTACTTCTATTGGTATGGTTTAGTTTCTAGCTATTTACCACTTTAAGTCAGTTTGCTAAACAGGCAGAGCATAGTTTCAACTAAAGTCGTAAACAAAGGGAAACATCTAAAGCGTCAGCAAATCAACAGGAAGGTCGAAGATAGGACTGAGACTGACCGTGCTTGCCTGCGGTTAATCCTCAGCACTGCACAGAGAAGAAAACCACAGAGAAAGAGAGCAACTTACAGACAGTAAGCATGAGAGCATGAGGGAACTACAACTGACTCACTCTACCACTCAACCACACTCAACCACACTCAACCACACTCAACCACACTCAACCACACTCAACCACACTCAACCACACTCAACTGCACTCCTAAGGAGTTATGTCTTGAGATCATGGTATCAGTTGTTTCTACTGAAATATAAGAATATGTTATATATTTACTAATATACTTCTGTGTGTTCAATGTAGGGATAGAACATAGGATTTTTAACTAATGCCTTTGGTAAAATATATTGGCATGACCTTGGTGTTGCATTGTGTGTCAATGACTTTTTCAAAAATTATACTAAATCGCTTTGTTTAGGGCCAGACTTTCCTAACATAGGTATCCTTGAGAGTTTGGGCCAGTCTTTGCCTCATACTATGGGTTGGGGGATGTTTAGGACCTTGCCTGGACTATATTCACTAAATGCCCCCAAACCCTTTGAGAGAAAAAAGAAAAAAATCAAAAGTGCCTCCGCATGTTGCCAAATACTTTCTGGGAGACAAGATCACCTCTATTTAAGATGTACGGATTGATTTGGGGATGAAGCCTCGTGCTGGAGATTTCATATCTCAGCATGTGGGAGGCTGAGGCTGGGGGATGGAGAGTTTGTGATCAGCCTAGACTACAGAGTGTCAGTTTGTTAATATTATTCAAGCAATTTTTAGCTAGATTAATTGAGGCACAATTTATACATAAAAATAGTATATAGTGAAAGCATACATGTGATGGTTTGATACACATGTACCCTGGGCAAGGGCTCCTGCCATCAAATCCATTAATGCACCCACCCTTCTTTACACTTAGTAGGCTAGTAATCTCGACTGTCTTTCAAAATAGTCTCATCCTTAATTTTTTTTCTCAGAGAGAAATATGGAAAAGTAATTTGAAAATTGTGAAATTTAACTGGAATGGTAATTTTAAACATTTGTTAACTATGATTTTTCAAGTCCAGGTGAGCTTCCAATTCCTAGAGAATTCTTTTTCCACCCAAAGGGCCATGTAACGTTGAGGGGACCCATTACAACTTTTGCATTTAAATTGGTTTTCAGTAATAACTTTGGGGAACATGGAGAGCTTTTGTATAATATATTTTGAGGTAATTTCAATAGCGACACATTACTGGAAATTAAATGTTTCCCTTCTAATTCTCCTGCTTGAAGAGAACACAAGATCTTAACCTTTCTAGGAAAAGTGGATTTATACTTTTTTTTTTTCTGGGTGCCTGGAAGGGAGGAAGGAAGGAAGGAAGGGAAAAAAAATCCAGGCAATAATATATGATTTAGGATATTGGTTTTATTCCAAGTTGAAATTTATGTGCTGGGTCACTCCATTTTTGGTTGCTATGACAAAACACCTGGGCGGCTTATAAAGAAAGAACCCCCAGTTTTGGGAGCTGATGACAGGCTTGGTGAAGGAGGTGTCAGAAGGCAGGAGCTCTTGCTGGAGACCACATGCAAGACAGGAACCCCCAGATTTGGAGGTGCTGGTCTTGCTTTCTAAAATTTATAATAGCCCACTCTTCTTAGGAGCTAATCTCAGAGTCTTGATAGGAGAGAAGAATGAAGGAATCCCCCAACCTAATCTAGATCCTCCCCTTGGCCTCAGCTCTTGTAAGTTCCTTCAAATCTCCCATCACCACATTAGACAGTGAGCTTTGCACACATGAGCTGTATGTGTGTGTGTACACACATATGCATCTATACATGTATATATAACTCCCTATTCTTATACAAATTCATTATTTTATTTGAAATCTCTCAGTATACTGCATATGTATGAGCATACTGAAGAGAGGCCACAGTGCTTATGTCTTTTATTCTTTACAGATAACATAAAATGTATAGCACAGAGGAATAATGAAGCTATATGTATCTTAGACACATATGATAGAAAAATCTTAATCCAGATTAAGTTACAGAAGCAACTTCATTTAGGTCAAACGACCTGAAATAACTCATAACCATTCTCAAGGGCAGTCCTCAACTGTGGAATGAGAATCAGTGAGAGAGACCCTTTTCAAATTCTTAGGTCTGGGTGCCAGCCGCGAATACCATATAGATAAAAGTGACTGTGTAAGTCATGAAAGGAAAAAAAAAAAGAAACCTAGAAAAAAGAAAAGAAAATTAGGAAAATCTATCATTTATAAATGTTTTCTAGGGGTTGGAGAGATGGTTCATCATACAGTAACATGCTTGCTGCACAGCCTGAGGACCCGGCTTTAGGTCCTCAGCCTTCATGGAAGGAGGCAGATGTGGTTGTGTGACTGAAACCTCAGTGTCAGGAGGGGGAGGCATGCTGGGACCTGGGGGCTTGCTGGCCACAAAGACTAGCCAATCAGTGAGTCCAGGTTCAGTTTCAGATCCTGTGTTGTAGTAAGTATTGATTTCAATTCAGAGTTTCCACCCCACCTTTGATTACTCAGTTCCCAGATAAAAGATCCACAACTTTTGTATTTATAACAAGCCTTTAATGCACTAGAGCTGGGCAGATATCTACCCTCCAATCTATTAGCATCTACTTTCCTTTCAATATAACCCCAAGTTGTAACTTGCCATATTCCAACGGGGCTACTATTAACTCCAATGGCCAACCATCATGGCCATGATTTCATGATTCATCTACCCTATGGTGTTTTCTCCTTTTTCCACCATCTTCTCTCTTCCTACTTGGGGTGTCTCCTCAGACCCCCAAGCCCAGGAAACAAAACCCCACCTACCTCTCTTCCATCCAGCTGTCACATCTCTTGTTCAACCAATGGTTTTAAATCAAGGAGCAAGGTCACATAGCATCATGAAGATTTCCATGTCCCTGGAGGTAACCAGTATTTAGTACTGTAATCCATAGCAACAGACCAAACCTCAACAATCTTATTTAAAAAAATAAAATGAAGTGACAGAGGAAAACCCCCAATATCCACTTCCAGACTACAAGTGTGCACATGTGCATACTCCCCAGATACACTGACACAGCATGCACACACACACACACACACACACACACACACACACACACTACCATTACCATAACAAAATATTTTGTGTGACTTTTTTTTCAGATGTTGCATGAGGTTACCTTTTCCTCAGAGTAGAAATTCCATTTGTTTGTTTTTAATGATAAAAGAGATTTAATTTAATTCCTATCAATCAAATAGAATTTAGAAATTTGAAATAGAATACATACATATTTTGTAAAAAAGATTGTGTCAGAATTTTAATTACACCAGGAATTGCTTACGTCCTACGTTAAGGCCAATGGCCCGCAAGCTCAGCAGGAAGCAAGCAGCCTTCATTAGGAACCAGCAAAGTATGAGAATGTAGTTGGCTGGACACAAGGAAATAAATAAAGAAAAGATGGTCTGTAGACAAGCAGTTACGCCATGGCAGCGAAAGGTCACAGTAACATTTGGTAATGTTATTGCACACAGTGGATGGGAGAGGGGGTGCAGGGGGTGCTTCTAAGACTGTTAATTAAGGTGTGGTGGGAAATGACCTCTCAACACCTTTCTCATGAGTCATTTCCACACCCAGGCACTGGCGCTAACAGGAACAAGTACGACCAGGATGACACAACTCCAAAAGGATCATTCTGACCTTCACAGGATGAAAGCTGTGTTCCAAGGAACTAAGTTCTGACAGGCTAGAGGGAAGGGGCAAAAGGCAGAGTGGAGGAAAGTCAAGTGGTGGCCTGTCTTTAAAAGGTAGAAAACTGGACATTGCAAAATGGGAGATAGTGACAGGTTTTGCTGAACAGAACACAGGTGTCCAAATGCTCCCTGTCTCAGCATGAGGTCCCATCTCTTCTTCCCAAGGGCAATTCCAGTTTACTCTACCTGGCAGGCAGTATCAGTCTTCAAGCCCTATAATCTGAAGTTGTAGAAATGAATAAAGGTTAATCACGACTCTTGGAGTCTTTAGGTGTCCAGTCCACCAACTGTGAGCAGTGGGCAGGATGGGACCAGCTGGGGTGAGACTTATGTGACATCAGAGCCTTTAGATAGCATACCTGTGGATGGGTCATTGGTACTGAGGGGAAGCCATAGCTGTCTCTGGGATGGTTCACCAAGAAGGTGACATTTGCTAGTCATCAGGAAAAGAAACAGCTAGGGCTACTAAGTCATGGAAAACGAGGACTGGTGTTTCAGAGACCAGAGAAGAGCCTCTCTCTCTCTCTCTCTCTCTCTGTCTCTGTCTCTCTCTCTCTCCTCCCTCTTTCTGTCTCTGTCTCTGTCTCTGTCTCTCTCTCTCTCTCTCACACACACACACACACACACAAAGAGACACTAGAAGCTTGAAAAATGAAGCATGTTTAGAGGGTAAGTGCTACTTTTGAACATGAGAATGTTCTAACTTGGTGTGGGTGGTGTTGGGTAGTGTTTGTTAAAATTTATCTATGATCTTCAGGTATGGCCTGGGTTCCAAAAGCAGCCAGTTTCTGTGTTTGACTCTTAAAAAAAAAAATCACTGTGAAAGTTACCTGATTTAATATTTCAGTTTAGCCTAATCTTGGGGAGCTAAAGAAGAGCAAACCATAGGTACCAGTAGCAGAAATGGGTGGGAACTTGTGAGTGCCATAGTTAAGCTGTTTATACAGCATCACTGTATTTAATTCTCACAATGACTCTGCCAGCTAGGTACTATTACTATTCTTCTTTAAAAATGCAAAAATGCCACTCAAAGAGGTTGGGTATCTTGTTGAGAGTTATAATCGTGAGCTGTGGACTAATCCAATCTAAGCAATCAGATTCTCAGTCTTAACTCTCAGACAATGGGTTGTCCTGCCTGAAGACAATGAAGACATAGTCATGACAGGGGTAGGGGTGGAGGAGATGCTCTGAGCACTGCCTCCATCCCTGATGCTTTGAACATAGTAGTGAGGACATCACGTACCATGTGAATGGATGGTGTTCCCAGGATGGACCAGGTCCAATGGCTGCTACCGAAGAGTGTCCAAACACCTGCCCTTTAGACCCATCTTGCTGGGCCGTGCTAGCAGGAATGCCTCCAGTGGGGTTGGTGGTGGGCATCGGGAGCATGCACACTGGTGCATAGCTTTTCCTTTCCACCTGCTTCTGAACTCCTCCATTTATGGGTATCACTTGATGGACAGGCCTAACCAACATCCCGCTACTCTGTCTCAGTGCCTGCGTCCCTGGGAACTGCTATCGGTTTCACTGGATAAGGTGTGTGTGTGTGTGTGTGTGTGTGTGTGTGTGTGTGTGTTCCATGCTATCTCCTTTGCAGCTTCCTTACCAGTTTCTTTTGAATCCTTTCATGTTTGAGATGAACATCTACAGCAAAGTTTATAAAAAATTCTCAAAGGTATTCTATGAAAATATGTGCTCAAACTCCTTGTTAACAGTCAGTTTTTAACTGTAGTTTTTAGTTTCTCCTGAAAACTGAGCTGAAGAGTTTTGTCTCCCCAATCTTCCCGACTCTCAGCATGCATTTTCCTTGGTTTGGCAAGGAATACAGGTGGTGGAAGAACTCTTTACAATCAAAATCTCTTTTAAAATACTTTACATGAATCTGTGAGGACTATTTATAGCTACGGAGTAGTTGGCCGCCTTAATTCTAATATGCTCTTGCAGGAGCTATTTAAACATTCCTGATTCAGTGTCACATTGGCAAAATCACTTCCAGGAGGATTAACATAATATGACTGAACTTCAACCAAAGTGCCTGGTGCTTAAAGATACAGAAGAGCCATTTTGTATAAATTTGGCACTAGTTGGGGTGCAGGCTGCCTCAAAGCGCATTGCCACAATCAATAAACCAAAACAACAAATGGATTCCTGTGTTTCTAGAGGTCTGACGTTTGAACCCAGTTACACTAGTGTAATCAGCTTCTAGGAAGGTTTCTCCTGGACCCTTCCAACTTCTGGCAGCTGCTTGCCTCCTCGATTTCTGGTTGGTTTATCACTCCAGCCACTGCTTCCCTGTCCATGAACCTTCTACACCTTTGTGTTTTAAATTTCTCTCTGCCTTCTCATAAGTGTGATTGCATTTAGGGCTCATCCAGGCAACACAGAAAAATCTCTCAGTCAAGGCTTACTCCAATCACATCTCCATACCCAGTAGGTTCCAGGATTACACACACACACACACACACACACACACACACACACACACACGTTAGGGTGGCCTGCCTCTCTTCTCTTTTAAAAATTATTTTTACTCTACTGAAGGTCCTGAGTTCAAATCCCAGCAACCACATGAAAACTCACAACCATCTGTATAGCCACAGTGTACCCTCATACATAAAATAAATAAATAAATCTAAAAAAAAAAAAAAAAGGCCAGGCGTGGTGGCACATGCCTTTAATCCCAGCACTCAGGAGGCAGAGGCAGGCAGATTTCTGAATTCGAGACCAAACTGGTCTACAAAGTGAGTTCCAGGACAGCCAGGGCTACATAGAGAAACCCTGTCTTGAAAAACCATAAAAAAAAATTATTTTTAGTATTTTATGTGTATGAGTATTTTGCCTGCATGTATGTCTGTGTACCTACCACTGAGGACAGAAGAGGGTATTGGATGCTCTGGAACTGGAATTAGAAGACAGTTATGAGCTGCCCTGTAGGTTGCTGGGAATCAAACCTGGAATCTCTGGAAGAGGAGCCCGAGCGATATCTCCAGCCCCCATCCTCCCTTCTTGAGTTCTAAACATGTCCCGTTGAGGCCACCGTAAGAGTTTTTTCTCCTTTACAGTTTGTCATAGAAAATAATCTGCTCCATTATTTTAAGTCCTCCCTTTTTCTCTTCTAAAAAGGGACTGGGACTGGAGATGGCAAATGGGTAAGGATTCTGTGACTTCTCAGAAGTATGTAGAGCTTTTCCTTCGGTGTATCTTTCCAAGGTTTTAGATAACTGTGGGTTCGGTCTAGAAGCATTTCCAAAATTTACATTTGCAGACTCCTCTGACTCAGTCCATAGAGCTTTGTTGAAGCAATTCCAAGTTTTTTAGGATCTCAGGGGATTCTCATTCGCCCCAGTCTGGAAACACTGATTCATTTCTACGAAGTCCTAAACCAAACCTTGGAAATAGGGTATTCCCTTTTCTGTCTGCTGGTGTGTCATAGTTACACAGTTGAATTTTTACTGGAAGGGGGAGAAAACAAACAAACAAGCAAACAAACAAACAACAACAGTGAGCCTGAACAATGAAAAATCCAGTCTGTACAGTATTCATTGAAACAGTTACCCAGTGGTGACACACTTCTAACTCCGAATTAAATAGAGGATGATGACTGTCCAGATTTGGCAATCTGGCAGCTGTCATTAGTTCCCGACCTCGTGGTCTGACGGACCAAGTCAGGTCGCGCCCTTTGCTGCAGGAAAGGCTTTTCCTCTGCCAGAGCAACTTCCTCCAGGGGGACCGGGTGGTGGCAGGGCTACTCAAGCCACCCGGCCAGTTTATTCTGCAGTAGGGTGGGCTGAGGATTGGCTTTCAGTGTTGCATCCCCGCCCCCTGCAAGCTTCAGCCACTCTAGAGTAGCGTGGGCAGAAGGCGTGACCAGACCTAGGTATATTTATTCTGGCCTTAGTGTGAGATGCTGGGGCTGCTCCAAACTCCTAACCAGGACTGGAAAACGGTCTGAAGTCAAGAACACGCTGACTCTGCGGAGAGGGCTACGAATCCAGCTTCCTTGTTGGCCAGGTCGGGGCAGTCGAGGCGCCACGACCCGAGGCTCAGAAAGTTTTGAGTGAGGTGGGGGGCTTGCGGGATATTATTGGGGGAATACTGCTATGCCGAGGCAGCTTCATTCCGGAGTGATAAAAGATGTCGAACTCAGCTATTGGATGTTAAAGGAAGAGAACAGAGTTCAACCCTGTGTGTGTGTGTGTGTGTGTGTGTGTGTGTTGGGGGTTTGGGTGGTAGTAGGGGTTCAGCAACCTGGCCAGACCCGAGAAAATGCAGGCTTAGTTTCGAATGATGAGGGGCGCAGGCTCAGGGCGACTTGGTCAAGAGGTGACAAAAAAGCAGTATCAAACTCAGCTGGGATGATGAGGAACACAGACTCAGGTTCAGTCCCGCTGGTTTTTCGTAAACTCCCAGGTAGTCATCTGTAGCCGAAGGTCAAGGCGCCGCTGGGGAACCCTGGCCGCCGACGGTGTTGGCGGGCGTCCTTCCTGCTGCAGGCAGCTGGAGGCGCTGAGCCTTCGTCTGCAGCTTGTGGTGGGCGGAGCCTCCGCAGGTCTCTTCCCTTTGACAACAAGCTCCGCCCACCCCGCCTTTGACCCGCCTCCCTTAGCTCGCGGCCGCCTGCCCAATCCGCAGCACTCTCGGCCCAGCCGAGCCGGCGCTTGTGTGTCCGGAGGCTGATTAGGGGGACCCTAGCGAGCCGCGGCGCCGCCGAACCGGGGACCTGCGCGGCTCGGGAACGCGCCCTGCCTGCCGCTATTGTCTCGGGGCCGCACAGGCTCGCGCCGCCCGGACAGCGATTCCCCTCCTCTTCCTCCCGGAGGGAAGGATCCAAGAGCGCCAAGCCGGGCTGGCTGGAGGAGGTGGCCGCGAAGGCGGAGGGAGGAGCGTTACTCCCCGGCCCCGACTGCTTCTCCTCCGGCGTAGGTTGCCGCTGAATTCAGAGCGGCAGCGGGGCGCGGGTTCCTGGCCATGGAGAGGAGATCTGCACGCGGGGACTCCAGGAGCCCTGCTCCCGCACCCGCTCCTCTGGCCATCGCTTAGACACCTGAGTAGACCGTCGCCAGGAGGGGGAGGGGAAGGTAAGGCTGCTCTGGCCCCCGGTGCCCAGCCCCGCCTCCTTGGCGGTCCCAGGGGCCCGGAGGGCGCAGACCCGACTTGCGCACCTTGGCGTCCTGGAGGCCTGGCTGTCCCTGTGCTCTTGTGCTGGCGTTCTTTTTTTTTTTTTTTCCCCCGAGAAACACAACATCCTGTGGGTCCCAGCGTCCGCCTTTGCCGGCGCCTTCCCACCAGGGTTCTCCCAAAGCGCCCGGAGACTCAACCTTCTTCCACGAAAAGGGATCCTTAGGAATAGGGGTTTGATCCCCTTTTCATCCACTTTGTGTTCCCGGGGAGGGTAACAATGGATCTTTTAAAGTCAGTGTGAACAGCCCTAAAGTTTCTGGAAAGGCTGCGTGGGGGACGCGGACCGCAGTGAAAGATTGATGGAATGTGCATTGTGGAGCCTTGGCGTCTACAAGAGCACGCTTGTGTAAAGTTTAGGGGGAGTGTGGATCTTTGTCTCCTACTGTTCCCCCTGAGTTGGTGTGACCCTGCTCCTTGTGGTAAGGCGCAGCTTCAGAATCTGGGCATCTTTAAAGCTGGGGACCAGTTTTTAGCACAGGACCTCACTCACCACAGTTCCTTGGCAGAGTTGGGAGGTCCTGGCAAAGAATGGGGTTCTCACTGCGAGTGCCCTGAGGTGCTTCACGTAATACTACTTACTTACTGCCCTCTAGCAATAAAACCCAGGTCTCAGCTGGGGGCTGGTGTTTGTCACCAGACCCCCTGTGGAGCAGAAACCCTTCCCTTAAGTCCTCCGCTGAAGGTTAGGGAACAGACCTTTGACACATCTCCTTTCTTCTGCAGTTGGGGTTAAAGGTAGAGTGCCTCTTCTTTTAGGAACGTCCTTCTGCTCCCGAGCCACGCAGTGTCTTGGACTGACTCCCTTGTGCTGCTGACTAGTGTGACGCTACTCAGTTGCACATGTTGAAGATGTGCAGAAGGCTTAAGGGCTCTTACCAGTAAAAAGAATATTTAGAGGAAGAGGAGGCAGGAGAAGAGTTTCAGCAAAGCTAAGGGAAGCCTGAATTCCCATTGCAACCAGGCATATCTGTTGGAAATGGCCACTAAACTCAAATACAAATTATATATATACCCCTAAAGACTAAGAAAACTTGACCCATTAGCACTGGTCTGGTCTCCGTATCCTACTCTGGTGTGTCCCTTATTGTCTTTCCCTTTGAGTTTGCATTTCTGGGCAAAGCAAAATGTGCACCAGGCTTGCTGTTCATTTAGTTAACACGGGACAGCTTGTGATAGTGTCTTCTGCCTTTAAAATAACATTACTTATTTATGTGTAGGGTGGTGAGTTGGAGCTGGAAATTTATCTCAGACTTTAAGTTCACTCTATCCCATACTGTTTGTCTGATTTTTGTCCTCACAGAAAGTTAAGGTTAGAGAACTCTGAGCCGTCAACCTGTTCTCTGTCAGCCTGTGGATGAGAGTAAGCTGCCGCATGGTGAGTGTGCATATCTGTGTGTGTGTGTGTGTGTGTGTGTGTGTGTGTGTGTGTTAGTTAATGTGAGCGCAAGACATTAGCATCTAAATTCTTGTCTGGGCTCCTAGGAAGTTCTGTGTACCTGGGATAGCAGGTCCATGGCTAATTGTTTGAGGAAGGTCTCCTCTCTTCATCTAGCCTATAGCCAGGGGATTTCCTGAAGTGTATAGTCACAGGAAAGTTGAATGTGATAGCACCTCAGTTATGCTGTAGGGGATGCAGTTAAGCCTGTTGTTACACATACCAAGAAAATGGGCATAGAGCAGGCTTGTGGACCATTATGAAATCGGAAGGATACCACTTAGTAACTATGTGTGCCTCTGAGCAAGCTTCTGAAATTGAGATAAATGAGCCTCATTTCAGAAAGAGAAAACCATAATCACTATTGAACGGATCGTTTGAGTCCCACATGTGTAAATGGCTATACACTATAAAGTGCTCTGGAGTATTTATTAGTAATGCACCCATCTGTTCATCTGCCATGGATCCATTAACTGAATACTTAATAAAACCACTCATCACACGCCAGACATTCTGGAAGGACTCACAGCGTTCTCTGTGGCACTTTCTGTCAGCCGGAGAGGGAAGGGAAGGAGTGGCTGCAGTTGGGGAGGCCAGAGGGTGGGAGATCCCTGTGTGTTCCCATTGACAAAGATGAGTAAGACTGCAGCTGAGTGTTGCTGGGGACCCAAGCAAACTAACAATGCTAAGATCTTATCAGCGTGTGAATGGGAGACCCACTGTGCCTGTGCTTCTTTGGGAGGGCAGAGGGAGGGCTCACTGGAGGGTGGGCGCTCATTGGAGGGTGGGCTGCAGAATCCTTTCTGACATTTGCTAAATCAGGCAAAATAGAGACTGAAAATTGGCGTATGAAGTATCACTTTTATTTTTCTTGCTTTTTCTTTTGTTTTTTTTTTTTTTGAGACAGGGTCTCACTGGGTAGCCAAGGCTGGCCCCACACTACCAAGCCACCATGGCTCTCCCTGTTACTGGCTTGCCATTCCACCCAGCGAAACTGAAGGCGGGAAGCCAGGCATGGATTTGAAAGAAGGTGGCTTTGGCTGTTGAAAATAGTTTGCTGCTGGGCTAATTGCTAGTTTTTTCATCCGTGAGATAAGGTTTAAAATGCTTGATGAATATACTGGAGTCAACTGCGTTTCCAACTGATAGGCAAATTACTGAATTAACACTGCCAACCCAAAGGTATTTTATACTGTAGTTTGAAACAAGCTGTAACTAGATATAAATTATAGCTTAGTCAAGCTGGCTTCCGCCATAGATTTCCATTTATTGGCTCTTGTCAGAATGGAAGCAGGTGTGTGGGCCTGTAGGCTGCCTGCTGTTCTGTGATACACCTCCCTTGTCAAGGCCTCTGCCCCTCCCCCTCACAGGGGCTCAGTAGCTTTGGCTTGTGACTTGAGTGATGCCTGTCTGGTACAGGACATCACTCAAGATGGCCTGTCTGAGTTTGTCTCTCAAGCCAGCTTCCCTTTTACTTTGCTGTCCCAACAAGGTCAACCTAGGAATCGGGTGGGGGTAGGGCATCAGCATCTCTGAGACTAGGAAAAGTCGCTCTTACTGTCTCCATTTGTAGAGAGATATAATTTTCAAATGAGACTGTTGAATGCTCCCTCTCCTAATAGCAGCTGTTGTGGGGTGAAACCTGAAACTAAGCGGCGCTCGCTTTAGTTCCCCCACTAGAAATGCACATAAGGTCAGCTGATGTTTTATAAATCTCTGTTGATGGGAATCTAGACTCAGATATTTAAAGCTCTAAAGCTAAACATGGCTTTTGTGGGTGACGTGAATGTGAGCCCGGGTGTTGGACACTGCTGTACATGCTGAGTCCTGGCCTGTAGTTCCAAGGGATCCTAAAAATACTGATAAAGTACGGAAGTGGGGACCCTGAGAGGCTCACTAATTAGGTAAGGTCATGTAGTAAATTAATGGCTGAGCAGGGACAAGAACCCCTTTGTCCTTATTTCCAGACAGCGATTTCCCGCTCCTTCCCTATTTACTCGTTTATTCCACTTTGCTTTCGTTGGCAGTCATTTAAGTGTTCAGTTTTCACTTGAGCTGAGAAACCCATTGTACTTAGGTTTAAAAGACAGACAGACAGACCCATGTCTTTTCTTCTCCCTTAGTTATTGTCCATGACACGGAGCACGTAGTAGGGTGATATTTATGGGAGATTTCTGTCAAATAAGGAACTCTGGGTGGAAACGTTAGCTTTACTTGCATTTTCTGTAAACAGGATGCAAACTTGCAGTATTGTAGAAGTGCAATTTTTTTTTTTCCCCCTAAGAAGCAAGTTCCTGGAAACATGCAGACTTTTTTTTTTTTCCTTTCTTTGTGAATCATAGGGATAAAATCATAGGGATACTTTGTATGTTCTTTTGTTTTCTCTTTGATCCTTATGAGAAACCTTTAATGCTGATCATGGAGAAATATGCTCATCAGGTATTTTATTGCACTTCTAGACCAGACCAGGCAAGGCACTCGGAGTCAGTTAGATAAATGAGGCATGGAGTCTTTAGTAAAATGCCTCTAGAAAAAGTAAAACAGACCCAGGAAAATGTACTTACTGTCTCCTTACAAATGAGATCTTTGTCCTATGCAACAAATCTGTTTTGAAATTATTAGTAGATTCCCTCTGTAGACAGATTTGTAATAAGACATTCTTTTCACAAGGTGGAAAAATGAGACTTCTTATATGAGGCATACCAGGACTGCTCCTGACTTAGTGTAGACAGTAGGTGAAAGTTAAGTTGTATTTAATAAGAACTCTTGTTGTTTTTGCTGTTGTTCTCCTGGTTGATGTGGTGTCCCATGGAGCTCAGGCAGACCTTGAACTTGTAATGTAGCCAGGGATGACCTTGACCTCCACACCTGCCTCCTTCTTTCTGGATTTGGGAATTTTATGATAAATAGATGGTAGCTGAGGAGATAGTGTAGCCTTAGCCTTACTTACTGTGTTAAATGGTTTTAGCACTGTGTAGAAATGCTATTGGGATATTACTGCTGCAAAGGCTCGCCATTTGAGACAATCTAGATTGAGCCCCCAAGAAAGGAGTTGTCCTTATGGCCTCTGAGTTTGATGAAGGATCTTAAGACTTACAACCTACCTCATCACAAATCAGGTGTCCTCTTGTTGGAGTCTGGAGACTGAGTCTCTTGAGTGAACCAGTTATTGATGTAGAAACTTTTATCTAATTACTGGCTTTCATTTTGGAGACTGCAAACTTACATTATGATGTTTTCAGCTATGGGTTCTCTAGTGCACTCTTATTTCTCTATTCTCTTATTTCTCTATTCTCTCTTATTTCCCAAGGAATAAACAAATAGTTTGGCAAGTTTGATAAGTAGCAAAAAACAAGCCAAAACAAACACCCCCCCCCACCAAAACCTGCATTCCATTTCATAAAAAAGGAGAATAAAATCACTGTGGTTTTTTTTTTTTTTTATTGTTTTTTGTTTGTTTTTGTTTTGAATGAAAAAAACAATAACAATACTATAGAACCAACTTTGTTGACAATGAGGTCATCATATGAAGCTTAAAAACTTGTACCTGTGAAGTTAAAGATGTGGCCTTAATTGCTCAATGGGAATGCATGGCTAGCCACTCCCCAGTGATAATCAAATGTTAGTAAGCACTGTTAGTAGGGCGTATTTGAAGGTGGTCTAGCTCACAAGGTGGAAGGAAGGGTGTGAAGTCTTTGCAGGGTTCACAGCAGCCTTCTCTTTACTAACAGCAACTGCTGATTTCACAAGCGTCTGTGTTTGTTTAGACTCTGCCAGTTTCTTTTTAAAAAAGATTTATTTATTTTACGTATAAGAACACTGTAGCTATCTTCGGACACACCAGAAGAGGCATCAGGCCCCATTACAGATGGTTGGGAGCCACCATGTGGTTGCTGGGAATTGAACTCAGGACCTCTGGAAGAGCAGTCATTGCTCTTAACTGCTGAGCCATCTCTCCAGCCCCCAGCTAGTTTCTTTGTTGTACTATGTACTGTAGTTCCTCCCTACTGCCCTTAGCACTGAACTTAGAGCTTCTTGACTGGAGGGTCATCTGTGCATGGGTGTGCCCTGTGCATGTGTGTGGTGTGTGTATTTTCACTACCATGTCAATATCGACTACCATGTCAATATTGATTGCCATGTCTCTATTCTGAGGCAGAACTCTTGTGTTAAGAGATGGTGTTGTACACCTTTAATCTCAGGAAAGAGGCAGGTGGAATTCGAGGTCACCTGGTCTCCATAGTTAAATTCCAAGAGAGCCAAGCTACACAAAAAGACCCCGTGTCAAAGAACAAACACAAACAAATTGGACTTTGTTTTTGTGCTCTCGGATTAGAAAGCTTCTTGTTGAGGGGAAAGGTGGTAGTATACTTGGGTCCTGGTCCTGTGATTGAATAACCTAGATCATTTCAGCTTGTTCGTCTTTGCTAATCTTTCTTGGTTTGAAAAAACGTCCAGAACCTAGTCTTTATTCTGTGAGCCACGGCATTTCAATGTTAGTATATCTCTAGATTATGACCTTGTGGTGAATCTGCGCCTGTTAGTCAAACACTCCTATTTCAGCCTTTCCCCCTACCTTTGACTTCTCCCCACCTAACTTCCTGGTGCTTTCTTCTTGAGCAACATTTTAAAGGGTTGTCCCTGGCAGTGTGCAGAGAAGGCAGCCGACCAGTGCTGGCTGCTGGCACCCTGCCCTTTCCTGGGTTAATTAAATCAGCCTCCTCCAGGTCAGAGCCCTGCTTTGGGTCTTTCTTTGGAAGGTCAGCTGCAAGGGTAGGACCGGCAGGAGCCTCCATTGTGCGCCTCTGCACCGCCATCTGTCACTGTCAGCAGGTTGGAAGCCTCTCTTGTGTCTTTCTAGCCAATGGGGAAAAAGGGTTTGGGGTGAGGGGTGGCCTAAGGAGCCTTGGAAGGGCTTGGGGGAGGAGCTTTCTAAGAGAATGAATGAGGGGAGAGGGAAGGGATCTGAGGGAGAGTTTGGGGGTAAAAAGAAACAGCGGAGGGCCGAGATGCTAATGACCCTTCCCTCTCTTTGTCTGCTTCTTCAGCCTGAGGAGCCTTTGAGGTCTCTCTGAAGTAGGAACCGCACTGAGTACAGTTGTGGCTCTTCTTGGCTTTTATTTGGGATTCCTGAATGGGGGCAGCGCTCACTCTGCAGAAAGGCAGTGGCAGGCCAGTGGGCTTTGTAAGGTAGGAACACTAAACGGAACAGAAACGGGACAATCCGTAAAAGCTGACTGGTTAGCACCTGCCTGAGGCAGGTGACTATTTTCTGTGTGCAGCGGCAGAAGGCACTTCTTTACTACAAGGGGGCTCTGATAGACTGCCATCCCCTGTATTTGGGAATATTTTTTGTTTTGAGATCTTTTTCTTTGTTTTATTTATAGTTTGATTATGTGGCATTGAGCACAAGGGACTGAATCCAGTTTGGTTTGGTCTGGTCTCTTGGTCCTATTGCAGGAGCTCATTCTAGAGGAAAGCCATTTGTAATTGACAGTTTCACATTCCCCCCCCCCCCCCCCCACCTGTGGGCTCTGCTTCCTTTTGCTTTTATTTCTGCTTGGGCCAGAGTGTTGTTAGCTATAGTCTTTGCAGCCTCAGCCCTCAGGCTATAGCTAGGTACTGTTTTTCCTAACGGGGGTGGGGGTGGGGGGGCGGTGTGTGATAGATACCTTTGGTTTCTTTGAGCTGTTGAGGACCTAGAGTCTGCCACCCACTGCTTCTTGTAGACTTGGTTAGCAGAGTTGAAAGGGAAGCACTTTACAGAATATTTATTGCCAGCCATATGCCTCATACGGTGTGAAGGACAGTAACATAAGAATTAATTCAAATGCATAAAAGCCACTTACCTAACAATAATAGAAATATTCACTTGACTGGAATTTGGTCTCAGACATTTGTAAATATCCCGATTTTGGTTTTTGAGAGACAGGGTTTCTCTGTGTAGCCTTGGCTGTCCTGAAACTCACTCTGTAGACCAAGCTGGCCTAGAACTCAGAGGTCCGCATGCCTCTGCCTTCCCAGAGCTGAGAGTTAAAGGTGTGTGATACCTCTGCCTGGCTAATAATTCATTTCTTAATCACTGTCCTTTCCTATGTAGGAGGAGGCTTGTACTCTGTTCTTGCACCTGGGAACATGGCTTGGGTACATGGTGCTTCATGAAAGTGAAACGGATTCAATGTAAATAAAGTGGTTGCAGTGAAATCAGCCAAGATTTCAAAGCCAGATGGTTGCAGGGAATGTGACATCCCCTGATGATGAGACTGAAAGGAAAAAGAAGCTAGGTGTCCTGATGGAGGGTGTGCCCTGTAGCAACAGGGCACATGGACTAGTGTGCTTATTCAAATCTCAGCTCTGAGTGAAAGAGCCTGGTGCTCTCTCAACCTCCTTCCTGTCTGCTCCCGTAGCCATTGTGTGCATAGACATCAGATTCATGCTGAATTCTGCACAGTGGTTATTTTAGGAAAACACATTTTATACTATAGGTATACAGTGTGTAGTATTCTATTTTTCCCTGAAACACACACACACACACACACACACACACACACAAACACACACACACACACGCACATTCAGATGCACTCACACACACACACACACACACACACACACACACACACACGCACATTCAGATGCACTCATATACACACACACACATACACACACACACAACTTCCCAACCTCTCTTTGTCCCACAGACATCCATGTGTGTTTAAGTACACAATTTACTTGTCACTGATCATATTTAAATATATACTTGGAGGTTTGAAATCTTAAAGGGCCTAATAAGCCCCCAGGTGTGAAGATTATTTCTCATTGAGCAGTTTTGTGTGTCCAAGACCCTACACATTCTTGAGCAGCAGATACAATCTCTATGTAAAGAAGAACTTAAGACAGACCAAACTACCAACCTGAAAGTCACTTTGCTGTTATTACCTGTTGGGTCTCTCTAGAATCTTAATCGACAATTCAAAGCAGCCAGAAGCTAACAGTTTGATTGGGTCAGAAGTTCAGATATATTATATTTTGTATTCTGTGTTTTCATAGTTTGTATACTCCCTTTTTTTTCTTTTTATTGAATGTTTTTACTTTTTAGATACAATAATGATCACATTGTAAAGATTTTCTAAGATCATACCAGAACAGAATGTTAGCTTAGCCAAATTTTAACCAGTTGGACAGAAATTCTTAGAAGCAAAGATTGTTGACTATTCCGTTGGTTCTCTCAGAAATTACCACTTTGCTAAGACCGCCTTTGATTAGGTTATGCTGGTATCTTGGCTGTTTCTACTGGCCTGAATTTGTCATTTAAAAAAATGGATCCTCATATAAAAGTGTATAAACAAAGCACTCTTACTGAGTGCTCCATATGATTGGGAGCTGTGTGTGTGGTGAAGCACAGTGGGGCCTCTGCAGTGGGTGGTGGGGCTGGCTGATTCGGAAAACTGATGCTTCAGAAGAGGACCGACTGGCCTCCATCACTCTGTAAGTAATAAGCACCTGTGGTGTGCATCTGGTGTCGCCATATATATAGGGGACTCTCCCTCTCATCCGGCTCATCATCTTCTGCCAGCAATATAGAGGGGAAGGTTTCCCATTATACTGTGTGGGTGAAACCATTATAGCACACTGTGAAAGGGTAAGGTTAGCCAGCCAGTTTGCCTCCCTCTCTGTAGGATTCCTGCTTACAGGTGTGACTCAACCTCTTTGTCAGAATACAGGCTAGAACTGTATTTTGTAATAGGATGAGAGTTCAATTCCCAGCACCCATATCAGTCTGTACCTCCAGTTCTAGGGGATCTTGATGGCCTCACACAGATGTACATACAGGCAAAACACCAAATGAACATCAAATTAAAATAAAATTAAAATCTATTGAAGGCATAAATGGAAAATTCCTATGAGGGTGGGTAGGGAGAAAGGGTGTGGAAAAGAGCAGCTTGGAGAGAGAGAGAGAGAGAGAGAGAGAGAGAGAGAGAGAGAGAGAGAGAGAGAAGCGATGAGGAGAGAAACCTGTAGTTTAACAGATTCTTCGGAACTATAATTAACACAAAATTAGACCGATTTTCACCCATTCTGTTTTCCTTCCACTATGTATGTGTGCATGTGTATATATACAGAGTACATATATGCCCTATTATACTTGAAGCACAGACACACACACCACCTCTCCTAGCATTTATGATGAGCTCCTTTACAGGATTTTGTAGACTACAACAGCCACTTATTGAGCACCTCCTGTCTATGAGGTCCTGTATAAACACCAAGGGGAAAGAGATGGATAATTACATAAATTTATCGAAGCGTCAGGGTCAAAGCAAGACTTTAACCAGTACAGGAAGAGCAAACCCAACGGGAGCTTAGAGGCTCTTGAGTTGGCCTCTTAGATAAGATAGTTTTCAATTGTTTAAAACCCCACACCACTCCTTTTCTAAGCCCCA
Source organism: Mus minutoides (assembly GCA_902729485.2). NCBI lineage: Eukaryota > Metazoa > Chordata > Mammalia > Rodentia > Muridae > Mus > Mus minutoides. The sequence goes on from LR749519.1 coordinate 1,346,307, forward strand.
GCCCTTCTTAAAGGTTAAAACACACAACTCCCTTTAACATTATCACCATTAGAAAAACATTGCTTTCTGCGATAACTGGCTGTACGTATACCACACACATTAATCTGTGGCTCTCCATCAGCTGTCCGTGCTACCCCAGCCTTGCATGCACGTGGCTGTTTCCCAAGAAAAATATTTTATTTAAATTACAGTGAGGTTTTAGGGTTGTTTGGGGGTGGTGGATAAGGAGGGACTGAAAATTGAAAAAAAAATACATATTGCATTCTTCTTTGAATGCTTATTTTTCCTAATGTTTGTCAGCATTTGTAAGCCAGGCTTTTATAGTCTTAGAAACTGCTTTAGTTATCTGCCTTAAATATTTACGTACATTGCTCATGGAAGTATTTCTAGTTATTTGCTTGTTGGTTTATAACCAAGTCTGTTGAGCTAATATCTTTATGTCATCAGGTATATAGTCACAAGATAATTGTTTCAGGAAGCTGGACAAGACGGCTCAGTGTTTTAAGAGCACTGACTACTCTTCCAGGGAACCCGGGTTCAATTCCCAGCACCCATATGGTAGCTCACAACTGTCTGTAACGCCAAGATGTGACATCCTCTCATAGCCATACATGCAGACAAAATACCAGTGCAATAAGATAAAAATAAGTAAATTAAAAAAAAGATAATTGTTTCAAGGATTTCTGAAATAGAATCAAATACCCAAAATTATGCCTTAAAAACCATGGAGTGCTTTTCTGATCTCTACACGAACAACTTGGGTATTCCCATTGTGGCTGGCTTGTTTATTCCAGGGGCAGTGCCATGCCATATCAGTCTTTAAAGTATATATAAAATATGGATGAGCCCATTCTTTGTAATCTGATTTTTCACTACAAGAGTGACCTTTAAGTAGTGACTGGTGATGCCAGCTCACACCATTAAAGTGAAACTTGAGCCCCTGGTAAAACCCAGATGGTGCCTGCTGCTCACACTGAAGCTGGGACACAGGAGGAGAGACCTCTCTGTTCAGCCTCCCTTCACTGCTGGAGTTTCCGGCTTAAGCAGCTATTGTTGAGAGCTCAGGAGGGAGGCTGAATATCATGTTGGTGGTATTTCCTGGGTGAAAGTTACCTTTTCTTCCAAACAAAGGATTTAAACTGAGTTTGGAAGCTAGATGTCTTGAGGTTTCCGCCACACTTTTGTCTGACCCTCATGGTTTCTGCCACAGCCCTCTAATGTCCCTCTCTAATGGCGTGAGCGCTGCTGCTTTCTGAATTAGTGACATATCTTTTTTCATGAATAATTTAAATCTCTAAGTGGCAATAGATGTTTTTTTTTAAAGTGATGTATTCGTAGTGCGGTCTCTAAAGTCAATGTTAAATATTATATGAAACCTGAAGGAGGCATGTGTCTGTTTTACAATTTTAGTGGTTTTCATGCACTGAAAATAAGTTATTTTTTGTATTGTTTATCCTAAAATATGGTGGAAGTACTATTTTACTTTCAAGGACAAGAACGGTAGCTTGCAGAGTCTATAGTTTTCAGCCAGCAGTCTAATGGATTCAGGAGGACTCATTTATGGCAGTTGCCTTCTAAATTTTCATGTTAAGTTGCCACTTTGTGACATTGAGGACACATTATTGTTATTTCCAGTGGATTGGTGACTCCCTGGAGCCTCTCTGCTTCTCATTTTTCTGTGTGTGGCTACATCTGGTGTGATACATTATCTCCCGAAAAGGCCCTTCAGTCTGATGAATAACACCAGCCCTTCTCACCCTGAGACAATGAAGCAGACAGATTGCAGCTCAAGGGGCATCTCCCCACCCCCTTCCACTGCAGATCATGACAGTTGTGTCCCCTCCCAGTGAGCCTGGCCCCAGGAACATCCCCTCTACCCCTTTCTTTGCTAATGGACAGCTTTCCTTTGTCACACTGCTTGGCTGTGCCCCTTGTTTGGGCTGCTGCTTGGTACATGGGGCAGTTTTCCTCAATAGCACCTTGGATGGTGGTCTTTTTCCTTTGTCTGAAGTGTAAGCATCATTTAAATAATGACCTCAAGCTTCATCTAAACAATGGCTTTTATTCACACATCAAGCCTCATGGATCTTGTCATTTTGACAGACATACCAACTCAAGACAATGGTCTTTGCCTCATGGTCAATTCCTGCTTAGACTGTCTCTTCGGTCCCCATTCATTTCCCTGTCGTTTGGGTCCCCATTCATTTCCCTGTCGTTTGGGTCCTGGAAGTACTTAGTTGTAGACCAGTTTATGTTTAATGGGTTTGCTGATTGCTTAGAGTGATTTGGAAGCTCACTGGACCACTAGATTCTTGTTCTTTATTTTGTAGCAGACAGGGAATTTACTGGGAGGCTGTTAGATAAAGTCCGGTGACCTGGGATGCTCTAGTTGTTAAGGGAGGGGTATAATGGATGTCATTTTTTTTTTTTTTTTCTGAAGCTGTTGAGTGCATCATAGTTATCAACAGTCACTGTAGTAAGGCATAATGGTAGAGCTAGTCTCCTCGTCCCTCCCTCCCTCTTCCCCTTCTTTATTCTTTCCCTATCCTCTCCCTACTAAATCAACGGTTTCATTCAAAACTTGTTCTCCCTAGGATTGACTGATGAACAACAAGAGGAGGAGGACCTTTATGTGTATCAGTTCTTATTAGCTCAAAAAGAATCACCTATTATTAGTTCAGTGAACTTATTCATGGAAAATTCCAGAAATTAACATACTGTCTGAGGCCAGTTAGGTTCTGATTATGCCCTTACAAACTGTTAAGAGCCCGAATGTTAGTGTAAAAGAATCATTGGAACCTTGACTATTTTAGGATTTAAGAAAAGAAAAAAAAAAAATCTTTAGATCTTTTTTTACCTTTATGTTTGGCTGGTGTTGGAGATGGACGGGAAAACACGGCCTACTGTAGTTCATGTTGGCTTTGAGCTTGCTATGTGGCTGTGGTTAGCACTGGAGTCCTGATCCTCCTGCCTCCACCTTCCAAATGCTGGATTATAGGCACATGTCACCACACCAGACATTCATACTGAGTGCATTCAGAGCCTGTATGTAAGTGAGGTTATGGGAAGAAACGGTTAAACTGCTGAACTACAAGATAGCCCCAGTCCAGGAATTGAAGCCCCATCCAGACTTGAATGCCTGTCTGTTGGAACCTCCGAGGGCATCTGTTGGGTTCTCGTGGGATACAATGACTTGTAATTTCAGTTTAAATATTTATTTATTTATTTATTTATTTATTATATGTAAGTACACTGTAGCTGTCTTCAGATACTCCAGAAGAGGAAGAGGAAGTCATATCTTGTTAGAGATGGTTGTGAGCCACCATGTGGTTGCTGGGATTTGAACTCAGGACCTTCAGAAGAGCAGTTGGGTGCTCTTACCTGCTGAGCCATCTCACCAGCCCTGTAATTTCTGTTTAAAGAGTTTGGGGTTGTGAGGCTCAGAGTGTGTCACTTGCTTTAGTGTCACCAGGGTGTGTTTTATAGACACATATTTTTCCTTTATTTTTGAGATTATAACGTAATACATCATTTGCCCCTTCCTTTCAAAGTATGTTTTTAAAACATGTAAGTCTGGAGTCCTCTTTGCAGTCGTTGGGCCTGAATTCACATAAGAAAGAGTCCAGGAATCTCCATTTCTAACAGGCTTTTAAAAATGCTTATTATCCATTCTGAAAACTCTGAACCCTTGGCAGGAGCAGGTGGCTCCAGGTGCTCTTTAGATTCCCTTGGGAATGTTAATTTTCCAGTAGTTTTGACCCAGCCTCACCACCCTAACTGAATTGTTCTAGAGCACAGCCTGGGCCCTGGGCGGCTGTAGGATGTGATTATGTGTTCTGCAGTGGAGTAGAGTGGCAGTGTCCTCAGAAGACAACCTAACACTGAAGGTGGTGGCACCCAGTTAACTGAATGGGGGATGTAACTCATTTGGTATTTTCTGTCAGTGTCAGGCTGAGAATAGAGAAGTGTGCTAATGGAGCTGCTGCTCAGGGCACCGAAGAATTCTTAAAACAGGATGGTCCTGATGGTCATACAACTTTACAAATATAATTAATGTCACTGGATTAAAAAAATAAGAGATTTATCCTTGCCTTAGAACATTGCATGTTTGACAGCTGGGGTGTGGCTTAATTGTAGAGTGCTTGCCTTGAATATCCCCAGCACTGAAAATGTCTTTCAATAAGCTGGGATCATGCCTCTAATCCCAGTATTTAGGAGGCTGAGGCAGGAGCATTGTCATGCCTTTGAGGCTAGCCTGGGTTATATAGTAAGTTGTAGCCCAGCTTGGTCTATAGGACCCTGTCTCAAAACAAAGTCTTAATGCTGTTATAGTGTACACGTTCAAATCCTTCTTTTCCTTTTCACAGTGACAGGGTATCATGTATGCCGCTGGCTCCAGGGGCCACTCCCCTGCTTTCCTGCAAAGTCAAAACGGAAACGGCCACCGCTCACCTGGTTATGTGCCCGGGAAGGTGGTTCCCTTACGTCCCGCTCCTCCTCCAAAGAACCACACTTCAGCCAAACTGACCTCCAGTAGCCAAGAAGCCCCAGCAACCTTTGCTTTCTCCCCGGAGGAGCAGCGGACTCCAAGGGAGAACCGAAAGCGCAAGAGACACAAGAACACCTTCATCTGCTTCGCCATCACCAGCTTCTCGTTCTTTGTGGCGCTTGCAGTCATTTTGGGAATATCCTCAAAATATGCTCCAGATGGTATGTGCTCCTGCATGTGAATGGGAATGATGTATGTGTGCTGCTCGCGTATATAAAGAGAGCATAGTCTAAAAGAAGAGCTAAGGGGAGAACGTAGCCCACTTTAAAGAAAAAGGCCTTTGTTGCTGAGTCTGGCTGTGGCTATCTAATGCACAGGTAGGATGAGGTGTGACTTCTTACAAATGACAGCAGTTGCTGGAGGAGTCTGTAGGAAATTGTCAATGAGAAGACTTGTCTTTCTTTCTGTTTTTTTTTTTTTTTTCCCTCCACTGTGTCTCAGGGCTCAAGTTGTTCTTGGAGCATCTCTGTAAATGTTCTATACACATCCCCATGGGAGTGCAGGATTGTACTTTGTGGGAGCTGGGAGTTTTGGACCACAAAAAATTTATTTAGTTATCCATATAGCCGTAAAACAGATGTGACTAAAAAAGATCTTATTTAGTACTTTGAAACAGGCGTGATAAACAGTGCACAAAAGTTGTTAATACTTTTGAGCTATGGAAGGCATCCTTAAACTTGCCCCCCAGGTGTGTACGTTGATACATTTGTCCAGTCTACCCGTTCTGTTCATAGCTGAAGACCACAGAGGGAACTTTAGTTCCTTAGATGATATTTGCTTATCAAGAAACCAGGCCAGAAACTTAATGACCAATGCTGAGGAGAGAATTCAGTTGGTGAGGATCTGAGTTTAGTTCCCACAACCTGTGTGGGGTTCGTCACAGCCACCCAGAGCTCTAGGGGCTCCAACACCCTCTTCTGCTTCCCTTGGATACACCTGCCATGCATCAGGTGTTTTTAAATCTGAGTAAAAATTTAAAAAAGATCTTTAAAAAGAAGAAAAAATAAATAGAAAGAAGACAAAACCCAAACTGGGTGTGGTGGCGTATGCTTTGTAATCCCAGTGCTGGACAGGTGGCACCAGGAGGACTCCCGAGTCTGAATGCAGCCAGCCTATCCTGACCGGGGGCTGACTGACTCTCCGGGTTGCTGTCTTGTCTCTACATGCATGGGTCCCTCACTCTCCACCCCTCAGACACACACACACACACACACACACACACACACACACACACACACACACACAGGGAGGGAGGGCAGGAGGGAGAGAGTGAATATGTGTGTATATGTCTGTGTGTGTGTGTATGTGTTTGTGTGTGTGTGTGTGTGTGTGTGTGTGTGTTTATGTGTATGTTGGAAAAACTTGGTGCCTGTAAGCTTCAATATGTTTTCAGCCAACAATAGCTTCAAAGAAGTGCCTATGGAACATTCTAAAACTCAGTCCCTGGGGCTGTGAGGTAGAGGACCGTCTGGTCCATTATTACAAGAGAGTTGAGCACCTCTTTTTGTCTTCTGTCTTTTTTTGAACAAAGTCAATGACAGATTTCTGAGTATGCACCTCCTTAACTGGATATAACAGTGAAGCAGTTGAGGCCCCCTTTGGCCTTTTATAAAACTTTCAAGTATTATTTTATTTTGGTTTTCAGGGTACTTAAAGGATTTTGTAAATTTTAAGGTCCCGGAGGAAGTAGTTACTAACATTTCTAAGAGTATACACAGGAGTAAGAGAGATGAGCCTGCCCACTTCTTTGTTGACTGAGCCAGTTGGCCACACCATGAACTTCTTTGATTTCCCTTACACGGAGAGCTGAGTTTCTATTCCCAGTTCCAAACATAATAACCAAGTTCTGATTCACATTTTCCAAATAATCTTCAGGAGAGGGAAGCCAGACTAGTGGGAAATCAGAACTGAAGTCTGTGGCTTTCCTTGGAATTTTCTTAGTCCATCTGAACCACTGGGCTGCAGATACGGTTCCATGAGTTGGTGTTCTTCAGTTTCACTGGTTGGCCATACACGTGCAAATGATGGCCGGAAGCCTCTCGTGTGCTGAAAGTTTTTATGGTCAGCCTCACTGGGGTTTTTGCTGTTACAAATGTGCTTATTCCACAATTGGGCTAGCCTGGAAGATGGGGTTGGCTGAGTTGATTTTTTTTTTTTTTTAAATCAACATCATACATTTTCTGCACATCCTACAGTTTCTCATGTAAGTATATTTTACTGGAATTCCTTCCCATAAAATATTTATATTTATATTTTTAGGGGTGATGGTTCTAATGAAGTGTGCTCTCTAGGAATTGATTTCAAGCAATTAAGAGAATACACATAACCATTACAGTGGACTTTGTGTCTCCACAGACACGGTAGACACACATTTGCTTCTTTTTTTTTTTTTTTAAAGATTTATTTATTATTATATGTAAGTATACTGTAGCTGTCTTCAGATACACCAGAAGAGGGAGTCAGATCCCATTACAGATGGTTGTGAGCCACCATGTGGTGGCTGGGAATTGAACTCAGGACCTTTGGAAGAGCAGTCAGTGTTCTTAACCACTGAGCCATCTCTCCAGCCAGCCCCTCTTTTTTTTTTTTTTTTTTTTTAATACACATTTGCTTCTTATCTAACACTATGGAGAATTCCTGCTGTATGTTTATGAAAAAATTCGGAGCTGGAAGAAAAGTTGTTTTATTTTTGGTAGTACTAGCGATCAATCCCTGGGCTTTATGGTAAGCAAGATTCTGCCAGTTAGGCACACCGTCAGCCCCAAGGATATTGCCTTTAGTATAATAATAATGACCACTGAATAATGTGAAGAGTTAAAGACTCATTATGAATCTGGTATGAAAAGAACAATCCCATCAAACAGATGCCAAGGCCTTAGTGATACTGATTTAATTCGAGTTGCTCCCCCTTCCGAGTGATAACATAAGGTGCATCGAAACGGGAAGATGACAACATCAGGTGCACAGGCTCAGAATGCAAGTTTAGAACGCTCTTCTCTTTTACCAGTACTCAGTTTGACACAGGCGCCTTCAACCTAAGCATAGTATGTCTTCTCCTTGGCCTAAGCATATGCCACCCATCCCTTAATTTAAATATAGGTCCCTAATTTAAACATAGGCGATGCGAGTAATAATTGGACCAGGATGGGGGAGATACATATATTTCTTCTATTCTTTTTAAAAATAGGTATTTTTATTGTTTTCATGAATGTGTATGTGTGTGTGTTTGTGTATCTGTGTGAGTGCATGTCACCTATGTTGGTTGATCACAGAGACCAATAGAGGATATTGGATCCCTTGGAACTGTAGCTACAGGCACTTGAGAGCTAGATGTGGGGGTGGGAACCACATTCAGGTCTTTTGTAAGAGCTCTTAATGCTCTTAAACATCATTGTTCTGTCTCCTGCCCCAACCTTTCCTGCATTCTTATCTCATCTTCGAGCTCCTCTGATTTACATATTGCCACCCTCTGGCTCTGAGTCTGTGATGTTGGCTGCCTTGGTAACTCCAGCTTTCTCTTCCTTTGTCTGAGGATACTTGTCCCTAAATTAAGGACCACATAATTTATCATTTAATTATTTCATACATGATGGCTTTTTCCCCCAGACTAATTTATAGACTTGAAGAAATATGTCCCGTCCACCCCCCCCCACCTCTCCTTGTCCCCCGTCCCATCTATACTTTACAAAAATTCATAGTATCTTTTACAGAGTGTAGAAATGACCTTCGACAAATTTGAGTTATTAGTAGATCAAAAGAGAAGCTGTGATTTTTCTTTCCCCTATAAGTACTTCCTACACAAACAGCTGTCATTCTGTTATCTACTATTTAAGAGGCAAGTTACAATTCTGTTAGAGGAAGATTACAAGTAACCGACCTCATTTCTTCATGCAGCACTTCCATGACACTCAACTTGCTAAGTAATGTTTGTGGTGGCTTCTCTATTCTTAATTTCCTCATCTCTGAAAAACGAGAAGTGACTTTGGCCACTTGCATTCTGCAGTTGTGTTGGGAAAGTGTGCATGTGGTGTAAGAGGTGCTGGTACTGCCTGCTTTCTGATTCATTGCGTTAGGAAGGAACTTGTGAATATATAACATGCATGTTAGAAATTTCTACAATTTCTGTTTCCATTAGTCAGAGTGTTGAGAGAGAGAGAGAGAGAGAGAGACAAAGGGAGAGAGAAAGAGAGACAGACAGAGACAGAGACAGAGACAGAGACAGAGGGGGTAGGGATGGGAATCAAACCCGGGACCTCAGTCATGACAAGCTAGTACTATACCAGTGAGCTACATTGCCAGCCTATTATTTTCTTCTTAAAAACTTCTTTATAGTGTGGTTCCGAGAGAAATTGATAATTACTGTTGTTTATTTCCAAAGTCAGGGGAACTTCATTTTTATCTTGTGAAGTTTGACCTGAACCAGGTGCTGGTGATTTAATTTTTTTGCTAATACTTATTTTAAATTTTAGAATATTTAAAAATATTTTAATATTTAATATATTTAATGTCTGATATGATATCTAATATGAATATTAAATATATTCAGTATATTTATCTTAAAGATATGTTGAAGTAAAAAATTGATACCTCTTGTGTTTGGGAAGGGGCGCCATTCCCGGTGCAGGGAGTCCCTGTTTCTATGCCTTCCATGCAGATCTGTGTTCAGCACCAGGGATTCTTGGGCGTGGCCGATCTCCTGGTTTTCTCACACTTTGTTCCTTAGGTTGTATTCTATATCTGGGTTGTGCTGTTTTGTAGAGAATTGTCCAGATCAAAACCCTCGTCTCAGGAACTGGGACCCAGGACAAGATTCTGCAAAACACATTGTCATCAAGGAGGGGGATCTGTTCCGCCTGACCTCAGATGCGACAGTGGACTCTATAGTCATTCAGGATGGAGGTAGGTAATAGTCCCTGTCTGTGGGTGCCACATGGATGCTCTGTAATGTGGGGGACATTGCTGTTCCCCATATAGAATATCTGTAGTATGCTTAAGAAAGACATAAGACAAATAAAGGGATGTCCATTCTTTTCTCATCGCTGGGATTAAGTGCTTTACAGAGAGGTTGAAAGGAGCAGTTTATTTTGATCAAAGTTCCAGAGGCAGAAGAAGCATGGAGACCAGTGTGTCTTATTCTGAGGAGCTTGCAGCTGGGCACATCATGGTGGCAGCCAGGAAGCAGCTGGGATTGGAACCAGGGGGCCCGTCACCCTGATGGGCCATCCCCAGGGACCCACGTCAGCTAGCTAGAACACAGTTCCAAAGGTTTAAGTAGTTGTTGTTCCTTGCAGGACTGCTTGTGTTTGGGGATGATAAAGATGGATCCAAGAATATAACTTTGAGGACTCGATACATCCTGATCCAGGATGGTGGGGCGCTTCATATTGGAGCAGAAAAATGCCGCTATAGATCCAAAGCGACAATTACCTTGTATGGCAAGTCAGATGAACGTGAAAGTATGCCAATATTTGGCAAGAAGTTTATTGGCGTGCAGGCTGGCGGGACACTGGAGTTACACGGGGCACAGAGGACATCATGGACGATGCTGGCGAGGACTCTGCATTCCTCAGGCTTGCCCTTTGGGTCGTATGCCTTCGAGAAGGACTTTTCCCGGGGCCTTAATGTGAGGGTCATTGACCAAGACACAGCCAGAGTTTTAGAATATGAGAAGTTTGATACCCACGAGTACCACAATGAGAGCAGGAGACTGCAGGAGTTTTTGAGAGCTCAGGATCCTGGCCGGATTGTTGCTATTGCCGTTGGAGACTCAGCAGTCAAGAGCCTGTTACAGGGAACAATCCAGATGATCCAGGACCGGTTGGGAAGTAAACTGATCCAAGGTCTGGGCTACAGGTAGGTAGACCTTGTTCTTCTCCTCCCAGCTCTGTGTTAGAACCTGCATCCTGTGCACCAAGAACCACCGGCAGCCGATGCTGTTTTAGCCGGCTTCATGACTCCCCCACTAAAGGTCTTTTACATTGGTGCATCACATAGCCTCTTGTCTGAACCGTGGATCTAACTACTAGATGTACACAGAACATCTTGGCTTGGGTTGATGAAGCCCGTGGTAAATTGTCTCTAAGGCCAGGGGAAAGCACAGAGATGCGGTTCTGTAAAAGAATGGGCAGGGTGAAGATAACTTGCGTCTGAGGAGCTGAAAGGTTAGGGCAGTGTGCCATGGAAAGCTTGTCATGAAAGCCCTGAGGGGTAGACTTGCATGGGTTTCCTTTTCCTTTTGGAATCTCTAGCGTGCTAATTCGATTGGAATCCTTTACATGCTAGCTTGATTCCACTTGCTTTATTGGCTCAGGTCTGTTGAATTCTGGCACAGGAGAGGCAGCCAAAAGTTGGAGAGCTCAGCTAATTGTTCTTACAGGAGTCACTTCTGCTTCTAGTTTCTCTGCTAATCAACCTTGATTTCCTAATGCTGTCTGCAGGCTGAGGGAAGTTACTGGCTCGCCATTTAATTAAAACAAACAAACAAGCAAATAAATAAAAATTCCTGACTCACCATTCAATTAAAACAAACAAACAAACAAACAAACAAACAAACAAAATAAAACAGAAGAAAGGAAGAAGAAAATAAAAACCCAACATTGAAATTCTGCTGAATATTCCCAGAATCATTGAGAAATGTCTGTAATGACAGAACAGAACTTTCCTGCACATTGAAATGACACACTTAGATTTTTCCTTTGGGGCACAATATTATGTGTAGACATTCCTGAAGATAACGTTAGTGAAGAAAAGGGGTCTATTATGATCTTGGAGTGCCATTTATTTCTATGTCAAAATACAAGAAGGGAAATCAACAGCCAAAAACCGACATGGGGAAATAAGAGGCAGGCGACCCCAAGACAAGAGGCCTACTTGAGGACTGTGCTGTATCGGTAGCAAAGATACACACAGGATACCACGAGCAAGTGAGTGTGCCCACAGAGGCCAGAAGAGGGTGTCAGATCCCATGGAGCTAGGAGTGAGCCACCTCACCTAGGTTCAGGGTGGCACGGACTGGGCCTAGTCAACCCCACTCAATCCGTGGGAATCACGGGTTCTGGCAGATGGGCATAGAGTCGGCAGGAATTGGGGTGACAAACAGACTCGACACAAGGGAGTGTGGACCTGAATGTAATTTGTCAAATTGAGCATTGAACTTTTTATACAGAGAAAAATAGGGAAGTTAGGTGACAAGCTGGCAAGGTACAATGAGGTTACTGGATTCTTACATAAAACAGAGGAATGGCAGGAACTAACTGGGATAAAATTCAATGTTAACTGGGATCAAAACCAGCTCCACCTAAGGTCAGTTTAAACTTAGAAGCCAGGGGCAAGGGCTTCGTGCCCTCGCCATAGTTCCTATTCTAGTCTATTGTATAAGTCCACCTTCTCCCTAGGCCATTGTAAATACTTGTGTATGGGTGTAACTCAGTTATCTATGGTTCTAAGTATCTACTCTGGTTCCTCCTTAGATCACAAACTTCCTTTTTCCTAGATAATGGTAAATTCCTGTGTAAGGCAGTGACTTAGCTATCCATGCCCAGGTTCGGATCAAGGACTGCCTAGAATCTAACTTAGCTATATGTCAAAAATTCAATCCTTAGGAGCACTTATAATAAAGCAATATTAAGGGAAAGTACACAGATCCGTTTACCAACTAAAGCAAGGACATTGGAGCATTCGTTATACAAGATGCCACGGTTCTAGGAGACTAAGTTTCTGTGAACTTTTCACCTGGGGACAGCGCCCAGATTTTGGGTCCTGTTGCGCTTGTCACTACTGGAGTGGATGTAGCAGCAGGGGACTGTAAACTGGTCCTCTGGAAGAACAGCCAGTGCTATTAACTTCTCCTTAGCCCTTAACTGGCTGCCCCAACCCATCTCTCCTTACCATCTCTTACAGGTTCTAGTACTGTTCGGTAGCACCATAGGCTGGGAAGCAAGCCTTCAATACGTGGGCCTTTGTGGGGACATTGTGAGCAGAGGATCTCCTTGGTTTCTAAGTTCTCTTCAAAATATCACCACCCAGTTAATGGAGACGTTAGAGGAGTGTTCACTGGCCCCTCACATTATCTCCAGTGCTCATAAACAGTCACCCCTTTGAGGACTGTTCAAGTGCATTGAAATTTCTTGCAAGTGGAGGCCGGAAGTAGGAGTGTTCTTGACATAATGTTAATAGAACAGAGCATTGTTTCATAGTTGCTGAGGCAGCTCTGGTCAGTGAAGGGGGGCCTCTGACCATCTTCCTCTCCTCTCTACTGGGAGATAATGGTTGAGCCACTCTTTGTTTGATCCTTTCTACTGCACCAAGGGATATAAACAGCCCTGACTGGTTCTCAGCCTCTAATCCTCACAGGGGCAGCTGCGAGACTTGGAAGGCTGTATGTAGGCTCCCTTTAGTGAACTTTTATCTCTTAGTATCAAGCCATCTGTCTGGCAGAGATTATGTTTAGTATTTTTCCGCCCCCCAGAGTAGGAAGTTCACATTTTTCTTTTCATCTTTTGAACCAGGAGGCTTAAGGCAAATTTCCTGGCTTTTGTTGCTATATTTTTTTTTCTTTGACTAACTTTGGACACAAGCTTGGATGAGTCCATTGGGTATTTGTTATTGTGGAAGTCAGATGACATTTTTAGACACATTGCTTTCTGCAGGTAATTGTAAAATTGAAAATCTGTTGGATTGTAATTCTGTGGCTTTAAGGATGTTTAGAAACTTGTAACTGAGTGATTTTTCAACCTTGCCAAATAACACAGACATTAAAAAATGCTAATGTCTACGGTGTCTTGGATCGGGTTTTCAAAGGGTAGGATCCTAGTCACAAGCATGGTAATTATTACTGCAAATTGTGATTTCTAAATTAGATGTGTGTTTATGTGTGTATTATGCGTGTATGTGTGTGTGTTATGTGTGTGTGTGTATGTGTGTGTGTGTGTGTATGTGTGTGTGCGTTTGTGTGTGTGAGTGTATGTGTATGTGTGTGTGTATTTGTGTGTGTGCATGTGTGTTTGTGCTTGTGTGTTTGTGTGTGTGTGTGTGTGTGTGTGAGTGTTTATAGGCCCTTAGAAAGCCGTTAGTGTCTCCCTCAATTGTTCTCCTCCTCATTTTTTGGGGACAGCATCTTCCACTGAACCTGGAGCTCATAGATTTGCCTTGGCTAGCTAGCCAGTAAGCTCTAGTGATCTGCCCATTGTCTGCCCCTTGACACCAGCACCACAGTTGTGTACCTCTGGACTATGCCTTTTATGCTGGGAATCTATCCCCAGGTCTTTATAATTCTCCAAATCTCCACTGACTGAGCCCTCCCCTAACCCTAAGGGTTCTCATAGTATGGTTAGTAGCATCATTTAGTATCACTAGAGAATGGGCTAGACATGCAGATGTTTGATCCTCTGATTCCCAAGCTGTGGTGGCAGGGGAGTGGGGAAGAGTTCTGGTTTAACAGTTCTTCCCTTCAGTCCTTCTGAAGCTAAGGTTTGAGAGCTACTGTTCAACTCAGTGTTGAGTTATCTACCTGCACATTCAGGTACAGAATGAGTTCTTCTGGTTTTCAGGCTGTGAGTTCTATCCCTAGTAATATAATGAAAGCAACCAAACAAATGCAGAAGCTAGGTGTGATGACAGTCCCAGCAGCGTGGCTCCAGAGGCAAGAGGGTCAGGAATATAAGGTCATATTCTCAACTACATAATGCGTTCAGGGCTAGCCTGGGTTGCCTAAAATCCCCTCTCAACCACAACAGTAACCACCAGACGTTACACCAGACCCTACAAGAGAGCACATGACAGCCATTGTAGGGAACACAAGGATTTATAGCTAGATTGACATATGCTCGTGTGTGTGTCCAGGAAGTCCATGACTAACGGAAACCATAGCCAGCACTGTCTTGCCTATGAGAAAGCTGGAAAATCAAGTTTCTGAAAGTCAGGTGCATTTGCTTCTGTGCTGTCAGCTACTTATTAGCAAAAGCCTAGAAGTGCAGCGTCATGGGAAAAGTGAAAGATGAAATACAGATGTTCAACACCAGCCTCCCACCATATCCACGTGTGGGGTTTGGGTCATTTCTGTGACAAATGGCCCACTGTGCTTGCTGTTTCTTCCTTCTAGGCAAGCTTGGGCTTTAGTTGGTGTCATCGATGGAGGAAGTTCTTCCTGTAATGAATCTGTGAGAAACTACGAAAACCACAGCACGGGCGGGAAGGCCCTGGCTCAAGGAGAATTCTACACCCTGGATGGTCAGAAGTTCTCCGTGACAGCCTACAGTGAATGGAGTCAAGGTAGGCAAAGGTCGTTTCAACTTTGTGAGACATGCGGAAGGACTGTGACAGGTGGCTGTGTGGTTTCACTCTGCCCAAACGTCAGTCTGTCTGTCTCGGTGGATTTGTCAGCTAGTTGAAGTTGAAACTGATTTCCCTACTAAAGTTAAGTCTTGTAGACTCAAGAAGTCTAGACTAGCTACTACTGATCTATTTCAGTTGACGCAGTGATACTTGGACTGTGTGCTCAAGCCTGAGTCATAGTGTTTAATTAAGTAGGATGCTGGGCGGTCTTGGTTGTCAGCTTGATGAGTTCTATAGTCACCTGTTTTCTGGGCATTCGGGAGGGTGAGGGATTAGCTCACAAGGTTAACTGAGGTGGGGAGACCTACCCACTGTGGGCGGCACCTTTCCTGTTCAGAATAAAAGGGTAAAGGTAAACTGAGGCCAGAATTCATCCCTCTCTTCTTTCTGCTTGTGGGCACAGTATGGCCAGCTGCTCCAAGCTCCTGCTGCCTTGTGTTCTCCACCATGATAGACTGTACCCTCAACCTACGAGGGGGGAAAAAACCCTTCCTTAGGGTATTTTATTACAGCAATAGAAAAGTAATTTACACAAGTTTCTTTTTTGGCATTGACCAGCAGAGCTGATCTGCATGGTGTGCAGTGACTTAGCATGATGATATGCTTAGACTCTCACGGTAGGCGTGACAGCAAATGCTGCCTTTGGCCACATGCAAAGGGGGAAAAAATTCCCACCTTGTTACTTCGCTGTGTCCCATATCATCATGCTGTCATGTCCCAATAATCCTAGCCATTTCTTATGGACAAATGGGAAGTACAGAAACAATATAAAATTAAACTTAATTTTAACCATATTATTCAGAGATTTCAGCTTACAATATTATAGGATTTCAAAATTTGACCTTTGTATTTTTTTACCCGGTTTCCTCAGTCAGAGATTTGTTTCTATTGTGTGTGTATGTGTGTGAATGCTGATGTGTGTATGTGTACCACATGTGTGCCTAGTATTTGAGGAGACCAGAGAGGGCATCAGATCCGCTGGGACGGGAGTTACAGGTGGTTGTGAGTCGCCATGTGGGTGCTGAAAACTGAACCCAGGTTTTCTATAAATCAACAAGTGCTTTTAACTGCTGAGCCAACTCTCAAGCTCCTAAAACAGGTATCTTAATTCTTTAATCTCTTTCTCTCTGTCTGTCTCTCTGTCTTTGTCTCTTTCATTTAATATTGTGTCCCTGTATGTGCAGAAGAGTTAGTTTTCCTACCATGTAGGACCCAGGGATCAAATTCAGGTTATCAGCTTTGATGGCGAGTGCCTTTTTCCTGCTAAGCTATTTTTCTATCCCCTGAGTCTTTAAATTTTCTTCAGTAGAAGTTTTTATTGTAATGTAATCCTACCAAATATTTGTTTTTCTTTAAATAGACTCTCACTCTGTAACCCAGGCTTGCCTATAACTCATTGTGTAGCCCTGGCTGCTCTGATTTGACCAGTACTTAGCATTGGGCATTCAGGGAGTGTCTGACTCTGGGATTTCTTAATTTACCTATTTGTTGCCAGGGCTTTTTCCTCCCTTGAGTTGTGGATCGGCTCCTTCCTATTTATGTTTGTTCAGCACCTGTCTTTTCCAAGCAAGTCTGATACCCACATTAACGTGATTTGAGCAAAATTAAGGGCTTTACTGCATCTGCAATTACCCAGGATTGCTCATCAGTGTAGCAAACCAATTGTTTGTTAATTTGGATTGTTGTTGACAGAGTGCCTGGGATCCCATCCTGGTTATTTTACTTCCTATTTGATCCTAGGCTTGGAATTCACTTCCTAAACCTCAGTCTTCTCATCTGAAGAATGAGGATAAGAAGAGAAACACTAGCTAGGGATGTCACATATATCAAATGTAAGGTTTTCATCATAGTGCATGTATATAGACACTGATGATAGGCTAACGCTGCCACAAACATGACTTGGGTTATAAAAAGCCTTTTGTATGGTTGTGATTAAACACAATGTTCTGCTTTAAAACACATCATTGAGGGTCTGGAGAGATGGCTCAGTGATTAAAGCACTGCCGCTTTTCCAGAGGACCCCGGTTCAGTTCCCAGCACTCACATGGCAAGGTCCAGTTGTCTGCAACTCAGGTTTCAGAGGATCTGATGTTCTCTTCTGGCCTGTGTGGGCACTGCATGCATACAGCACACAGTCATACCTGCAGGCAGAACACCCACACACATAAAATAAAGATAAATAAAATATTAAAAACAAAATTCAAATAAAAGGAATCTCTGAGATGTGACAAGAAGGTTCCATGTATCATTTCTAAGCAAGGTGGGAGGCAGAGGAGAGGAAGTGGTGTCTGTGATGGATGGAGAAGCTGGCCAAGCCCTGCTTCCGGCTCCCATAGTCCCGGCAGGCACAGGTGCTCAGCACGGGCCCTAGCTACAGTTTGATCCAGTATGTGTTCAATGCTCCAGGAAAGTTCCAGGCTGGAGGTGGCTATAGCTTGGCCTTTGAGTCAGCTTTTCCTGTGTGAGGGAGGACCTTCATTTCCACATCGCACTGGCTGCTCACTTCTGGAAGAGGGGAACTCCTGCCTTTTGCCACTGGCTTCCTGCTTTCTGGAAGGGGTGGAAATTCTCAGTCGGAAGCAGGAGACTGAACTTACTTCCTTTCTTACTTGAGTGAGAGATGGCAGGAGATTATCAGAGTAAGCAGGAATTTCTCCTAAACCTAGAAAAAAACTGAGAAATTATTAAACTCTAAAGCATTCCCAAGGCCTTTCTTTTTTTTTTGAGAAATAAATTCTAATGTCCTTTCAAATCAAAATTCATTTATTTAGAATCATATCTTAGGATAAAAGTATTGAAATTTAATGTGAAAAAATTGAATATTTTTTCATTGTTCGCTTTTATGGAGTATTATATGTTTATAAAACCTCAAATTTAGGGTAATGATTTTTTTTGTTGTTCTAGGATTTCTGATGACCTTTGTTCTTAAATTCCCTGCTTCTATTTTTTAAAGGAGGTTTACAATTTCACTGTAAACAATCAAAATATGTTATAAACAAAAATCTATTATAATTGCTGGAGTTATGTATGGTAGTAAATATGACTCCAAGAAACATACTGAGACTATACATAAAGCTTGCTAGGTACTTTTATGTGTGTATGTGTTTGCATATATGCATACACATACATTCTGTGCAAAAAATACACAGGCAGGGCACAGTAGTCTCCAGTAACAGACTCCATGACTTGGCCAGATTAAGTTTTATCTGGCAATTGACTAAGTCTGTGACTCATACATATTACTCCAGTTCTTTACCCACATGTTCGGTCTCTTTACCTTCCCAACTCAAGTATATGTATTCTTCACTTCTGTCGAGTCAGCGGCATCTTGGGAATTAGGATGATACTGGAGAAGTATTTATTCAATATGAATCTCTGAAGAGGAGGACTTCCCATGTCCGTTACTTTTGTAAAGCTGTCTTCTGTTCTCTTCACATTTCCCTGACGTCAGCTTTTTTATTGCTGACATTTTTAGCCACAAATATTGTAGGAACAGTATGTGTTTCAACATTGATTTGAATGCAAAACAAACAAACAAACAAAAGTGTAAACTAGACACAAGCTGGGTTATCAATCCAGTTCTTCTTTTGCTGATTACGAATGAGCTTTGACTTTCACAGGCAATATTTGGAGAGACCACCTGCCTTTGTCACTTTTTTACTGTTATGATAAAACACTATGGCAAGGCAACTTATAAAAGTGAAGCACTTACTCTGGGGCTCCCTGTTTCAGAGGGTTAGATAGAGTCCATGACCATCATGGTGGGCAGGCAGGCAGGCTGGAGCAGGAGCTGAGAGCTCACATCTTGATGCAACCCCAAGGCAGAGAGAGCTAACTGGTAAAAGTATAGGCTTTTGAAACCTCAAAGACTGTAACACATCTCCACACCTAATCCTTCCCAAACAGTTCCACCAACTAGGATAGAAACTGAGTATTCAGATGTAGGAGCACACAGGGGCCATTTTCATTCAAACCACTCTACCACCCATCAGCAGTCAGAACTCTCCATAATTTATAACACATCATCCTCCAAGGAGCTAAGGCAGACAGGTCACAGTCATGCACTCATAGGTCACAGTGCACCAAAATGGTTCATTATCCACTCAGCAGACACCAGTTACCTGCACCGTGAAGAAGAGAAATGGAAGTGAATACACAGGGGTAGCTAGAATGCTGCTGCCTTCACTGTTAACCCTTGCAAGGGTGAGGAAGGTGTAAATCCCACCAGCCTTTGCTCGGGCCCAGAGCGGAGGTTACTTACTTCCAGCAAGGATGCTGTGGAGGTCTCTAAAGACTTCTTGTGACCTCGGATTGAGGTGCCGGGGGACTAAATCCAGGCACTGTCATGTGTTAGGGTGGTATTCTATCCACTGAGCTTTCCCCCAACAGTCTCTCATTTTATAAACACATAGTCATTTGTTTGGTGAACAGGAGTGGAAACATATCCCAGGTAAAGAATGCCAACGTTTGCCCTTCCACTCTGTAGAACTGAGAGAAAAGACAGAAGGTGGCATGCATGAGAAGGCCAGCTTGTAGAACACAGTGACTTTGCTGGTACCTCGACCTTGCCCCTCCCGGTCTCCAGAACTCTGAACAATAGATTTCCATTATTTATAAATTCAAAGAGGAAATGAAGAAAGCATGTGCAAAGGCACAGAAATGAGGCCTATTTTGCAGTGTACTTTCATTCCTAGCACAAAAATGGTCTGTGCGCCAAAGTCCTGTCACTTCTGATGACTCAGACCAAATAAAGCCACTGGACACTTCTTTCAAACCTATTCTGTGTCTGGCTACTTGTGTTCAAGTGTGACGTGTCCCTGGTACATGTGAGTATGGGGGAAAGACCACAATTTTTGAGTTTTTCGACTAAGAAAAGGATGCCCACACTGAGAATCTTCAGAATTTTAAGGAACAGTTCATTGATGTAACAATTTGTATCATGCCTAGTAGTGAATGGCCTCTCTTTCTGTAGGGGCCAGAATCCCTATTTTCTCATTTTTATCATTCAGAGACAAATGACTAGCACATGGTTAGCATTAGGGAAAGAATTTCTGAGTGGTATTTACTTTAGCATTTGATTTGTAAATCAAGTGTGTGCATTTATAATTTACTTAAAAAACACTTGTGTTTGTTTGTGTAGGAATATCCCTTTCAGGTTTCCGGGTGGACATTGCGGATGGAGTGAAGCTTCACCTGTTGGACGACGTCAGCGGTTGGGAAGCTGGAGACCGAATTGTGGTGGCAAGCACTGACTATTCCATGTACCAGGCAGAGGAGCTCACTCTTCTCCCCTGCCCCGAGTGCAGCCGTTTTCAGGTCAAAGTCAAAGGTATAGGACTCCTCACTGTCCTTGGCAAACACTCTTTTCTTGGCATCTGTTTCCTGTAGTCTTTCTCCCATCACCCCGTGTCAGTGTGGGTACCTCTGATGGTCTTAGTGGTGAGGGCGCCTATAGCTAGATTCCAGGGGTGGCGCAGAGAATGCTACCCTTACAGGCAGCGATTGTGCCACTGGTGAGCTATAGCCGGTAAAGACGAGGACTAGGCAAACTGGTTTCCTAAAATCCATTCTAGATTTTTACTAATTTTTTTTACTGTCAGATAATAGTAAACTGGATTAACAACTAATTTTTTAATATTAGTCTTTCATAAGTAAAGAAAGTATTTTTTTGAGTTCCTACTTGCTTAGCTTAAAAAAAAAGAAAGAAATCTTTAGTCATATTTAAAATTGAACCATATAGAATATTTTCATTAGGCTTTATCTCCTACTGTAATGGTGAATTATACAGTTTTTGTAAGAGAGTGATTCACAAAGAGATTCTTACTAGGATCTGTGAGGAGAAAGAGTGGCTACCATCTGCCGCGTCCTCATTTCTGCTCCTATACCTGTTACACTGGTCCTGCCCAAAGCCGCCTGGGACAGGTTTTGCTTGTGGGCTTCGGCACACATTATGTGTTTTCTGGCTTCTTCGCACTTATACTGTGCCGCTAAGACTCAAAGACTACCAACAGTCTTCAAAAAGTACTTGCTTGTTTTGAGTAAAGAACCTTGAAATTTTTGTGCTTTGGTTAAGTGGAATGCCTAGCGTACCGTTGGCATTTGCTTTCCCTCTATGTATTATTGAATTTTCTAGTTTTCTTTCTTTTGATAATACCAGGCACATGACAAAACATAAGAGGAAAATCCCGAGTTACAATGACACTATACCATCCATCATTACCGTCTGTGGAAAGTCCCTCTCTTCTTCCTGAGTTTAAGAGAAAAACCTCAGAGGGAGAAAACAAACTTTTTAAAAATTGCTTATAAACTTCCAGGAAAGGTAGATATTTAAAGGATAGTAAGTAGTAACCCTGTGGCCATGGCACACACCTTTAATCCTAGCACTGGGGAGGCAGAGGCAGGCAGATCTCTATGAGTTCACAGTCAGTCTGGTTAGAGAGTGAGTTTCATTGCACCCAGGACTCCACAGAGAAAACCCTGTCTTGAAAAATAAACATACACACACACACACACACACACACACACACACACCCACCCCACTACCACCAACAAAATGACAGTCAGTAGGAAGGAAAAGATGGGATTTCCATTGGTGTGCAGAAGCCCATTGTGACACGCAGTAACAGGAGCTGCAACAGCTGTTGTTTCTGAGACCCCCTGGCATCTGGCTCTTCTTGTGTCTTTGAGGTGGCTGCAGAATGAAGGCAGGAAGTAGGGAGAAAGTGTGAGACCAGTCCCAGATCTTTAGTGCTAACTACTGAGGGATGCTACAGAGGGTGGAGCAAGGTCTCTGACCCTGCCTGGGGACGAGAGCAGCAGCCAGAGGTTCAGGCTTTGGGTGGGCAGTTGGAATAGACTGTCTTTAAGATCCCTGCTTCTGGGAGGCTGTCATCCTGAGGTGTTAGAGGTGTTAGGTAATGTCTGGAGCCTGCTGAATGAGGAAGAACACCCTGTTGCATGGGTTCATACTTTCCTTTATTTGTTTCTCACATTGTCATTTATCCGCACCACCAGAGATCCCCCAGTACCTGCACGTCGGGGAGATCATAGACGGGATAGACATGAGAGCGGAGGTTGGACTTCTCACCCGCAGCATCGTGATCCAAGGGGAAATGGAGGACTCGTGCTATGCTGAAAATCACTGCCAGTTCTTCGATTATGACACCTTTGGGGGACACGTCATGGTGGGTCAAAGGATTTGATGGCTTCTTTGAAACCTATTTGGAAATATTTAAGGTGCTGAGGAACTTTGGAGTGGTGGAATTAGGTAGGGTGAGATAAAAAAGAAGACATACTTTGAAAATATATTAGAAAATGTTAAAAAAAAAAAAAAAGCTAAACTAAACTAAAAGATAGCCAGGTGTAATGGTATATATCTGTAATCCAAGAATTTGGGAGGCTGAACCTGGAGAATCAAGAAGTTCAAGGCTAACTTTGACTACTATATTAAGGTGGGCTACGTGAGGCTGTGTCTTTCACACACACACGCACACGCACACGCACACGCACACACACATAAGAAGAAAGTTGTGCCTTGACTGTAGTTCACCCACTTAAGAATTATTCTGTGAAGAATTATTAACTCATTGTAGCAGGAAGAGCCCAGTCGCACAGAGTACCATGATGGGCTTGATATCCATGCTCTCCATTTCTCTGGAGCTCTGGGCTTCTTAAGAACCTGCTATTTCTAAAGCATAGACAGTACTAATATGCACAGTCCAAATCTGGTTCTGTAAAAATGATTGTGTGCAGAATGTTATTCCTTAGAATAACAAAGACTCACCGTGCGGTAAGCAGTATTCTGCATATCCGGTTATTGGGTCTGGTCTGCAGACTGTCTGAAATCCCTTTCTGTGTTGGGTGACCTTTGCATATCAGCTTCTGAATTGCTGGCTTCAGAAATGCTGAACCAGCATTCCTGCATTATTTTCAATTATATGATTGAAAAATCCAGTGTTTGAAGGTACTGAGAGTGGTCCAACTTTGTATCATAGGGGATTTTTTTTTGCCCCTGTAGGGGAATTTTTAAAGAGAGTTTCCACAAACTTAACACTGGTAAGGAGTTAGAAATAAGTAGCTCTCTAGCTGTGGTGGAAGAATAAAGATGAAAGAATGAAAGAATACTCTGAATGACTAAAATGTAGCCAGCCTCTGATCTGATTTATTAATTATCTTGGCTTCATTGTGGTTCAAAAGTATTGTGCATTGAGAAGTCACCTCCTACTAAAGTTAGGATGTTGGTCTTTTTCATTGTGGACAATGGCCTGTGGTTATAGGATAAAGTGTATCCTTGGATTCTGATAGTTTCAGTTCAGCAGTGACTTTATAATCCTGTAGCCTTGTTTACACTGTTGAGTCTTGCCCACAGTTTCAGCAAAAACATAGCCAGGTGTAGTGGCACATACCTCTCGCCCCAGGACTTGCAATTCTGAGGAAGGTGGGTTCCTGTAAGGACGACCATGAGGCCTGCCTGAGCTACATATTGACTACCAGGCCAGTCCAGGTTGCACAGCAAGGCTTTCTTGGAGAAACTGAAAGGAAATAAACCCAACTCTACCCCATAACTCCCTGTCCTATCTTGTCGTTCCCCCTCCGGGACATCCAGTTTGTTATTTTCCTGATTTCATTTTTACTTCTGATTAGAAGTTAGTCCCATGGCTCATTGAAACAAGCCCCTATATAAAGAAGTATTTTCTGTTATTTTCCTGTTTTCATAGCTGGGAATCCAACTGGGGGGCCTCCCACAAGCCGACCAAACAGCACTACTGAGTTACATCTCCAGCCCCCAAAGTGCTGCGTTGTTAAGGGAGGCTCAGGAGATGTTATTATTTTATTGGTACATTTGTGTGTGAGTGTATGTATATTTGTGTGTGTGTGTGTGTGTGTGTGTGTGTGTGTGTGTGTGTTGCATATGTGCAGGGGCAGAAGTCATCCTGAGGGCTCTCCCTCAGGAGTTATCCACCTATGTGTCCTATGCTCAAGAATGGGTCTCATTGAGACCTAAGACTCAGTGGTTATGCTGGACCGTGGCCAGCAGGCCCCATGAGCCTGCCTGTGTCTGCCTTCTCAGCTCAGCAATCATAGACCTTAACCTCCCTCCCTTATCTCTTTATACAGGGTTGGAGATTGGACTCAGATCCTTTTGTCTGCACAGCAGACATTTTACCAACTGATCCATCTCCCCAGCTCCCCACATGTCATACCATGTTTTTTCCATAGATACCTCCTGTTTAAATAATATACACACACACTCCTTGCTTCTTTGCTGTCCTGAAAAGGATTCATTTTGTCTTGTAGATAGAGAAGAATTTTACTTCAGTCCATCTCTCTTATGTGGAATTGAAACACATGGGCCAGCAGCATCTGGGACGGTATCCTGTGCATTTTCACCTGTGTGGAGATGTGGATTCTAAAGGAGGGTACAGCCAGCCAGCGTCTGTGGATGGCCTGTCTGTTCATCACAGCTTTTCAAGGTGCATCACGGTGCACGGGACCAGTGGCTTGCTAGTAAGTAGCCTCACCTTGTGCCGACATGCGGCAGTTTTCATTGAAGTGTTTGCTCTCCTTGATGCTCGTGACTGACCACATGCCATTTTTTAACATTCTCTTACCAGAGATACCATTTTTCTTTCTATAAATCACCTAAATTATCTTATGATCACTTATCACGGAAACCCCAAGCAGCCTTGTGTTCAGTGACCTTATGCATCTACATTTCTGCAGATCAAAGACACCATTGGATTCGACACACTAGGCCATTGCTTCTTTTTGGAAGATGGTGTTGAACAGCGAAACATTTTGTTCCATAACCTGGGGCTTCTTACCAAGCCGGGCACTCTCCTCCCCACGGACAGGAACAGCTCCATGTGCACCGTCATGCGTGATGGAGTGTTTGGAAACTACGTCCCTGTGCCCACCACAGACTGTATGTGAGTAATTAGTGGACAGGGTGTTGTGTGGTGGTCAAGGCCTTCGACTATTTGGAAAGTTGTTGTTGGGGAGATTTTAATGGACAGGGGTTTTGTGAAGAATGTTTTAAGTCACCCTCAGCTATGTCTTGCAGGGCTGTTTCCACTTTCTGGATTGCTCACCCCAACAACCACTTGATCAATAACGCAGCTGCCGGCTCACAGGTAAATCATACTTTTTTGGCTCTCTTCACACTTGTGAGGCTCTGGCTTATCCAGGTATGATGTCACAGATGCTCGCAAACCGGGTGTGATCCTGTTTTCCGGTTCTGCTTGTCTCATTGAGAGCAGGTGGTAACTGAGATGACTCTTCCCTTCCTTCTAAATCCTTGCCGGTTAGGAGCGGTGGATCTAGAGACAGGCAGCAAATGCAGGAACAGAGGTGAGCAGTCTCCAGGATGACGTCATCCCTGCGATGGAGTGGTGGGCAGGCAGCACGCCACTTCCACTTTTTAATGGCTTTATGGGAATGAGTCAGTGTGTAGAATACTGTGCCACTCTGGCCAGGGAACACATCTTATTGCAGGAATTAGTTACATTTAGGGACATCTTGATAAAGCAGGCTAAAACCTTCACTATGATTTGTTTAAGACAGACAGACAGACAGGCACATAAACACACGGAAGGACGATTTCTAAGAGAATCAAATATTATTATTATTATTATTATTATTATTATTTATTTATTTTTTTGGTTTTTGAGACAGGGTTTCTCTGTATAGCCCTGGCTGTCCTGAAACTCACTTTGTAGACCAGGCTGGCCTCGAACTCAGAAATCCACCTGCCTCTGCCTCCCAAGTGCTGGGATTAAAGGCGTATGCTACCACGCCCAGCCAAATATTATTTTTAAATGGTAAAAATTGTCCATGGGGTAATTTATCCTTACCATTAAGTGTAGTTCAAAATTACTGATTTATATAAATGAATTTTTAACAATATTATCAAGATTTGTAACTGGGCTGAAAAATTACAGTGCCGGTCTGTGAACATGCAGTAACTTAAATAGTTACTGTATATAACATATGTACACATCACAGTCATTCAATCTGTTAATGTGGAACATCATTTCTGAGAAATAAGTAATAGACGACCTGCCTTGAACAAACCAGAACACAAGCATCACTGTGTAGCCGCTGAACGGACACCAGCGAGCTTGTCCTTACACATGAAGGATTCCACATTTGAAGATTGTCGTTAGACTGGGCAGGCACTGGACAGTGGGTGATTTGGATTTTCATTCATTGGCTCTCCGTCGAGAATCCAAGGAGCTTGTGTGCGTTTGTTCTCACCCTTTCTTACTGGGAAGTTGGGCCATCAGGACACTACTTCCTCCTAGCTGTGCCAGAAGCTAGGACCACAGAGGAGAGCCGACACAGATAGTCCCTAAAAGCCTGGGGCAAAAGAAGTCCTCGAATCTTGAGCTAGTGTAATGAATGTGTCTCATGCATGGTCATTCTTGAAGTTTTCTCTCTAGAAAAACAGCTTCAGTAAAGCCAGCATTTGGCAGGGTGTTCTCCCAGAGCAGACAAAGCTGTTTTGTCACACCTCGACACTGCCTTTTATAAAGCTGCCGTTACCTGTTCAGACAGGACGGAGCATAACAGCAGACAGCTGCCATGCACCTACACGTTCTCATCCCCCAAGCCCTCGGCATCTTGGGAAGCCTGGCTCTGCCCTCTGCTTGCAGGGGTGTGGTCTCAAGCATTTTCTTTATGTTTCCTTTTGCTGTCTGAATTGCATCCAAGATGTTGAGGTGACCAACGGTTTTCTCAAAACTGTTTTATTAAGACCCATTTGTAAACTCTAATCATGGAAAAATGTTGACATTACAGTCATTTGGGTGTGTAGGTATGTATACCTTTCACACTTTATGTCTCCTCTGTGTCCCTAAAGGACTTTAGTAACAACTAGTATATGTATACTACATATATTCTGTTTTAATGATCTTTTCCCCACTACATTGTGAGATACTTTACAATAGTCTTACTACACATGAGTATACAGTAAATGAAGATATGCTGAATTCACACCAATTTATCTTTTTATACTATATATTTAAGTTTAAAAAATGCCTCATTTATGTTCCATAGTGTGTTGTCCTTCACAGAGCTAATTATTAATTCAGTTACAAAATAAAAAATGAGAATGAGTTAAGAACTTTTATTTCTGTTTTCATGTCTCACTTTTTATATCAGAAACTTCTAAACTGTTCTGTTCCTGTTTGGGCCAGTAGTCCTGCAGTGGAACAGACAGGGTCCACTCTGAAAGACAGCACCCTGATTCATACATGTGGCGTCCCCCGCACCCCGCCTCCCTTTGGCACAAACTTGCCCGAGAACAGGAAGGGCATTGGAGTTGTTTGAAAGAAGCCAGTGAGCTCTGTCTGCCAGCAGACAGTTGTTTAATAGACATGACTCATCTATTGATCAGGTTCAGAGGTAAACATGAAAAACCACATTGCTTAAGGGCTGTGCTGTTCTGGTCATACAGAAGGCAAGCAGGGTTCTCTGCGTAACATTTCAGACTGCATAATGATGGGAAAGTTCAGTTTGGGTATTTGCCAACTATGTCTTTTGTCCCATCCTGCAAGCAAAATCTTATTTATTTTGAAAAACAACCAGATATAACCTCTCGGGGAGGTTATGTAATGTGGGCAACTTCTTGCATTCAGTTCCGAACCTCAAACAATGAAAAACATTTGTTGTAGCTTAGGAGGGTGTTTCACATGGAGGCCTCATAAAAACCGAGGCTTTATGAAGATCAATGTTGCATATTTTCTCTCATATTCAGAATCTGGATATAGTATAAACATGTGTATATATGACATGAAAGTTACAGGAGGTGACTCCAAGGAGTTGGAAAGAGGGAGTCTATTACGGAAGGAATGAAGGTGGGACAAGGAACGGAAATGGGGGAAGAAAAATGTGTGTCTGTATGTATAATATGTAACCAGAGGAGAACTGTTTGTCGGGGAGATGGGGACGAGGAGCTTGGAGAAGGGCCAGAGGTATCAGATGGAATGAATGTGAGCGAGGCATGTGTGTGTGTGTGTGTGTGTGTGTGTGTATGTATGTATATGTATGTATGTATGTATGTACGTATGTATAAAAAGGTCATAATGAAACCCATTTTTTTGTACATAATTAAAAAAATAATAATGTTTTTAATGGCCTTGCCATTTCATTTGTAGGATGCCGGAATATGGTATTTATTCCACAAGGAACCAACTGGGGAGTCCAGTGGACTGCAGCTCCTGGAGAAGCCAGAACTCACTCCGCTCGGGATATTCTATAATAACAGGGTTCATTCAAATTTTAAGGTAGGCCTCTGAATTGAAGTGCGTGTTTCCACAGGGTGGATTTCGCTTCCGTGATCCCATCATCCTCTTTGTGCTGCAGTGGCAGTAGCAATTGATAATGAGCAGATCTTCACCTGGCTCAGGGTTCTGGTTCTTCAAATCTTCAGCCAACATCCGGCAAGGGCTGGTGTAGTCACAGCATCCCAAGGCACAGTATGCACTTGCATGTATGATCTGTTGAAATCTCTCGTAGGCTTGATGGTCAGTCCTCACCTTCTCTCTTCTTCTTGCTGCCCACCCGCCCACCTGCCTTCTTTCCTTCCCTGCCCTCCTTCCTGTTTTCTCTCCTTCCTGTCTTCAGTGACTTCCAGGATCATGCCTGTTACAAGACACATATCTGGGACTTCGGGCTTTTCTTCCTGCTTCACTTACCTGCTTCTCTCCACAGTGCTGGCTGAGTGTCCTTTGGCCATTTACTGCTGCCACCTAGTATTTCAGTGGTGAAATGCTATTCAAGAACATTGCACTTCATTTAGGTCACATAAAGGCCATTCAGAACCTCCAGTTTCTGCGATGTTTGCTACTCCACCTCCCTTCCATCATGATGGTTATCCATGGTCCATTTCCTGTTCTCAAGTCACTCCAATCTCTTTATTGTATATGGATCATTAGATCCTTTCCCGTGATATGACTCAAATCAGACTCCAGTTACCATTTCCACGGATGACCTTTAAAGAGCAGAGTGTTGGAGTTAGAGCGATGATTTAGTTGGCAAGGTGCTTGTGCAAGCAGGAGCACCTGAGCAAACATCTGTGCACACAGCTGTGGCTGTGTGCACCTGTGGCTGTGTGCAGCTGTGGCTGTGTGCACCTGTGTGCACCACTGTAGCTGTGTGCAGCTGTGGCTGTGTGCACCTGTGTGCACTGCTGTAGCTGTGTGCACCTGTGGCTGTTTGCATCTGTAGCTGTGTGCACCTGTGGCTGAGTGTACCTGTGGCTGTATGCACCTGTGTGCACCGCTGTAGCTGTGTGCACCTGTATGCACCACTGTAGCTGTGTGCACTACTGTAGCTGTGTGCACCTGTGGCTGTGTGCACCTGTGTGCACCGCTGTAGCTGTATGCATCTGTGGCTGTGTGCACCTGTGGCTGTTTGCACTGCTGTGACTGTGAGCACCTGTAACCCTAGAGCAGGTGCAGGCAGAGTCAGGAATGGCCAGTGCTTGCTGGCTTCCAGCCTAGTTCTAGGTTCAGGGAGAGACACTGTCTCAAAAGAATATGGTAAGGGTGATAGACAGGATAGCTGGTGCTCTGCTCTGACTTTTGTACTTGCTTGTACAGATTCATACCCCCCCCCCCACACACACACACAATGTGCATATACAACATGCGAATCTAAGTTTTAAGAGAAACTGAATTCCTTCAATTGAGACAAGAAAAACCTGCTGTTATTGCTGTGAGATGAGTAATTGACTAAGGTTAATATTTAGAAAGTAGCATCTCAAAGGGAAAAAAATCTTTAATTTTTCAAAATTATATTTGTGATGTGAAAATTATCTCTAATTAATTCTTGGTGTCATGTGCCCTGACAACACACTCACTTATCTCATTAATTGTAAGAGTATTAAATCTGAGGGTATAATTAGGTTTTAATTTGTTAAATTTGGGAATGATTATGCAGAATATTTTATAACCAAAGGAAATTGAACCTTTGGAGTCATAAAAAGAAGCATACTATGTTGAGATCACTCATCACACATGTGTGCACTTTGACCAGCCCCTGTGGCTTTGCATGCAAGGCTTCCTGAATCTTCACCTAGCCCAGGTCAGCTACCACGCTGAGATGACTGTTTACAGGGTTACACCTTAGTGTTTTATGAACGCATTAAAACATTCAAAATGGAAATCCTTCACTTTATGCTTGCTTGATTTCTCCATTTCTGTTTCAGTGAATTAAACAACTAGTTCATTCCGTGTTTGACCTAATCAAAACAATCTAAGCTTCTCTTCTTGGCCCAGAGAGCTCATCAGTTACACTGAGCCATCATCTCTCTGCTTGGGAGGAACCTGGGTCATTTCATTTTCCTCCTGAATGATGGATGGCGTTTCTCTGTTCATCTCTTCTGCCTGCTTTAATCCACTTTTAGTTGGAGTATTTGCTTCCTGTGTATAGTATTGCTTTTGATGCTTTTTTCAGATCCCCATTGTCTTACATCTTCGGGATACCATTCTTCAACATTGCATTCATGATATGAAAACTATCACTAATTATGTCCTAGTCAAGACAACATGCACTTACCTCATTAGTTGTAAGAGAATTAAGCCTAAGGGTATAAATCTACGTGGCCTGACGTGCGCTCCCCCTTCCCTTCCTGGCCCTTGGTCTTGTTAGTCCCTTCAGGTCTTGTTCTCAAATGTTCCATGCCATCTCTTCTCTTTAGAGTTTTTTGTATAGACTCTTCCTGTGAGTACTTGTCTCTGGGATCTTCAGTTGCTTCATATTCACCTCCGGCCCATTCTTCTCAGATAGTTCCTCCCTGTCTTGAGAATTTTGGCACCATGTAGGAGACATGTCTGGAGTCCTTCCCAGCCCAAGGAAGTTTCATCTCGGTGCCATTTTGCCAGGGAATTAATATATATATTTTGATCAATCAACATGTAAAACGTTAAGTGTACATTAAATGGTGTTGAATGGCCAGATGGATTGATATGCTAAAAATATCCAGGAACACTTTTCATGGCCCCTTTGTTCCCCTGCCACCTTTCCCTCCCAGCCCCCCCATTTTCAGTTTGGGGTGAAATGAGAAGTTGAGAAGTATTTTCCTGGCTCCTTATGCATGTGGATGTACCTTAGGACCCATATTCACTTTAGCCCATTGTTGTGTATTTCAGGCTGGTTTATTTGTGGACAAAGGTGTCAAAACGACCAACGCCAGTACGACTGACCCAAGGGAGTACCTCTGCCTGGATAACAGCGCAAGGTAGGGCCATCTTCTCCTCAGTGGATGCCGAGGCTTAACCTTCAGGGAGAGGCCATTCGCATTCAAGCACCCGGTGTGCTTTTTGATGGCAGCACATGTAGATGAAGTTTTGTAAGCTCATATACGAGGCATTTATCTTTCTGAAGTGCCGAGTAAGTTGATGGCTTCCTTGTTCCTCTTTCACTGTGGAGATTCATGTGAGAGGGAGTTTCAGAGAGAAACAGAAAGAGAAAGGTTAACAACAGTTTCAGATTTGAGAACAAAGACTCATTCCCTGAAACACAAGTCAATCCCCGTAACCTACCATATAGAATTACAGTGAGTGCTCAGATGTGGTAGAGCACTGGGTTTGGTTTCAGGGGAATGAGCCCAGATTCAGTCTTAAGCTGGCTCTGGTTCTCCTTGGTAGCCTCAGGTTAACCTCCTGGAAAGCTGTGTTACTCTCCCATGTAACCACATAATGTGTTTGGAATGTGGGCCAGTCTCTCTCTCTCTCTCTCTCTCTCTCTCTCTCTCTCTGAGCCAAAGTAAACATAGCATCTCACGTGCATAGAAAGTGTTCTGGTCAATGTCGCAACCTGCAGTCACACTCAGTAGCAACCAGGAACATACTGTTTTTCTGTACTTCAGGTTTATTGCCCGGATCATGTAGTTGAATGGGGATAGATTGCAAAGGCTTTTGCTAGACGTATGAAAGACGCATGACTGTCCCAGTTGTTAAGGGAATAAAGCAGGAGCCAGACTAGAGGTGGCTGGATCTGATCTAACGTGCAAGGCAGGACTCTTGCCTTACACTGCTGAGAGGTGAGGTCAGGAGAAGCTGGGCAAAGCCCCCTCAGTGAATTGTGCGTAGGACCCTGAAGGTCAAGTTAAGCATGAAACCTTCGAGAGCAGTGATCAGGGAACATTTAAGGTCCCAAAGTGATGAACCTGAAATGCCAAAAAATGGACTAGAACTTAAGGAGGACCAGTTAGATGCAAATAAAAGTATGAAGCAAAAATATTGGCTGTCCTGCTTTGCTTCCTGTTGCTGTGATAAAAAACACCATGTGATAAAAAGCAACTTGGAGAGGAGAGGGTCTATTTCAACTCGCAGGCTGTATGTGTATCGGGGGGAGGCAGTGGCAGGGGCTCACAGCAGGAGCTTGAAGCAGAGACCCTGTGGGGATGCTGTTTCTCACTGGATTTCTCCCTTGTTTTCTACCTGCCTAGGGATAGTGCTACCCACAGTAGGCTGGGCCCTCCTGGATCATTTAGTAATCAAGAAAATGCCCCACAGACAGGCCAATGGGCTGGTCTGAGGTTACTTCTTTCTAGTTGACTCTATATCAAGTTGGCAATAAATCCAATTAGCATATTGGCCAACACCCTCCACCCCTCCCCCCAAAAAACCTACAAAGTTGCTATTGGAAAGCTGCCCTTGTTCTTTTTTTTTATTATGTATGTTATGAGACTAGACTCAAGATGGAATTCAGTCTGGTCTAGAACTCACAGGATCTGCCTGCCTCTGCATCCAAGTGATGGGATTACCGGCAGGAGCCACCAAATCTGGTCACACCGGCTTTTAAAATGTTTTTTTTTTTTTTTATGGGAGGCAGAGGCAGGTGGATTTCTGAGTTCGAGGCCAGCCTGGTCTACAGAGTGAGTTCCAGGACAGCCAGTGCTACACAGAGAAACCCCGTCTCAAAAAAAAAATTTTTGTTTTTTATAATTGGTAGTTTCAGTGAGGTGGTGCCAGAAAAATTGTTAAACAGTTGGCTCCCTTTTCTGCCTTGAAAGAACATATCCAAGCCTGCTGGCTGAGCTGGCTCAGGGTTTGTGTCACAAGTATGAGATGTCAGTGCAACCTCCATACGAGGCAGGAGAGGTGCGAGGAGAGGTAAGAGGAGTCCTGGGATTGCTGAACAGAGTGTAGCTGAGTCATGCAGTACTGGGTCCACTGAGAGACCCTGTCTTGAAAACTAATGTGAATCTCGAGTGAGGAAACCAGCGGATAGGAGCATCTGGCCTCCACACGTGTTTGTTCCCTCACATTTGTATGCAAGAGTGCAAAGGCCACGCTATGTACTTTGTATGTTTGTATATAGTATGTACATGGATGGAGGAATAAGTATATTAAGAGGCTGTGGACATTGTAACTGGACTCCTCATTATGGCTTTAGAAGTTTGTTACTAGATAAACCCGTACATACTATGAAAATGGTAATTATTCCCCCATACTCTGAGTTCTCTTACCAGTTTTCAAATGCATACTGACTCTGTTAGGAAGCTGTAACCTCAGAGCTAATTATAGAAGGAGAATGACTAGATGGTTGGCAGCTGTGTGTATGTGTAGACCAGTGTGTAGACTATGTCCACATGTGTTCATGCAACCCAGACGTGAGTAAAAATGACAGGACCCAAATGAGTAATAAATAAAATCAGGCTGTGAGCTGAACACCAGTCTCCTGGGATCCAGCAGATACGCTCATCCAGTTCCTCAGAGAGGAAGCTGACTCACCAGTTATCAGAGTCCCCAAGATGGGAAATAGTGGGAATTCGAAGATTGGGAAACTTCATTAGAAGTTGGGGAATTTCATAAAGAAGTTTTTAAAGGGGGTAGGGTGAAGCATGATAGCCAATCAGTGCACTCTAACTAATTGGTACATTCAAATCAAGGGAGGTGATTGTATTAGTTATTTCTGTCATTGCTGTGACCAAATATTTTATAGGAAGCAACTGAAGAGGCGGGGAGGGGTTTTGTTTGTTTATAGTTTGAGAAGGGATATCATGGCAGGGAAGGAAGGCTCAGTGAGTGGCCAGGTTGTAAGGCAGCTGAGCACAGGGAATCTGCAGTCATCAGTCAGAGGGAGAGGAACACTGGTGTCGGCTGACTCGTTCACAGACTGGTGCCACTAGCATTGAGGGTGGGTCATCCTACCTCAGTTTACCCAGTCTGGAAACTTCCTCACAGACATGCTTAGGGATGTCTTTCTATAGTGATTTAAATCCCACCAAGTTGTCAGCAGTATTAACAACCAAGAGACTGGAGAGATGGCTTAACCATTAGGAGTGCTTGCTGCTCTCGGAGGACAGGAGTTTTGTTCACAGTTTAGGTTGGGTGGCTCACAACCACCTGTACCTCCAGCATCTAGCCTCTATGGGCGCTTGCACTTTTGTGTATGTATATACAGAGACACAGGACCACACATACACTTAAATAAAAATAAAATAAATCTTAAAAAGTTAACCATCATGATGATGAAAAATTGATAAAATTTTTTTTCCTTTTTAGAATTAAAAAATTATTTTATTTTATTTATTTGTGCATGGGTGTTTTGTCTATATGTGTGTTAGTGTACCACCTTCATGACCCAAAAACGGTTATCAGATCCCCTGGGACTGGAGTTATAGATGGTTGTGACCCATCATGTAGGGGTTGGGATTTGAACCCAGGTCCTGTGGAAGAATAGACAGTGCTCTTAACTGCTGAGCCATCTTGCCCGCCCCAAACTGCAGTTTCTAAATACTAGTGAAAAAGCTGAAATTGGGGACACGACTTTGGTATAAATGATTAGTGATTGGGCTATATAGAGACGCTCAGAAGAGATGAGGGGGCTGCAGCAGGGGTCACATGTTACTTTATAATATCTGTGTGTCTTTATTTAGAATAGTGGCTCTCAACCTGTGGGTCATGATCCCTTTGGGGAGGTGGGGGGTCACATAGCTGATACTCTACATATCAGATATTTACATTAAAACTTGTAACAGTAACAAAATTACAGTTATGAAGTAGCAATGAAATAATTTTATGGTTGTGGGTCCGCACAACATGAGGGTCTGCATTAAAATGTCACAGCAGTGGGGAGGTTGGGAATCCTGCTAATTTAGAACATTACAGCGCTCCTTTCCGTGGCTCTCCTAGTTTGACTTGATGTAACAGCTTTGTGCAAGGCTTTTTACCTCTTCAGTCTGAGCTAGTTAGGGTGCTGGGCTTGGGTAGACATTATCCTCTTCATCCCCGAGGCTCCCATTTCAGTCTGTGCCATCAGCATCTATCAGAAACACACAAGGAGCCTCCATAGGGTCTTATAGTCCGTTCAGCAAATGTCATCCTGGGATATGCCGGGAGGGGTGGCAAGTGGGTGGATGGAGAAGATCGGATCACACGCTTTCCTGCTTTTGCTGACCTTCCATGCTTATTGAGCAAAGGGGGATGTGTGTGCCTTGGACCTGTTCCATTGCCCTCCTTCTCACCTCATTTCTTGTTCTCCAATGACTTGCTTGGTTGGTATAGAGTGTAGTGGTTAATATAGAATGTGCAGCTCACATGCCTGAGGTACCTGGGCTGGGTTCTCGTTTTACAAAGATGCTTCTCTCACAGCTAGTTTGAACACCTACTGTGGGCCCACAGCATCTTACAGAGGATCCTTCCTGTGTTATTGAAAACCTCAGTGCAATGAATTGATTTTCTAAACTCTTAGTTATCATTTTTTAAAAATTTGGCTTTTTATCCTTTTTCCTGTCTTTGTGGGGTCGAGTTATCATGTGACCAGTTTTTTACTTTTTCACCAAAGACCTTATAAATGTTGAATAAAGAATATGAGAAATTCTGTCTTTGTTATAAATAATTCAGTTAGTCTTTCAGGTTTAGGCATTTCCAAGCTATCTCCTGAACTTAGATTCATCTCTCTAGCTAAAAACATGGAAACAGCATATAATTTAACAACATAATTCATATAGATTTATGTTGAAATATATGGTTAATTTTCATAGTGAGTTTATATTAGGAATATGTGATTTAAGAATTGGAGAAGAGAGCCGGGCGTGGTGGCGCACGCCTTTAATCCCAGCACTCGGGAGGCAGAGGCAGGCGGATTTCTGAGTTTGAGGCCATCCTGGTCTACAAAGTGAGTTCCAGGACAGCCAGGGCTATACAGAAAAACCCTGTCTTGAAAAAAAAAAAAAAAAAGAATTGGAGAAGATACATTGAAGTACCTGGTATACGTATGGCTATCTTTCTGTGTGCCTGTTTTTACAGAAGCCTTCTGCACTCTGACTTTTTTCTCCATTAATTAATTAAATAATTAATTAATTTTACATCCTAATCCCAGTTCCCCCTCACTCCCCACAGAGCGTCTTCCCACCTTTCCTTTACCCCTGAGAAGGGGGAGGCCCCTCCTGGGTACCAGTCCACCCTGGTACCTCAAACTACTGCAGGACTAGGCACATCCTCTCCCACTGAGGCCAGACAAGGCAGCCCAGTTAGGGGAACAGGATCCACAGGCAGGGAACAGAGTTAGAGTATGCCCCCACTCCAGTTATGGGTGGACCAACATGCAGACCAAGCTGCACTTCTGCTGCATATGTGTATATATGTGTGTGTGTAGGGGGTGGGGAGGTGCTGGGTCCAGCTTGTCCATGTTCTTTGGTTGTTGGTTCAGTCTCTGGGAGCTCTCAAGGGTCCAGGTTAGTTGACTCTATTGGTCTTCCTGTGGAGTCCTTATCCTCTTTGGGTCCCTCGATCCTTCCCCCAACCCTTTTACAAGACCTCCTGAGCTCCATCTAAAGTTTCACTGTGGGTCTTAGCATCTGTTTTGGTCAGTTGTTGGGTGGACCCTCTCAGAGGACAGTTATGGTAGGGTCCTGTCTCTGCTGGCTGTGCCTCAGGTAGACCTACTCTATACATTGACGTTTTAAGAATACACAAAAGGATTTTTTTTCTGGAAATTTACAAGTAAATAAATGTAATTGTTTTGAGTATTTGAATTATAACTAATTAAATTATATCTTAATATTTTTGATTTATTTATGTTGGCCCATTTTGAATCTTTCCTCTTGACCATAACATGTATATACATAGATAATTTTGCTTATTTCAGTTCTTTTTTTTTTTTTTTTTTTTTGGTTTTTTGAGACAGGGTTTCTTTGTGTAGCCTTGGCTGTCCTGGAACTTACTTTGTAGACCAGGCTAGCCTCGAACTCAGAAATTCGCCTGCCTCTGCCTCCCGAGTGCTGGGATTAAAGGCGTGTACCACCAAGCCCGGCTTATTTCAGTTCTTAACAGAGTACTTTTGTACCCCATAGGTTTCGGCCCCATCAGGATGCAGACCCTGAGAAGCCACGTGTTGCCGCCATCATCGACAGGCTCATTGCTTTTAAAAACAATGACAATGGAGCCTGGGTCCGAGGAGGAGACATTATTGTTCAGAATTCAGCGTGAGTGTCGTCTACAAAGATAATACCTGCCAACACAGCTGGCTATTTTTAAGTTTTTTATTTTTATTTTTTTGAAGACAGGGCCTGAGTTGTTACAGGCTGGCCAAGGTCTTGATGTGTAACAAGACCTTGAACAGATCTTTACAAGTACTGTTAGCAGCGACTGCCAACACAACCAGTTGGCTTTTTTTTTTTTTTTTTTAACTGAGTAGAATGAAGATACAGCTGTAGTCCCTGGAATTACTTTATTATTATTAACGGACTGGATGGGCTGAGGATGAACATTACTGCTGAGGTTTGGATCCTTCTCATTCTGGAGCTTTTGATGGAAAAGAACTTGTCTAGTGACATGCGAAGCCTTCTGTAGGTCCACCAGAAAGCCAGAATTTAGCCTTTTCTAACCAAACACTGTTTATACCAGAGAGCTAAATAGAGATTTTTGAAATTGCCTCAGGGTTTTGATTTTTATTGTTGTTCTTTTTGGAAACCCTTTAAAGTTTGTCTCTGTCTTCTTTCCACTTCTCACAAAATGAAAGTTGTCTAATTCCATCTTAATATGCCTGCCGACTTGTGTGTTACTGGAGACAGGAAGCATGCTTGGGTTTTTTCCATTTGAATGATTTTAAGAGAGAGGCCTGTTGCATTCTGAGTTCAGTTTTACTGTTCAATAGTCTAGCAAAAAAAAGTTTTGATTTTTCCCTGACCATTCTCACCCTCAAATTTAACGTTGTCTTAAATCTGTCAAGATGGCATAACTCTCAGACTGAAGAATTGTGAAGCAAAGAGATGATACAATTCTTTCTAAAAATAAAGATTAAAAACACATTTTAGCTAGTACCTTTATATGGTAAGTTCCAGATACTATTTAAATACCTGCAATTATTTAGTATATTTAATTCTCTCAAGAATCATATATGAAATGTATTATTATTTCAATCTATGGATGGGAAAACTGAGGTGAAGGGCCTGAGAACAGGTCACCGTTGGCAATGTCGGTATTTGAACTTTCAGCATGGAGATGGTACTTTGGGGACGGGAGGTTGGACTGATGTGCGGTGGCAGAGTTGAGCATCAGGAATCCGGGATTTCATGGTCACACTCTGAGGGACTTGTCTCTCCCAAGCTTCCTGATCACTTAGACAGATTCTCACCTTTTTCCTCTTACAGATTTGCAGATAATGGAAAGGGGCTGACGTTTGCCAGGTTTGTAATGGTTTTAATTTGATTATTTTAAAGCTTTACGGTCAAACCACCCTTAGTATTTTTGCCTGTGTATTTTGGAATGGGGGTGGGGAGTTAACCCAGAAAGGTTTTATAATTTATTAGCATAAAAAAAATAATAGAAAAAAAAATCCACACTCTTCTTGGTACCACTAGAGGGCCAAAACACACATTTTAAAAAACAGACTAATTGAATTTATGCCAAAGTTGTAGATGAATTTAGCTGAAATTCCACAGAAGGGTAGGGTGTTCATTAACTGTGCCTAGAAGAAAACTCTTCAACTTTGGGATAAAGGTCTTTAAAGCTAAAGGATGAAAGAAGATACATGGGGTGAAGATTAAAAATTCTAAACTCTGCTCTCAGATTTAACTTACAAAAAAGATAAGCTTTGAGAACTAAACTCCTATGTGTGTGTGTGTGTGTTGGGGGGGCTTCTTGTGTGTTCCCATGGTGCTGGGGATCAAATGAGTCCATGCTGCCTGTGTACTCTGTGGCTGACCTACACCTCTAGACTTTTATGTAACTCGCTTTTTCTGTAGACAATGATTATTCTACTGGCCACATTACACATGCTTGTCACTTACTTGCTGTATTCTGGGCAAATCCATTGTTGCTTGAAGCTAATCAGCTGTTGCTAATAAATTAAACCTCTTGCATTTGTATATAATTTTCAAATTACTCACTAATTTATAAAAGGAATTTTCATAGCATAAAAGCAATTTCTGAGGGTTTTATAATATATATCAGAAAAAAGATATTAGTGTACGTTTTTATGGTTTAGCTTTTTAAATTACAGCTTGACTTCTTTTGGGGGGGCTGTTTAAACTTCCTGGACAATGTCTGTAACCCCTCTTCTCTTCTCACCAGTGATGGGAGCTTCCCAAGCGATGAAGGGTCCAGTCAGGAGGTTACAGAGTCCCTCTTTGTTGGGGAGAGTAGGAATTACGGCTTTCAAGGTGGCCAAAACAAGTACATGGGCACAGGGGGAATAGACCAGAAGCCTCGGACACTACCCAGGAACAGGTGAGCTGGACTCGGGCAGTGGGGAATTAAACAGTGGAGAGACAGTCTTTTCTGTAAGGAGCATGGATACATTGCCTCGCTTTGACTCTTTCCTGTCTAGGTACCAGCACTCACTGTTACTGTTATTATCATTGTCTGTTATCCTCATGAGAAGTTAGAGCATTAATAATTACCCATGTCATAGGTTTTATTACCAGTTTTATGAAGGAGTTGTTCTTGTTTCTTCTCCCTTACATAAGACCTTATTATATAAGTGGATTCCCCCCCTCCTTA
The DNA here is from genome assembly GCA_902729485.2 of Mus minutoides. Lineage (NCBI taxonomy): Eukaryota > Metazoa > Chordata > Mammalia > Rodentia > Muridae > Mus > Mus minutoides. Next base: position 1,386,147 of record LR749519.1, read on the forward strand.
ATGTTTTTTCTTACTTTTTTTTTTTTTTTATGTTTTTTCTTTCTTGAGACATAGAAAGTTGCCAACCCATAAACTATGACATTAGGTCAGTTTCCTGCAGTCCATGATGCTGGGCTTTCAGAAATAGCTACTGGAAAAGAGAAATTACCTCTGAAAAGAGCCTTAGAAAATGGGAGTTGGTGGATGCCAAAGCCACCACAGAGCCCAGCCGAGGCCATGTAATTAGATGTGTCTGAGATGGTGAGGGGGTGGGCAAAATGGGCAGGTGTTCTTCATTACGATCAGAATCCGTGTGTGTGTGTGTGTGTGTGTGTGTGTGTGTGTGTGTGTGTGTGAGTGAACTTTTTTTTAAAAATAAATTCTTCTCCCGTACAATACATCCCAACCATAGTTTTCCCTCCCTCCACTCCTCCATGCTCCCCTCCCTCTCCACTCTCCCCCAGATCCACTCCATCTCCATTTCCTCTTTAGAATGGAGCAGGCCCTCCAAGAGATGACAGCCAGACAGGACATAACAAGATGCAATAAGACAATACGGAAGCCTCCTATCGAGGCCAGACAAGGCAACCCAAAAGGAGGAGAGCAGGCCAAAGAGTTAGAGATACACCTGCTCCCACTGTTAGGAAGTCATTCCTCCCGCTTTTCTGAGGGGTTCCCTGACATCCCAGGGGAGGGACCTGATGGAGACCTCCAATTTAGACTCTGTATGTCTGGCTTTGGGTCTATGCTGCTATCTATCTGCTGCCAGAGGAAGACTGCTGATGACCAGACCAGGTATTGATCTATACGTATAGCAGAATATCATTAGGAATCATTTCATTGATCCTTCCCTCCCCTCTGACAGTTGTGTTCAGTTCCACCCTGCTTCCCTGAGCTGTCCAGTCTCTGGTTCCTGGCCAGCCAGGCAGTGTAAGGCATGGATTCCCTCTCATGAAGTAGGTCTCAAGTTAACTAAACAGCTTTCTCTTCCCATACTTTCTCCATCCCTCCATCCCTCCATCCCTCCTGACAACTCCCAACTTCCCATTCCTGTCTCTACCCACCCCCAGCCACCTGAAAAATTTATTCTTTCCCCTTCTCAGGAAGACCCATGTGTTCCCTAAAGTCCTCCTCTTTACTTAACCTCACTGAGTCTGTGGACTGTAGCTTGATTATCTGTATATTTTAATAGCTAATGTCGATTTACAAGTGAATACATGCCATATTTGTCTTTTGGGGTCTGGGCCCATTTGCCTACAAATTTCAGGATGTCATTTTTTTTTTTTAAACCACTGAGCAGTACTTCATTGTGTAGATGTACCACAATTTCTTTATCCATTCCTCAGTTGTGGGACACCTAGGCTGTTTCTAGTTTTCTGGTTTTTATGAATAAAGCTGCTTTGAACACATCTGAGCAAGTGTCCTTGGGATAGGATGGAGTGCCCTCCGGGTATATGCCCAAGAGTGGTATACTTGGGTCTTAGGTGTATTTATTCTCAGTTTGCTGAGGAACTGCCATATTGACAATCGAGTTCTTAAAGTAGCATTTGGATGAGAGCCACCTTTAAAGCCAGTTAACCCAGCACCCAGGTCTGAGGTTTGGAGCTGTCTTTATTACTTGTGTGGGAAAACCAGGTAGAGAATCATCTCAGTGTTATTCTCAAGACCTCAGTTCCAAGGTGACGTGTGGCCCATGGAGAATCAGTTTATTGTGGGAATGTTCTCTGGGTGTGGTCAGGATGAGGCAGGGGGGTAGGACAGAGAGACCACCGATTTTCCTGATGTCCTGTGCTGGATCCATGAAGTATTGAGCAAACCATATTGTGTAGCTTTCCCGTTGGATAATGAGTACTGCTAGAAAAAGAACTTCCTATTTTGTATGTTGTGGTGCTGAAAGCCTGAACCCAACCCCGCGTACATTTGAGTGCTCTGTGTACCTAAATGTATCATCCCCAGCCATACTTGAAGAATCTCCTGTCCCTAACATTTATCAAGTGCTCGCCAAGGCCTGTTCTAGGTAGCTCACCTTCACTTGACCCTCTCAAAGTGCAGGCAGGAACCTCCTGCATCCTCCTGCTTTATAAATGTGAGCTTGTTAAGTAGGGGAGGTGGGATTTGAACCCATTGAGTTTGGCTTCAGCTCTGCCTGGTTCCTGATTATGCTGTACTTCCCTCTAACTGTGCATTTTACAGAAACACAGGTTGTCAGCCATAGGGGCTGTAGTGAGGCTCTGAGCAGCTTATTTCTGGGTTTTGTTTTTGTTTTTGTTTTAGTTTTATAAATTTTGACAGCTAGTTTTATTTCAAAAATGCTTTTTGTATCTTCGCTAAGGAAGATTAAAGAAACAACAAAACCTGCCCCTGAATTCATGAACTCAGTTTTTATGTGACTGTGTTTATAGTCTCGTCTAGTTTATGTTAGAGTCTTGTTGGTTTATGTGCCCAGAGTCTATGTATAAAGTATAGTTTTAATCAGACAGTTCATTTTTCTTGCTAGTCTAAACATTTTTGTTGTCACACTCTGCCAAGGTGCAGGTCAGCTGCTGTAGAAATCCACTGAATTACCCTTAATAAACACTTTAATAGGTGAAGAAATCCAAGGAATTCTGAATATTATATAGTGTAGCTTAAATAAAGTTGCTTTATTGTAATGAAGTCATAGTTTAAAACATTTCTTTTCTCTGTTAATTCTGGTTAGTGATTATGAGGATAAGAAAGGAAGAAGAACAATACACTGGAAATTTTAACTCAGCCATCTGACAGTCCAGGCCGCAGGCCTTGGCTTTCACATCCGCACAAACTTTCACGTTTTGCCTTTTTACCTTTGTTCTGTGGCTGGACAGGAGGCCTTCTTTGCTCATGGATTTATCTTTTAGAACAAAATCTCAATGAGTTACCAAATAAAACCTCCGCCTCCCATCTCCTCCTCTCTCCTTTCTTCTCTTCCTCTTTTGTCCTCTTTTTTTTTTTTTTTTTTTTTTTTTTTTTTTTTTTTTTTGTGGTACCCAGGACCTCGGTCACATAAGGCCAACACTGAGCGACATCCCCAGCTCTGATCAAAGCATCACTGATGAGTTGATTCAGGGAAATTCAAGGCAGTTCTCTTTTTTTTTTTTCTCGAGACAGGGTTTCTCTGTGTAGTCCTGGAACTCACTCTGTAGACCAGGCTGGCCTCGAACTCAGAAATCCGCCTGCCTCTGCCTCCCAAGTGCTGGGATTAAAGGCATGCACCACCACGCCTGGCTTCAAGTCAGTTCTTTAGAGAGACCTCTGTTGCGCTCAGATCAGTAGGTCTCTCCCTACCCAGACTGTGCAGCGTATTGTTTCTAGAGCACTAATTATCTGCAATCTTTAAAAGTCTTTCCTAAGATCTTATATTTTCACGACATTAGGGCTTCTGTCTCGCTTACCACCGCGTCTTGAGATTTTATTTGCTGCTTGCTGGAGACTCAGCAGTATTCCAAGAACATAAATGTTATGAAGGAGACAGGCCTTTATTTATTAAACATATCTTATATTTTTATAGGACATTCCCAATCCGAGGCTTTCAGATTTATGATGGGCCCATTCATCTCACAAAGAGCACTTTCAAAAAGTATGTGCCAACTCCAGACAGGTACAGCAGTGCAATTGGCTTCCTCATGAAGAACTCCTGGCAGACAACACCCAGGAATAACGTCTCCCTTGTGAAGTTTGGTCCACAGGTAAGTCTGTTCTCATGGCTCCTCCACAGGGACTGTGACGAGGGAAGGCAGTCACACATTCCCAAGGACAAGGTGCCAATCAAGGATGTGCCCTGAGTCTGAATGACAGGAAGGAAAGGGTGGTAGTAGCCATTCCTCACTCTCACACTGGATCCCACTGGGTTCAGGTGGGGACACAAGTCTGTGACTCTGACTGTTTTTTGACATGAGACGATGTCTTCAATAGGATAATGACTTAGAGTGGAGCTATGGGGAGATTGTCCAGATTTACAGGAACAAGATGGCTCATGAGTTTTGGGACACTGAGTAATAATCTGAACAGTAAACCCATCTCCACTAAGAGGTTTGGATTCTGCCAAGTGATACGTTTTTCTGTGGCTTATAGGGACAAAAAGTTGGTACGAGGAGGCATACTGGGGCAATGTGGTAGAAAATGGGTTTGGACAGAAGACTCTAAAGACTTAGAATCTGTATTTTGTATTTATGTTGCAGTTGCCCCCCAGAATATTTTTCTTAGCCATTTCACTGTTACCCACAATCCATAGGACAGTCTTCATTACCCACAATCCACAGGACCTCCAACCTTCTCCATCTTGCTGGTTCCCCGATAGCCGTGGCATGAGAGGGTCTGAGCCTCCAGCTCTCTGACTCACACACAGCCAAAACTAGAACAAAGTTTACTGTTCTCTCACCACATCCACACGAAACTCAGAGTGCCTTGGTTCAAAGTAGGGCTTGAGATGGGTTTTTCCAAAAGCCATAGGGTAAGAGAATCTTATCCGTCCTCGCCATGGTGGGGATGCCGTGGGAACAGTTTGTGAAAGCAAGAGATAAAGCATTGGTGGGACCGGGACCCGGAGCCACTTAACTCCAAGCCATGCCGTTTCCCTTTGAGGCGCTTATCATTTAGACGTGCTGTTGATGCACAAGCACCCCTGGTTGACGAGTGCAGAGTGTGTGCAAGTGCTTTTGTGGGCCTTGAAAATGTTAGTGGCTTTCTCCTAACAGGAAATAGCTAAAGGCTCTAAATAGAAAGCTTTTTTTTTTTTTTTTTTTTAAAACCTAGCTGGATGCTATATGTTTAGTGAAGGATTTATTTCATCTTTATCTGCTGTGCTAGGGATTCAAACCAGAGTCTTGCATACTCTGGCCAAAGTTCCACCAACTGAGCTACTGAGCCAGGCATGTTTTATGTTCAGATGAGACTGGACAGCACTTGTTTTCCAGCATAGTCAAGTGAGTTCAGCAGAATTTGGCCATCTTAAGCCACACTGTGTGTCGGTTTTGGACTGTTCTGATTTTTTTGCGGGGTATGAGTGATATATAAAGCTAAGAAAATCATCTAGCATGAAGTAAAATGATTATCGGTATAGTTTGAATAGATTTTTATTTAGTTCAGGTTTGATTTGCATACAGGGAAATGTACAGAATCTTACACATGGATTTCATTTATTTACTTCACTTTTTTGAGACAGGGTTTTTGTGTATGTAAGCCCTGGCCATCCTGGAATTCGGTTTCTGGACCAGGCTGGCCTGGAACTCACAGAGATTTGCCTGTCTCTGCCTGACAAGTGCTAGGATTAAAAAGTGTGTACTTCCAAGCCCAGCTGCATATGGAGTTAATAATAGTTTTCCAAACTGTATGGCTGGTAATGCTTTTTTCCTCCCCCAGCTTTATCATTTAGTGTAAAAGAAAAAAAAGAAATAAAAATGAAGTTGTAGCCGGGCGTGGTGGTGCATGCCTTTAATCCCAGCACTTGGGAGGCAGAGGCAGGCAGATTTCTGAGTTCAAGGCCAGCCTGGTCTACAGAGTGAGTTCCCGGACAGCCAGGGCTATACAGAGAAACCCTGTCTCGAAAAACAAAAAACAAACAAAAAAAACCAACCAAACAAACAAAAAAAATGAAGTTGTAGTTTAATGCTTCCCAGTCGAGCTTTAGAAATGTTTTTGCTCAAGAGTGTTGTTTTGTAGAGCTCAGATCAGCTACCACGGTTGACATCAGTGACTTATGACTTCTGTGCCTCAGCAGGAAAGCTTTAATACTACCCTGGGGCTCTGTGGCAGGTGCTGTGTGAGCCTGTAGGAGCCTCATTCTGTGATGGATCTGGTCTTCTCCGTTGCCAGGTCTCTCTGAACGTCTTCTTTGGAAAGCCTGGCCCCTGGTTTGAGGATTGTGAGCTGGATGGTGATAAGAACTCCATCTTCCACGACATTGATGGCTCTGTGACAGGATACAAGGACGCCTATGTGGGAAGGATGGACAATTACCTGATCCGCCATCCAGACTGTGTCAACGTTACTAAGTGGAATGCAGTGATCTGTAGCGGGACCTATGCCCAGGTAGGCCGGGCAGGTGGTCCAGGCCCAAAGCTCCCGGCAGTGCTGCCTCTGGGAGGAGGATGGTGACAGCAAGGTGACTTGGGGGATGGGAGGGTCCCAAGCACAGTATTTATAGAAGAGGGGAGGAAAGCAAGTGGCCATGGAAGAGAAAGGAAGAATGTTTTTCTAAAATCTCCCCGAAACCACTTAAATCAAAGAGGCAAGCCAGCAGTGCAGGTAAGGTACTTTGTGATACAACCGAGACAAGAGAAGCCACATTCCCTTTTTTGAGTCAAGGTCTCCCCATGCAGCCCAGGCTGGCTTGGAATTTGTGGCAATCCTCCTGGCTCTGCCTCCACTTCCTGTGGCCTGAGACTGCAGGCAGGCGCGGTAACAGATAGGTAGGTCTGATGTTTCTTGACCCTTAGGGTTTTCTTACTACATTCTGAGTGTGTTCCCTTAAGGGAGTTTTATCCTCTGCTTCCATGGTCCTTATCTCTGTGACATCTGACTTTGAAATAGAATATTAGCGAGTGACCGAGAAAGAGTGAGATTCCAAGGAAGGAACTGAGGTTTGGAAACAAATAGACAAGAAGGAATCCAGGGAAATCCTAGTTATATTATGATAGTCTGCGGAGATATGAAAGGGATAGCACAGATATATGGGGAAATACTTCTTTGAAATCATTAAGCTAGTATGTATTTGAGCAGGTGAGAGGCTTATTTGTAAAGTATGCATAGTTAAGAGCATAGACTCTGGAGTCAGACTCCCTGGATTCTGTTATGTGCTCAAGTGTGAGGTGGGTAAATTAAAAGGTATTCTGTGGCCATGCATAATGAGGACAGTGACAGTACAGGATACTCCATGGACTACACTTAGCATGTGGCCTGGCTGCCACTAGGGAACCTGCTGCCATTTGAAGAAGCAGGGCTGTAAGTCTCCAAACTGGTTTTAACAGGGAGAGGATGGAGGAAGATCTTACGGAGCTGAGGCTTCCTTTTCCCAGAAATTTGGAGGCTGAGGCAGAATCCTTAGCCCCATATTTAGGGTAGTAAAAGTGAGTTTAATAGCAGACTGCTAGGCTAGGCATGGTGGTGCATGGCTACGATTTCAGCATTCAAGAGGCAAATGCAGATGGAGTTCCACTTCATGGTTAAATTGGGCTACATAGTAAGATAGTATCTCAAAAAGAAAAATCAGAGGGGAACAAAGAATAAAGGAAGGGGCTGATCTGAGCACCAAGAAGGAAATTGGAGGAAGGACAAGGAATCCTCTTAAGTCACACTGGCTTGCAATAGCCGATACCAGATGCCTCTTTTATTGCGCGGTTTCGCCACTGACCTTGCCTTAGCAGCCAAGTGTATGTGTTTGTGGGTTCCTGCCTCGGTGCTTCTCCAAGTATGCCGTGTCTGATGTGGTTTTCATCCACTCAGTCTTCTGTAGCTGACATTCCTTACGACAGAATTCTTCATTATTCTTCTGACTTTGAAATGATTGTAAAAGATTGTTACTCTTAAGGAAAAAAATGTCTCAACTTGTTCTCTGTAGACAAAAAGGATGAAGGAAGATGAAGACTGGCCAGCATTTCCTGTTTATTTTATCAGTGTCTTTGTTGTGGGAATTCTCATTCCTTTGAACAGATTGGGGAAAAGAACAGTCATAGAGGAGCAGGTCATTGAAGGGTCAAGAAGTGGATGGAGACTTACCTACAGCGTAACAAGAATGATAATAAAGGGCTTTAAAGTGGGATCCCTGTCTTTCATTTTGTTCTTATTCAGAATTGCTCCTGGTCCACATTAAATGTCCCCATCAGTACTTAGACTCTTCAGATACTGTAAAATTAAAGCCAGAACAAAAATAAGGAACCTTAACTCTTTTTTAGTAGCTGCAGTTTTTATTAATTTTTTTTTGCTATGTGTCTGTGTACATGTGTGTATGTGTGTGTGTGTTTGTATGTGTGTGTATGTGTGCATATGTATGTGTGTGTGTTTGTATATGTTTGTGTATATGTGTGATTGTATGTGTGTATATGTATGTGTATGTGTGCATGCCAGACTATGACTGAAGATTGTGAATGTTCACTAATGAAGATGTTTTATGTCTATAAAGTATGTGGTATATAATTATAATAAGCTCATAATTTTCATAAGTTCTAGTTTTTAACTAAATACTATATGTTCTCATCCATAACTCCGTCAACCTTTTGACTCTTTGGGTTGGTAATGCTATTTGAGATAGGAGCCTAGTCATCCCCTTTTAGGAAGCAGGGTAATAATTTATTTCTGTTTGTAGCTGAGGGAAGGCTTGAGTCATTTATGCTTTCTGGGAGACTCTAGGAGTGGGATAATCATGGGTCAGGAAATCTTTCCTGAAGATTTAAAGTTTGGGCAGAAGCCCAGATGCATAGCTGTTTGCTTTTATTTAGGAATGACTTTAGTGTGCACTTGTGGCAGAAGGGGGAAGCAAGAGGAGGTCAAGACAGAATCTTCATGCTTGTTTCCAGCATGAACAACGTTGTAGAGGAGTCTAGTGAAGTTTTGGTGAAGTGTCAGGGTTCTGCAGATGATTTTACTCTCCTGGAGAATGTGTGGCTGGATACTGATTTGTTTTGGGAAATTGTTCAGAGGCTGTGCTGTGGAGGATGCCTTGGTGGAAGGCTTTAGTTTGGCCTGGACCGCAGTTCAAATGCTACTGGAAAAAAATTCAGGACTTTCCAGTTTATCTAAGTTTAACATCTTTTTCCAGATGCTGTAGAGAGCTCTTTAACTGTTATTTTTGAATAGGTGAAAAATGACTTCTTGGGCAAATGGTGGTCATGCAAGAGTAAAGCCAGAGCTCTCAGATATGAATTTTCCATCCTGTGGATCAGAGGGAAGACTTAGATTCGCCTGGAACGTATCAGTTTTCCCCTGTGTTTGCTGATTTGTGAGCTCTTGAGATGGATGGGTTTCTCTGACAAGCCACAGAAGTTCTCTATTCTGATGAATAAGCTGGCCTGTGGTGGTGGAAGTGATGATGTTGGCTAGCAGAATGAGGGTCTGGTTTTAGCCATGTCTAGCTTAAGCAGGCTGCATTGTAAGCATGGCTTACACCACTTGGCCACTGCTTATTTGGTCTGGCACTTAGCACAGAATCTCTCTCTTCAAAATTGAGAGGCCTTTAATGTATATTGGTAAGTTCTTGGAGCAGTTTAATCTTTTACTCACTTCCTTTCAATTCTTCTCTTTTTCTTAAAGGTGTATGTTCAGACGTGGAACACTCCGAATCTTAGCATGATCATCACACGGGATGAATACCCATCCCACCCAATGGTGCTTCGGGGTATCAACCAGAGAGCCATCTCTCCACAGTACCAGCCTGTCATCATGCTGGAGAAGGGCTACACCATCCACTGGAATGGTCCAGCACCACGTACCACTTTCTTGTACCTCGTGAACTTCAACAAGTAATGTTTCTCTTTCTGTCGTTACAAGCAATTGAACAGGCATTCATACCAGAGGAAAAAAAAATAACATAACATCAAGACATTTCATGGACTTTACTCTTGTGGAAAAGCTGTCTAGGCGGTATAGATGGAAGTATGATTGTGCATATTGATTATGCAAATAGATTTGGCTTTTTAATTGGTTCCCTTTTCTCCATCATCAGGGTGTTGTGTATGGAAAGGCTGTCCTACAGTGTAGTCTTCTTTGCTTTGTTCTTTGTCTCCGGAGATAGTTGGGATTAGATCCAGGACCTCAAGCATGTTAGCAAGAGATTTTATTCTTTAAGCCATGTCATCTGCTCAAAAGATAGGTTTTAATACCATCTGCTGAGTGCTGCAGTTTCCAAAGGCTGGCCCCAGTTTTATGTGGTTTTTCTGAGTAAGCTTGCGGAAAATTGAATTAAATTAAAAGGCTGTTTTTTGGTTTTTTTTTTTAAATCTTTTCTCTTTTCTTTCACTGCCTGTCCCCTTGCAACCCCCACTTCCCTGCCCCCAACACCCGAGGGGAAGAGGAACAACACAACCTTGCTATGTATTAGCTTAGTTTGTAGAAGCTTGGATAGAAAAATCCAAGTAAGGGTGATTGTGTATTGTCCTCTTAAAGGTAGGTTGATCAGACAGTCCCATAGAAGCCTTCAGCCTTAAGTGACCTCAATTCTTAACTTGGCTGTGAGGTCCAGCCAAAGTTCCAGTCTCACTAAGGATCAAGTCAGGATTCTTGGTCCAGAGAGAATGGCTCTGGTAGGATGGTGTCTGCAGTCTTGAGATCAGGAATAACTGGAATGAGACTGTGGACAGCTTTGATGACATGAATTGCTGCATGCCCACATGTCTCTGACTAGCAGAGAGGGTGGGAATAAACAACATGGGATGGTGGGAATAAACGACATGGATGCCAAGATGGTTTTAAGCAGCTTGCCTTCACAGCTTCTGCTTTATTCTGCTTCTCTCTCTCTCTCTCAGGTTTCACACAGCAGCCGTTCACTCACTCACTCTGCTCTCTCCTATGCTGGCTGGCTAACGCTGGTGCTGCTCTCCTCATCTGCTGGTCTCTGGCCTAACGGCTACGCTGGCTGGTGCTCTCTAACACTGGTCCGGTCTCCTCATCAGGTCTCTCTCTGCTATGCTGGTCTCTGGTCTCTGGCCCCCCTCATCTGGGGCTGCCCTCAATTTATATTCCCATTCTCACACCACCTTACACCACCCAATCATAAACACGCACATCCAAGGCAGCATGCAGGATTGGCTGATAGAATGGTATCGTGAGATATTGCGTTAATCTCTCCAACAAGTTATGCGCGCTACTTTTACTGCGCATGACTGAGACTGGGAGAAACAAGCGAGGTCATGGGGCTTGGCATAAAGCCAGGCTCCATCTTTGGCCCATGCGGCCGTGCCCGCTTCCAACAATGCATCTCTCAGAATCCCTCCTATGTAGGATTTATGCCTATGGTTTTGAGAAGCCCTCTGCTATCCAGCAGGAAGCCATTCTTCAAGAGGGTATGAGTGGATTTCTCAAGCCCAGTCTGGGGCTGGGAAAACGGCTACATTTGCCATATCATTCTTCAGCAGATTGACCTAGATCTAGGGGCCATTCAGTGCCTCGGTTCTGGCCCTAACTCATGAGTTGGCTCAGCATTAGGAGACTGTATGGGTGCCTCTTGTCTTGCATATTTGGCGGGGGGCACCAATGTGCATGCTCAGGTGCAGAAACTGCAGATTGAAGCTCCCTGATATCATCCTGAGTCCCCCTAGCCAGGAGTACAAGCTTAACTGGAGATACCCCCAAGTACAACAAGGTGTTTGTACTGGATGAAGCTGATGAAATGTTAAGCTGTGGGGTCAAGGACCACATCTATGATATATTCCAAAAGCTCAGCAGTATTAGGTACTATTGTCCTCTACAATGCCTTCTGATGTCCTCAAGGTCACTGAGAAGTTCAGATTCTTGTCAAGAAGGAAGAATTGACCCTGGAGGGTATCTGCCAATATATATCAGTGTTAAACAGGAGGAATGGAAGCTTCTCACACTGTGACTTCTATGAAACACTACCACTCAGGCAGTAATCTTTATCAGTACCAGAAGGAAGGTGGATTGATCACTGAGCAGACACATGCCTGGGAGTTCATGGGTTCTGCCATGGATAGAGATGTGGACCAAAAGGCACAAGATATGACCACGAGAGAGTTCTAGTCTAGTTCAACAAGAGTATTAATTACTACTGACCTACTGACCAGAAGGTATCAATTCTGACTATCTCACTAACAGGGAAAGCTACATCCACAGAATTGTTCATGGTGGTCAGTTTTACCATAAGGGGGTGGCTACTAACATGGTGACAACAGAAGACAGGAAGACTTTTTTTTTGGTTTTTCGAGACAGGGTTTCTCTGTGTAGCCCTGGCTGTCCTGGAACTCACTCTGTAGACCAGGCTGGTCTTGAACTCAGAAATCCGCCTGCCTCTGCCTCCCGAGTCCTGGGATTAAAGGCATGTGCCACCACAGGAAGACATTGAGACCCTCTACTGCACCTCCATTGAAGAGATGCCTCTCAGGGTTGCGAATGTCATTTGAGTGGCTGTCCTGATCCCTGTCCCTAGCCAGGGTTCAATCCTGGGGAGCCAGAGAACATCTGGAGTGGGGAGGGAAGGGAGCCAAGGGATGAACTCTTGTTTTTCTTTTTTTCTCTTTGAATAAATGTCACTTTCTCAGGAAAAAAATTTCAATCTCTTAGAGTATTAGAATGTAAGAGAGATTTTTCATAATAATGTCTGGCCATATTGAACTAACCAGTTGTCTGTCCTCATAATGTCACATTCAATCCAGGGTTGTATGTTTTACTAATTTATTCATTTACTGTGTGTCAGTTGATATAAAGATGAATGAGTTCACATTAGAGAGGAGGGGGAAATAGTGAGTAAATAGATATCTCTCCTTTCCTTCCCCTGTTCCTCCTCCTCTTCTTCCTCCTCCTTCTCTCCCTCTTCCTCCTCTTCCTCTTCCCCCTTTTCCGCCTCCTCTTCCTTCTCATCTTTCAAGTGGATATTAGATAAAAATACCAATCCTATACTCTGCCTAGGAGAGTCGAGCCAGGACAGAGCGAGGAGTTGTTATCCTCTAATGTATCAGTCTTGTTCAAAGTCCAGAGTTGAGAAAAGACCTCTTTGGCTCAGAATGGTAGATTTGGTGAATAGGATTTGGGGAACATCAGAGAAAGGGAAGACTTTAGACTAGAAAGGTGTGTGTGTGTGTGATCTTCCCCCTATGTCTCTGGGGAGCTGGTGTGAGGATACCTTGCAAATCCTAAACTCTATAGACATTCACATGATTCATCCATGATGTTTGCACGTAATTCACATTTAAACACCTCTGCATTCTTTGATCATCTGATTACTTTCCATGTTAAAGCATTGTAAATAGTTGTTACAAAATGGTGGCAAGGGAAAAGTGTCTATTTTCAGAACAGTTCTAGTGTTTGTTTTTGTTTTTTAGTTAGTTGGATCTGATTATGTGGAAGGCTCAGGGTAAAATAGTCTGGAATTGTGCGGTAGCCAGCTCATGGGATTTCATGCCGTCGTTCAAACCTATACCTGAAAATTGATTGCCTTGTTTATTTTTTTGGTCATGAAGCTTTGACTTGTTGGAATTTGCTTAGTAAGCAGTTGAAATAAAGAGAGGGCTGGGATCTGTGGTACAGCTCACTTACCACAATGGTGGATGCCCTTCCTGTGAGACTGGTGGGTGGTCCGGATGAACCATTGGTTTTTTTCTCTAACTTTGCTGTTTGCCTGTGTTCAACTGATGTCACCCAGCCCCGACACCTGGCACTCACTCCTTATGCTGACCCTTCCCTTTTCATCCCATTGTGGCAAACTCTCATTTCTGGCTCCCTAATGTCCAGTCCTGCCTTCATAGGTTATGGCTGAGTGTGGGCCAGCCACATCTTAGCCCAGATCCTCACAGCAGCCCCTCGCTCGGTCTCCCCACCTTCGGTCCCTTCTTCACATAGTGTTCCTGGTTAGATTCCTTCAGGCCCAGCCTGATGTTCCCAGTGAGTCAGAGAAGCCAATGAGGAAAGAACAGTAGGGTCTGAGGAGAAATGCAGAAGGGGTCAGTGTTCCTGGTCCTGTAAGTTATATTGAGTTGGATCAAGGGTTTGAGGTGAGGTATTCCAGTGAAATGATGGATAGGTTCTAGAAAGTACAATGCAAATGTTTTATTCAATTCTGAATTTAAGGGGGGAAAAGGCTTTAAAAGGAAAAAGGGTGAGCCCAGAGTTTGAAAAATCAACACAAGCATGAAATACAGTCATCTTTTCCTAGCCTAATTAGCTGAAAGTTCATAAAAATTATATGATGGGCAGAGGCAAGAGGAAGAGATGAATAATTTTTCTGAATTTAGTGTAATTACAGAGAGGTCATAGTGCTACGTCTGCAAATAACACTTTAAACATTTAAATGCTGTACTTATTAAGCAAAATATGGAAAATTCAGACAAACAAAGAGAAAATAGAGATAATCCTTAATTCCAACTAAAGCAAGGCAAACAAGCACCATGGTCGCGATTCCATTCACCCGCGGGTTTTTCTGAACTCTGGATAGCCTGTAGCTGTTTAAACAACCACGAAATACTTAATAAGACAGCTTTGCTTTGAGAGCTTTCTGTCTGCATTACTATTTATCCCTTAGTGAGACTATTTGGTGAAATGTATGCACCATTGCTAAATTCTCACTCCATGTTAAAGCTCTTTAGAATGATGGAGGAAGATTGTGACATGGCCAGTGGCGGTGTGCTGGCTGCACAGCCTTGGATATATAGTTAGTGCATTGCACTGTCCAAGCCAAATGCTTAAAATGACTTAGGATATATTTATATTATCACAATAAAAAAAAGTCACAAAGGAAAATACTCAATCAAAGAAAATATTTTAATTTTTTTTAAAAGAAGTAATTCTATATCTAAGGACACTCAAGAAGAATATTGTAGTAGTTTGGTAGTATGGATAAATGGCATATACCTTCATTTTTCTCATTTGTGCAATTGGAAAATCACTTAACTGCAGTTTTAAAAGACATCTGTGTGCACATGTGTATGTGTGAGTACGTGTGTGTGTGTGTGTGTTCAAACATTCTCTCAAATGGTTTTACTAGCTGGCAAATACTCAGGATGTTGATGGTTTTATGTTAATGTCCCCATATCCAGCTTGAATTTTATCTGTTTAGAGCATATGTTACCTAATTTTAATTTACAAATAAATTCCAACTTCTCTTGGAACCAAATTTTGGTGTTCATATTTTTGTTAGATCATATTTCTGTTGTATACACATTGATAAAAGATATTTGGGGACTAAAGAAGTTATTAGGTTCGGGATTCAAAAGGCAGAGAGAAACCATTGTGTAAGTTTTGTATGCTGCAGTGTTCAAAAGACAACAGCTCAAGTGTGAATTTTTTTTCTGTCTCTTTTAAAGGGATGACTGGATCCGGGTTGGCCTCTGTTACCCAGCCAACACGAGCTTTCAGGTTACCGTTGGCTTTCTGCAGCGGCAGAACGGCTCATTATCCAGAATCGAGGAGTATGAGCCTGCGCTGTCGATAGAGGAGCTGCAGAAGAAGCCGTCTGAGAGAAAATTCTATTTTGACTCTGGCACAGGGTAATTCATGGAAGCAGTGAATGAGAACTAATGCTCTTTTTCTTTAAGGATGAAATTGCTGGCTCTCTAGCATAGCTTAGAACCCTGGGATGCTGATATGTTTAGCAGGGCGCTGGAGTGGACATATCTGCACATTACTATTAGGGGTTAGGAGCAAAGTTCAAATGACCAGCTTTGTAGTTGGCAGTAGGACTCAAGTGAAGATATTTGCTGTTTACTTATTAAGGCAATTTAGGGGAAGAGATTATTATTGTCAAGAGCCATCACTAGGCCCAACTGAAAGTAAGAATAATTTGTTCTTCCACAACAGCTCTGTGATAGTTATTTATATAAGATAGTGATTGTATTTCACTGAAATCCCATTTCCCCCTTCTAACCTAAAGTTATTTCTCAAGCTGACCATGAGTTTTTAGATATCACTGTGTAACCACGGCATATTTGCTTCCAACTTTCTCTAGGCTTCGTGCATCTTTCCACTTTTTAATTCCTATCCTGCTCTCCTGGGGTCCTGGTGGCTTTGTCTGCTTTTGTCCAGTTACAGTCTCTCAGCCTGTGGGCTATGGTAGGCTTGATCTCCTCTTCTCTCCAGCAAGTAGCATGCTCCTTCTGACTCTGTCCTAGGCCCACAGCCCACTATCTAGGTATAAAGACACCAAAGAAGATGGGGTTCATTTCTCCAGTCACTGAAGCAAGGTATTAGAGAGCGAAAAGCTTAAATGCTGTAAGTCCGACAGTGGGGTAG
The DNA here is from genome assembly GCA_902729485.2 of Mus minutoides. Taxonomy (NCBI): domain Eukaryota; kingdom Metazoa; phylum Chordata; class Mammalia; order Rodentia; family Muridae; genus Mus; species Mus minutoides. The sequence goes on from LR749519.1 coordinate 1,402,029, forward strand.
TTACTGTGCCTTAGTGGGTAACTAACAGAGTACCTACCTAACAGAGTTACTGCCTAGAGTAACCAGGGACATCCTGGAAAGAGAGCCACGATAGCTAATTCTTGGGCAATTGGGAGAAAGTAGAAACAGCTGAGTGCGGAGTCGCAGGCAGAGGAAACTCCACAGATGCATGGAGGCATGAGCTAACACCGGCATGGCATGTGTGGGAAAGACCAAAGGTTCAGAGTGGGAAGAAGTGGGAGCAAGGTTGCTTGGGGGAAGAAAGCTGGGGTTCATTTGTTAATTATCTGGTTAAACTCTGTTGAGGAAGCAACTCATTTGCCCTCCGGTACCCTCTTCCCAGCACCCATTGTGGTCATCTTAAGAGTTTCCAATTTTCAATCTCTAATTAAATATAAATAGTCTTAACTGGATCTTTATTTTGTTGGTGACATAATTTCCACATTCTCAGTGGAATTTTCACAAAAATTAATGGGACAACCAAATTTGAAAGGGTGTTCCAGTGGCCACAAATTAGTGATTATGCATATACAAAGATGGGACATTATTTTCTGGTTTGGGTATTTTAAAAAAAATACAGTTTCTGAGACCTATTTTTCTATTCATTTTGACAATTTAAATTATATATTAAAAGGCTCTTGCCTATTTAGCAATTTAATGCTGTTATTCTTTAATTATGCTAAAATTACTAGATGTTGGGACAGTCACCAATTTTCTTAACTTTTGGGGGTTGGGGGAAAAACAGGGTATCATTTATCAACTCTGGTTGGCCTGGAACTTTCTCTGTGTAGACAAGGCTACCTTTGAACTCACAGAGATCTACCTGTCCTGCCTTTTGAGTGTGTTTTGTTTCTTCTTTGAGAATTTTGTACAGTCCATTTCTATTGTATTCTTACCTTTCAGTTGTAACTTTTCCTTGTCAATTGACCTCATCTTAGAATGTGACCTCTTGGTTTCTGGTAATGAGCCACATTTTATCAAGTCTTTTGAATCTTGCTAGACTTCTTTGATTTGGAAACACTAGGTTTTCAGATAACACAGCAGCATGTCTTAGAACTTGGGTTTTCTCTTTGTCTTAGTAGGGAGACTATAAATCAGGACTGATGAAACTGTTCCCTTAGCCTGGTTTTGGTTTGATTGAGAAGGACAGACCACAGGCCCATGTGCTCTTCGCAAGCACCATAGGGCTTTGACTGCCTTAGCCTTTGTTAAATAAGCTACAGTTGCTATTTTATTATTCCTCTTCCCACAGTGTTTTATGAGCAATAACTACAAAGGGAACAGCTGATATTAATGCCCTATAGTCTAAGCTCAATATAAATATAGTTTTCAAGGAGTTTTTGAGACAAGCTAAATTCCATCTTCTCAGATGATCTCTTGAACTAATTTAAACAAGAAATCAACCCTGATGTCTTTCAGGACAGCTGAATGAAACCATCAGCATACTCCCTCAAGGCAGTCATGAATTTGACTTGTTGCACTAGGGGGATGAAGAGGAAAGCGAGGCACTTTATTAGCTTTGCAATTTATTTTTCTTTTAAGGAAAAGTTACTTTATTGGAGAAATATCCCCTTGGCCATGAATCAAGTTGAGAAATGTTATGCTTCTGAGAGGAACTAACATCAATTGACTTGGTTTCTATTTTACAGGTTATTGTTTCTGTATCTCAGAGCCCACAGCCACAGAGATGGCCACAGTTACTGTTCATCTCAGGGATGCGAAAGAGTCAAGATTCAGGCAGCAACAGACTCCAAAGATATCAGTAACTGCATGGCCAAAGCGTACCCGCAGTATTACAAGAAGCCCTCGGCGGTCAAGCGCAAGCCAGCCATGCTCACGGGGCACTGTCAAGGCTGTGGCACCCACCAGGTAAGCAGGGAAGAGGAGGGGGCCTTTGGGAAAGCCACAGATTCTTGTCTTGGTAGCAGGAGCACTTGGCTTTGAAACATCTATCCATACTGACACCTCTTGAATTTGGGTTCGTTATAGAATGTGTTGCTCATAAGAAGCAGAACAGTCCCCATTTGTAGCAAAAGTATCTTTTCTCTTGATTAATTTACCTTGATGATGAGTTGATTATAGGTTATTGCACTGATTAAAATTATTTATTTAGAATCCTATTCCTATAGTACTGTTGGGTTTATATGTCTAAAAGTATTATAAAACCGTTTTGTTTATTCATGTATGTATTGAATGGTTTTTGGAGATACATGGTCTCTTCAAGTGAAGGAAGGCCTTGAACTTCCTATATATCTTAGGATGACTTGAACTCCTGCTCTTTCTGCCTCTTTCTGTTGAGTACTGGGATTATAGGCATATGCCTCCATGCCCCATAATTCCTTGTTTTATTAGTAGTAGTTTGAAATTCCAGCTCATGTCAGAACTTGTTTCCTTCCTTTAAGGCATATAAGGCCACTATTTTGAAGCCTATGCTATTATATTTTCTTGTAACTGAAAATGCAGACTGACTTTGGTTAGAAGTAAAAATGCTTCTCTTGATATGCTCTTGCTTAGAATATATTCTAGTTAGCTTGGGAAAAATGGCAGTTGAAGCAAATTGCTAGAATTGCACACAGATGGGGTCCCAAGGAAAGTTAGACCAGTTCCAAGGGAAAACGAAATTGAGAACTAATAACGACCTGACATACTTAATATGGAAACGAATATAGGTGAAGGAAGACATGGTTCCGACGCTGGGCTTCTGGGCCAGCTTCCCCTGGGATCCTGTCTGTCACTGGAAATTCCTCCTCTACTGCAACACTACTGAGTTAGTGCTACAGCCCGAGCCCAGCAACCTCCATAGCCTAGAAGATGCAGATGCCATGTGCATCGAGCACACGCCACACCAAAAAAGAGAGCTGGAATTTCAGTGGAAGAGTATATGTTTAGCATATTCAAGGCCCTACATTCTGGTCAAAGCATGACATAGAAAATAAAAATTTATATGAACCAGGTAAAGCCCTTATCTACACACATACACACACATGCAAACACTCTTCATGCACACAGGGCTTGGCATTTGTTGGCAGGCTTTCAGGAGAGCAAAGATCATTAACAAATATGAGAAAGTGAGGCAGTGACAGTAAATTGCCAATAAAAAAACCTGCTGGGTGTCAATTTCAAAGCCAGCCTGGGCTATAGAGACCCATGGAGTATTTTTGCCTTTAGGTAATATTGCGGTACACTGAGTTCTCTAGCCCAGTGTTCAGAATATCCTTCCTTATTAAATAAACTTGATAACTTTTCAAAATGACTTGATCATCACTGGTGTCCCCCCCCCCCCCCGAAATGGCTTCCTTTAGTTTTAGTTGCTATTTCATAGACACATAGAAGAATTCATTTTGAGAATATTGATGCCATGTGGTGATAAATGGCCATAACTGCAAATACTTGAAGCTAAGGCAAGAGGGTTTCAAGTTTGAGGCCAGTCCGGTCTACAGTAGAGAGCCCTCATCTCATAAAGAAAACAGGAAGACAGGAGCATCAGTGCAGGCTGGCTGCGCAGCTGCAGTGCATTTGAAGTGTTTGGGAGCATCCAGTTTACTTGGAAATCTGAGAAAAGTGTTTGTATCTCAGAGCCAAACACATGTGTATTAGAAGTAATTAGAAAAATTCACAGAACTCTGCCCCAAACTAAGACTCAAAAGAAATACCCAACTTCCAAATGTCGCTTGGTGAATCTGTTGATGGTGGTTTATACGGACCATATGCTGGTCTTCTGCCTGGGAATTGTGAATGAGTCAGGTTGGTCGGGGAGGTTGATCGTAAGGACCAGGAGTGAATTGGAGGAGTGAAAGGGAAAGGAGAAGGTAGAAGGGGCAGAGTCAGAGGAACCAGGGAGGCAGGAAAGAACAGGAAGTGCTGCTGGGAAGTGGAGGACCACTCTGTGACAGGTGATAGAACAGAGGGAAATGGGAGCCTGGGTGTAATGATTGGCTGTTTGAGAGAGGCTGGCCCTGTTCAGGACAATAGAAGTTGGTTAACAGTATAGTCCTTATATAGAGACTTTTCTTGGTCCTAGATCATTTCAGGATAATTGGTCTGACAAAGATCTCTTAAAAAGACATGCTCCAGGGCTGGAGAGATGGCTCAGAGGTTAAGAGTACTGACAGCTCTTCCAGAGGTCCTGAGTTCAATTCCCAGCAACCACATGGTGGCTCACAACCATCTATAGTGGGATCTGATGCCCCCTTCTGGTGTGTCTGAAGACAGCTATAATGTACTCATAAATAAAATAAATATTTAAAAAAATGAAATTTACTTAAAAAAAAAAAAAAAAAAGATGGGCTTCAGGACTGGAGAGATGGCTTGGCTGTTAAGAGCACTTGCTATTCTTGCAAAAGAGTTTGGTTCCTAATACTGATAGAGGGTAGCTTGGTTCACAACAATCTGTAGCTCCTCCTCTAGGGGATTTGATGCTTTCTCTAAGCCTCCATGAACACCTGTCCATTTGAACATACATATACATGCACACACATGCATACATAGGCAGGGAGAGACAGATATAAATAAATACTTAAAAATTAAAAATAAATACAATTTAAAAAAGATGTACACCTGATTTTCCATGAAATATTTATAATAGTTTATACTTAGCACATATTACTGAGTTAATTTATTGACTTGATTGTGTGTGGGAGTCCATCCTAAGCATGTGATGAACCACTGAGCTAGACACATCTCCCCCCAACCCCATTGATTCCATGAACAAGGTTATACTTGCTGAAAACTGTGATTTTTCCAAAAACCAAGAGGCATACACATCCTATATTACTTGAATGAGATAGAATTCCAGGTCATGAAGTAGGTATAAAAAGTTCAGATGAAGGAATGGTCACTTGGTATGTTTCCAGGGACCTGTGGGCATGGATACAGTTGCCTTTAAAGATGCAATGTGTTCTTGTCTAGATGGTGTTTACCAGTGACCCTCACAAAAGCTACCTCCCTATACGATTCCAGTCACCTGGGAAAGCAGAAATTCAGCGCGGAGATCCATCCATTATTTCTGTAAGTACAGTCTGGTGTGGCCCCAGACTTTTGGGGGCTGCTGTAAGAGAAACTGCCACAGTTTAGAAGTGACAGAAACCTACTGCTCACAGTTTTAGAGCTGGGAAATCCTAGATCAAGGTAGTATTAGAAGTAATGTCTAGGGAGGGCTGGTTTGCTGGCTCTTAGATTGTCTTCTCTGTGTCCCATCCTCTCTTGGCTGTAGTTTAGAAGATTCGTTCATCATTCCTAAGGACGTACCCCCTCATTCCACAAATGCTCAGTCTGCCTCCTAATGCTGTCACATTGGGGGCTAGAATCTCACAATAGACATCTGTAGGAGTACAGATATCGAGCCACAGTGTTGCTTCTTGGCCTTTTGGCCAAGTACAGACCACGTGCCTGTGAACTGCTGGGACTTCTGGCTTTGATCTTTAATCCTAGTGACATGCATTATTTCTGGGACCAGTCACAGGTTTGTCACCCACTTTGATTTACTGGTGAAACTTAGGTAGAAATACCTCCTTAGTGGTTGTGTTTAAAGGTTCTTGGTTTGTTTTTCTTGTTTTTCAAGTGGATTGTTATTAATTACTTTAGGCTAATGTTAAAAATCTGTTTATATTACTTTCTATTCACCATTACAGAGGGAAAGGCACTTTTCATTAGGGAATAATTCTGTCCATTCTTCTAACAGTCTCCTGTGGTCTCTACAGGAGTTCAGTTTGTTAAAGCAATGAATAAGATAGTCACAAATCCAAGTATATGTGGACAGAATTAGGTTTACACCTGCCCATTTTTTTTAAGGGAATAATATATATGTAACATGAAATTTCCCATTTTACCCAGACTTATGCCCAGTTTTATGAAGTACATTCATAATGGGTTGCTATCAGCCACCACCTAGCTCTGACTTCCACAGTCCTGACCAACAGTTGCCCTGCTTCTCTTTGCACATATATCTCCAGAACTTTCACATTGTGATCCACCTCTGAGGCCTTGGCATGGTGTTAGTCCCTTCTGAAAACTTCTTTCTCCCTCCATTCACTGATGTGGTGTGTGTGTTTGTGTGTGTGTGTGTGTGTGTGTGTGTGTTTGCAGTGGGGATGGGGTGCCCTTTTCAAGCGCAGTTTGAATTGCTGAGGATATAGATTTTCTTGTCTTCCATGAAATGTAAATATTCTTATATTTATAAATAGTGGGTCATGTATATTTTCACATATAAAATTCACTCCAATGGGTAGACAAGATGGCTCAGTGACTCAGCCCTTGCCCTCATGCTCAGCTACTTGAGTTCAATCCCTGGGGCTCTCATAGTGGAAACAGGAAACTGACTCCTATAAGTTATTCTCTGACCTACACACACACACCCATTCCTCACACACACACACACACACACACACACACATACACACACACATATACATGCACACACAGGAGATAAAATGTAATTAAAAGAGAAAATACTACTATAGCAGAACTATTTTCTGAGTTACAGCAATTTAAACAGAGCTAAACAAATCATTTTGTATTTTCATGAGCTAATTCATGGGTTAGAAATTGTTCAGGAAGGACAGGCACAGTGAGGAGAGCCTGTGGAACCCTTGTTAGCTGTCAGTGCAGTGTGATTTGCTCTTAATAGACAGAAGCAGTGTGTGGCTAGTATGTAGTCATTTTTGTTTTGTCTCTTCTCCTTTTGCTGAGAAGACAATATTTGGTAATTCTGGCTTTCCTCTTTATTCTTGAGTCAAGATTTTCATAAGTAGCCCAGGCTAGCCTGGATCCTTCTGCCTCATAAGTAGCCCAGGTTGGCCTGGACCCTTCTGCCTCTTCATTTGGAGTGCTGAGGTTATAGGCATGTGCCTTCATGCTCTGATTGGCATTTCTCCTCTTGAGAAGATCACAGATCGTGACTTAGGGAAAGGTTTTGTGAAACTGTGTGGTAATCCTGCCAACAGAAGGGAGAGGAAGGTCAACTTTACCACTGGAGGCCTCGCGGGCCTTCTCTCAGCAAAGCTGGAGCCTTGACTGCCCATAGAACAGAGCCTCAGGACAGGAGCCAACATTAGTTGACTTTAAGTAGAGTGCCTTAGTTACTTTTCTGTTGCTGCGAAGAGATACCATGACCAAAGCAACTTATAGGAGCATTTATTGGGGCTCAGCCTGTGGCTTCAGAGGGTGAGGCCATGACCATCATGGCAGGGAGCATGGCAGGAGGCAGGTAGCCATGGAGTAGTAGCTGAGAGCACACATCCTGAGGCAACAATCAAAAGGCTTTTAAAATCTCACACCTACCCCATGTGACACACCTCTTCTAACAAGGTCATATCTCCTAATCCCTATCAAAGAATTCTGCCAGCTGGGGACCAAGCATTCAAATAGATGAGACTGTGGAGGCCACTGTCATTCAAACTGCCATATAGAGATAGGGAGGGGAGAATCTATGTCTTAGATGTCAGAGTGAGCACAGGAAAAAAAGCAAGAGAGAGAGGGTGTGTGCGGGAGGACAGACAGAGGGACAAACTGTAAAGAGAGTGCATAGCCCAAGACAGAAGAGAGTTGTGTTTTGGCACCTACAGTGGGAGGTGGTTTTTTTTTTTTTTTTTTTTTTTTTTTTTTTCTCAATTCTGTGGCTTTCTAACAAATTTCTTTAAAAAAAAATGTGGCAGAGCTCAAAGATTAAGTATAAATTGGAAGGAAACAGACAAGTTAGCATTCTTGTTGTAAATAATCATAAAGGTGGTTTTGTGAAATATGTTTTGGTGATTTTAGGGTCAGTAGGGTGCTAACATGACAAACAAGGTCATATACATTTGGACCACAAATACTTGTGGCTTGCTTCCTTTAACTTCTTTAAGATATCTTTAAGGAAGACAAGTGCCATCTTAGCGGGCAAATTTGGTTTATGGGTTGTCTTGCAGTGTCTTACCTCTCAGCCAGGTTCCAGTGTGAGGGTGTCTTTCTCTTACTGCGTTTCCTCTGCTCCACACCATTCTCTTTTTGTCCCAGTAGCTTATAGCTTAAGGATAAAAGTCCCACTTGGCCATTTTGATGTCAGAAGAGAGATTTGTATTTGTAGGAGAAAGAATGCATTCAGTGGATTTGGTATTCTGGACCAGATGCAGATGGGGCCTTCCACGGGTTATGTGTGGTTGGTGGTAGCACCTGGGCTCTGACTTCCAGACCTCAGTGATAACATAAGTGTTCATGCTGAGATCTGGACACTTCAGGGTTACCCTCACAGCTGAGGAGGTTGCCCTCTCTTGCTTAGAGAATGTTATCTGGCCAGCAAGGACTCCCCTCCCCACTTCCCAGGAGAGGCTAGAAGAGCCTCTTAACCTTTTCCCATCCTTAGCCTTCTTTCTGCAAAGGAATTTTTATAAAAATGTGGGATATAAATATGTAAAATACCTACACAAATCAAACACTTGCTCCTGACAAACAATAAAGAAATCAATTTCAAGAGAATTCATTGGTCTGCATATAATTTTACTAAGTATTGCCAAAGATTAAAGTGAATTCAAATAGTGAGTTGGATATTTTTGTCCATATTTACAAAAAGAAATAAATTTTGGCTGCATCTCTGATACTTTAAGATATAAAGCATCTTTCATGTTTTTTTTTTTTTTTAGTTTATCCATATTTTGACATTATAATCACTAATGCTTGGAATTCTATCTTACATAAATACATAGTACAAAATGGCAAAAGGATTTTTAGGGTCATTTTAGAAATTATTGGGAATGCTGTCCTAATCCCAGGCCAAAATTTACTGGGTGAATTTTTTTTTTTAATGAAATACAAGTCATCATCTTAAACAAATTTTTAAAAACCAAACATTCTAACACAGTACATTCCAGAGATAGCCTAAGTTGGTACTTAGACGCACAAGAAAGATAGTAGGAAAATAGGGTTTTGTTTTTCCATAATTCAGCCATTATTTTTCTCCCCGAACAGAAGACTTTGTGCATTGAACACACTGCAGGCAGCGGTGTGCAGTCTTTCTTTGACTCAGCCGGGGTGTCCGAAGCAGCATTTGCTGGGCTATGGGTCGTAGCATGCACAGTGTAAAGTGCATGCGCTGTGTGCTCAGAACTGAGGCTCTGGTAAAGTCGTGTGATGCCACGAGGCTGAGCACAGCCAGAAATACCCTGGGTGCATTATGTGTTTCATTTTTTATATGGATCTTGGGGTTTTATGCATGCTTAACTTTTCAGTCATGGGACTCTACACGGGGATACCGTCTACAGTTGAAGAAACTGAAATCTAGAGGAACTTAGGAACCTCTGTAGACATTTCAGGGAGACAGTGTCAACCAAACTCAATAGTGTAACTCGAATCCTGGGTTTAGAAGGAGCTTGAGAAAATTCAGTCCTCCTGGGGGTGTTTCTGAAATGGAGATGACATTGTGTGGCCTTTTTGTATTCTCAGGTCAATGGTACTGACTTTACCTTCCGGAGTGCGGGTGCCCTCCTCCTCATTGTGGATGCCTGCAGTGTGCCCTTCCGGTTGAAGGAAAAGCGGATGTTCCTTTCTGCAGATGTCAGTCACATGGAAGAATATTTAAAGGCTAGCATCCCCCCAAGGTAGGCCAAGCTTGCCCTGCACCAGAGAAAAGCTACTTCAGGATATGATTTCTCGCTACCATGGCACATGCTTGCTTCTGAGCTCTGTTTACTCCATGAACATCCCAGGCTCCCTGAGCTATCCCTTCCCACCTCAGACTGATCCCTGGGCCACTGGCAGATCCCAAATGCTACATTTTATGGCTGATAGGAAGGCTCCTAGGAAGAGAAAATTTTCATTGCTCAGCGCTTACTAATGCTGCTTTTAACAACCTACTTCCCACCCAACTGGCTAAGAAGGCTTATAATTTTGAAATAATTTCCTGGTAGTTTTCTTCATTGGTCCCAATGATGGACTCTCGTACAGCCTTATACAGTCACTGGTATTCAGGAAGTCATCACTCAGGTCGCCTGGTATCTGGAAAAGAGTAACTTAAGTGGGTGCATGTCCCAGCTCTCTTTTAAGAGCAAAGTCTGATTTTGTTGTTGTTGTTGTTGTTGTTTGGGGTTGACCAGACCATGCAGGAGGACAAGGCGAGGAATTTCCAGACCCTTGTTGCCGTGTAGTGGATGTTAAGTGCAGCTTTTAAGGTTAATGTTTCCCGTTTTCTGTGTAGTAAACCTCACCTGGCTTTCTAGTCATTTCCATTGATCTGATGCTATATGTAGCCTGCAGAACTGCCTCCTAATAAGTCCTATAAAGTCTTTGGATTATTTTGGCATAAACTCTGTGTACACATGTTCATGCCATTTGTGTGTATGCATGTATGTGTGTGGAGGGGGTCATTCATCAGTAATCTTCTCTCAGTAGCCACAGAAGTATGATTTGAATTCCCCCAGCAGATACCCAAATCTGCAGGTGCCCATGTCCCTTGTTGAAGGTGGTGTAATATTTGCATATAATCTAAACGGTCTTATCATCTCTCTGTATGATGGCAAGATCCACACGAATGCCATTTAAATACTTGCTATATTATATTGTTTAGGGAACAGTGATAAAGGAAGAAGTCTCTTTATACTCAGAATATGTGCAGATCTCACCCCCCTTTTCATTCTGTTTACTCTATATATGATGGAATGTGGGCCCATGCATGCCAAGGTGTACACAGAGATCAGAGAATATCTTGCAGGATTGTTTTTCTCTTTCTACCATGTGGGTTCTGGGAATTGAACTCAGGCTGTTGGGCTTGCATGGCCAGCACCTTTGCCCGCTGCACCGTTTGGGCGGTGCTTTTTCCCAAATAGTTCTGATGAGTGACTTGTTGAATTTATGAGTGCAGACCCTGTGGATAAAGAGGACCAACTACAGGTCTGTCTAATGGTTCAGATAGTTTTAAAGAATTCCTTTCTGAGGTTTCTGAGCTCTTTGAAGATTCTTCTTGATGTTTAAAAACCTGTCTACTCACTTTTCTTAAAATAACCTAGGATGTAAATCTTACCATAAATATTAGAAAACAGAATTTTGCAAGGTACCCTGTACACCGAAGATTTAAAAGCCTCTACCCAAGGAGAGGCTTTTTAGAGTAAGCTCTTCTCCATCTGGCTGCTGGCTATATTGCTCTTTAGTCTTCATTCTGAAGCTTGTGTTTCGGACCCTAGGATTGCTGTGTATGTATACCGCATTGTAACAATGTTGAGAAGATATAGGGCAGGAACCAGGGGTACAGGAACATGTTTATAGTGTTTATAATCTCAGCGGACACAGGAGGATCACTATACTGTCTACCTAGCAAGTTCTAGCCAGACAGGCTTCAGAATGAGGTCCTTTCTCAAAAAGAAAGAAATGGAAGTTATGTTATAGCATGTGTACGTACGTGAGTGTTAAGGACTTTCCCAGATAAGCTGGATAATTCCATCCTGTGAAGAAGTTGAGATCTGCAGGACTGCTGTGGCTAGTTCTCTGCAGTAATTCTGAGTCCAGTCACCACTGCTTTAGGAATACTGCACCAAGAGCCCACAGCCTCGCCCCAGTCTTCAGCACTTGTCAAATCCCACATGAAGATTTGCATTGCTAAAGGAATCACAGCCAGAGTTCAAGAGGGATTCTTTTTCTGAATGGAAACCAACACTGAGATGCCCCTAACTAAATTAAATTATGAAAGTCACACATTTTTCTCTAAGTGGGATAAACAGCTTGCTTTCCTGTTGTACTGGTACTGCAGTCCACATCTAAGAATGCTAAGTTCTTTTTAAAGACATTATACTAATACAATAAGCTTGATGGTCAGATACTAAAATAAACCTGGAAGCCATAGTGTCTCTACCAGCAACAAAAGCAGGAATCTACAAACAGCTCTTAAGTATTGTGTTGATTGCCTATACAGTGAAGATGACTTTTTTTTTTTTTAAATTTTACTATGTACGTGTGTGCCTGGTGCCTTCAGAAACCAGAGGAGGGCATCAGATACATTAGAACTGGAGTGCAAGTGATTGTGAGCTGCCATGTAGGTGCTGAATATCAAACCCTGGTCCTCTAGTGGGACAGCAACTGCTCTCAACTGCTGAGCCTTCTCAGTAGCCCTAAAGATGGTGATTAAAACAAAGAAACAAATAAAGTTTTAAACCATCGAGAGCATCGTATATTTGTTGTTACTTATTTGTTGTTCCTATTGCAGCACTGGAGAGTCTAGGGCCTCACTATGCTAGACCAACACCGTACTGGTCGGCAACCCCGCTTTTATTTTTACATTTTGAGCTCGTGTTCACCTATTCATCATAGAGATGTTGACACAGAGAGTGGTAGAGCATCCAAGAGAAACTGAGACCACTCTCCCTGCCCTCATGCCTACATGAGTCTTGTGGGTTTCCCTTTGTTATCACCCTTCCAAGAACACGAGAAGTTCCCTTTGCGGCAGGGAGATGGGACTTGTGTCAGGCTGAAAGGCATCTGTTTTCCTTTCTAAATTTGCCTTTATCTGGTATGCCTCTGGTGTCCTTAGTCGAGAAAGATTCTCGGTAAATCCATGCTGTGTGACCAGCATCCGTGCTGATTATCTAACTTGGACCCACAGGTCAATCGTTCTGTTGAGCACAAGAGGAGAAATAAAGCAGATGAATATCTCGGATTCATTAGCACTTCTGGGATTGGCCAAGCCAGCACATCTTTACAGCAAAGGTTTGTATTGGCAGTATCCTGTGACATTCCTACGATGCCGCAGTGAATGTATTTTTATGGTGGTGTTTGTGTGCTAGACTGTTCTCATGAGCTTTGCCCAAAATGAGCATCGTTAAAATCATTTCTTGATAAAGGACTGTGTTGAAGGAAGTGTGTTAGGATATGGCTTGTCATTTGGGAGGCAAGAGTTCATTGCTGATGTAAGGAAGTGCAGGTGTTTTTTTTTTTTTATCTATATCTATATTTATAATTGTATATATACACATATAAATATAAAAAATCCTGTCTTTGTTTTGTTCAACTCTGACTCATTTCCCTCATTATCTTGTTGGAAATAGTAGCTTTACACTTCAACTTTTTTCTCTCTCACTTTTTATAGGTAGCATCGTATTTTTGGGATTCAGTGGAAACTTCGCACCATCATGGACTAAGCTGTTCACCAGTCCCGATGAGCAGGGCCTCGGGGTGCTCGAGCAGTATCTCCCTTTGCAGATGGAGGAATATGGGTGCTCCCGGACCGGCAGTGTCCACAGAAGAGACCTTGACCTGTTACAGCAGGCTTTGAAAGGGCTTTAGAGACTTGACTGTAATTGAAGTGCTGGGAAAGAAAAAAAAATGTGAACTAACTTATTTAATTTATGGCATTTTAAGACAACACTGTTAACCCGATGGAACCATTTTCCTGTTTGATACAAAAGGGCCAGAAGGAGCTTAAGCAGTTGCCTGCGTGTCAGCTCGTGCGCCTGGCACTGCGCAGGTGATGGAGAGCTTCTGTCCTCCTGAGGCTGGTGAGGTCAGAGAGCAGTTCTCTTGGCCCTTGCTTTGACAAGCACATCGGGGGTGCTTTGCTTTTTGTATAGTGGGGTGCAGGGAGTCCAAGGGCTCCTTGAATTTGCTCCTTCGAGGACTGGCTGCTCTAGCATTTCAGATACTTGAAGTCTAATGCTCAGTCCTGCTCTAACTCCAGTTGCTGCCCTGTTCAATGATTTTTGGGGCTCATTTCTGTACAGCCCACGAGGGTTTTATGTGATGCTAGATCCGGTTTTAAGTGGCAACTCAGGCCCAGCACATGTCCTTTTTGCCTAGTCATGTGCTTTTTTTATTCACTTGTATACTGATTACTTTTGAGGGTTCACCTTTCAAAGAGGGAACCTTATCAGGACAAAAGGGCTTTTGAAATCTTTTAGGTCTGTGACCCTTGAGAAAAAGAAAGAAAGAAAGAAAGAAAGAAAGAAAGAAAGAAAGAAAGAAAGAAAGAAAGAAAGAAAGAAAGAAAGAAAGAAAGAAAGAAAGAAAGAACCTATTACTTGCATCCAGGTCTGAGGTTAGTGGGACTTTTTCTGCAGCTTTAATCCTTAACCTGTCTTGACCTTTAAAACATAGAGCAGAACTGAATTAATTTTCTTTAGAAGCAGCAAGCCACTTCCTAAACTGTAAAACTCTTGTCATTTGAATTTGCAAAAGAAAGCCAGGTGTGGTAGTGCACGCCTTTGATCACAGCACTCCAGGAGCAGGTGGATCTCTGTGAGTTTGAGGCTAACCTGGTCTACGTAGTGATTCCGGATAGCCAGGGCTACATAGAGAAACCCTGTCTCAAAACAAGACAAGACAAGACAAGACAAGACAAGACAAAATTACTCTGCCAACAAAAATTAACTTGCAAAGGGAAACCTGTCCTTGGTTTTGATCTTGTACCTGTGTTTTTTTTTTTTTGTCTTGTGTGGATTTTTTTTTTTAAAGCGGCTCTGCTCATTGTCCTACCAGAAAATCCCAGAGAGCTTACCGCTTGCTACTCCATAAATATTGTATTCAAGGAAAGGAAGGAGATGCCTTTTTAGGCTGGAATCATGGAGGCAATGGACATGAACCTCTTTGTAGCCTTTAAAAGAGGGAGTCTCTCTTAGTGAATGTAGCTTTCAAAGACAAGAAGAAAGAACTCTGGGTCTCCCAATGCTGCTTCTGCTGGCCCTTTCTTCAGCCAGTGGGGACACATGTGGCAAAGGAAGCTGGCTCTGCAGCCAAGAGGGAAGATGGCATCAGAATGCTGCTGTGTGGCCCACAGGCGGGTGGGTGGCTGAGTAGCCAGGCATGTCAGCCTGGCTGACAGTAGCAATTGAGCGCAGAAAAGTTCATCTTCCTCCATGGAGGGCCGAGGCTGATGCCTGTACGTTGTGTCCAGGAGACATTCTAGAACAGCTCTGTGACTTGCGTTACTTTACAGAACATGCTACCTCAAAGTGCTGTGACAAACCATTTGGACTGTAGTGCTCACAGGACGGGCACGGGTCTTAATCAAAGTTTGGTTACTTGCTTATCCGGGTTTTTTGGATGTGGGTTTCTTTGTTTGTATTTTTCTTTTTTCTTTTCTTTCATTCTTTTTTTCTTTTGTACAGTGAGATCTTACCTATTAAATATATTTAGTGGGTCGTGGTTCCTGAAGGTGAATGGATTGTGTGTGCAGATGTGTGTGTGTGTGTGTGTGTGTTATGACTTAAATATATTTGATATGTGCTGTTTTAGAGTTCCTTTTTTTATATATATTTGGAGAGGGTATGCAAGTTTCAAGGCACTCAGTGTTTCTGATTTTATGTACTAATAATTAGGGCCTAAGTTAAATAAATAAAGATGTGTGTGCATGTATTTTATGTATGTGTATTTGTGAATCTCTAATTGCTGACCTCTCAGATTCTAGCTTTAAAGAAGTTACTGGCAGTAGGAAAGGTTGACCATGCGCACAGCAGATTTGTAAGGCGGAGCTAAAAGGGAATGAGTTTCACCATGCGGGGAGACCAGGTGTCCTTGCATGTTGGATTCGCCTGCAGAGTCTAGAAAACCTGCCAGAGTTCTGGATCCCACCGGCTTCTCTCAGATTTGAGTTCATTGATTTTGGGTGTAGCTAGGACATGTGATGTCTTTTTTTCATTTTAATTTTTCAAGAATTTAAGTTTAAGCTCCCTGGCTGATTCCAACCTGCAGCCATGTTGGAAACACTGTACGTACAACCCCACTGTTCAGCTTTCATCTGCAAAATTGTTGTGATTAAAAAAGCACCTGCATGTATCTGTATGTTCTTTTGAGACCTCTCCATCGATCACAGGATTCTCAGTCTTAAATATCTTGCTGCCGGCACTTTTTAGGCACCCAGGCAAATGCCCAGGTTTCACTGCATTCTCTTTGTGCTGAGAAATTGTGTTCCAAGGTAATTTACAACTTGGGGGGGGGATTTTCTCTCAGGTGAGGGACTTGGTTGGCTTCCAGAAATGTGGGTTTCCACTCATCAACTGACTAAGGAGAAATATAGTGGCTTTCAGATGTCAGCCGATGCCTGTTTTCTGTCTTTTGACGGGAGGTCCTGCCTTTGAGTGGCTACCCGAGCTGGTGCTTCATAGATTATCTTGAAAGGTGACGACTTCTAGTCTGAGAAGATGAAAGACAAGTGCACGGCCTCACAGCAGTTAATTCTCAAGCTTCCCCCAAGCTGATGTTTACAGTCTGGGGTGGAGACAGGCTCAGGGCTCCTCTGTTTGCCAAGTGTACCACCCCCTTCTCATATCTTTATACCATTAAGTAGGTTACTCTGTGGAGGAGGGGAGGCCATGGAAGAGGTAGACAAGGGCTGAGTGCTCCTGGTAACTGGGTGAAGTAGTGTTTGGAGTAGCCCAGTGGAGAGGCATTCCAGAAGAAGGCATGGACTTAACCCAGTGCACATTCCCTTCTGGCAGATAAGTGCTTGGGTCCCACTGAGAATACTCGTTAGCTCCGTTCTGCAGAATTGGACTTTATCCTCTAAATTCTTTTTATTTATTGTTTTGAGGTGGGCTCTTACTTTGTAGCCCAGGCTAGCTTCTTGCTCAAGAGCCTCCCTCTTCAGCCTCCCAAGTACTGTAGTTAGCAGTAGTTTCAACACCCAGCTTCTTTCTAGGGCCTTGTTCAAACAAGACCTCCGGCATTCTTGATGAGGGTTCAAGTACTTACTTAGGCATGTGTAATGACATGGAAGAATTCTAGGGTGAAGACCTTTAATAGGGTAACATCATATTATTATTGTTAATACGATAACAGATTGTAATGGTACTGTCAGTTTGACTTGGTGATGAGTCACATTAGGTTGCTACAAATAAGATTAGACACTCTGGGCTGAAGCTAGTCTGTGTTCTCTCTCTCCTCATTACCCTACCCCCTCTTCTCTCTCTCTCTCTCTCTCTCTCTCTCTTCCCTCTTTCCCTCTCCCAACTCTTTCCCTCTTACCATATCTTTCCCTTTCTCCCTCAATACTGGGGGTTGAATACAGGCCTTACACGTGCTGCACAGATGCTCTACATGTGAGTCTAGACCTCAAGTATTTCAACCTTAAAAAAGTCCTGGAGAGGCCACCCCAGGTTCCTTGTTCACAAGTGGTGTTACTCAGTTTGCTGGGTGGGTGATTCAAGCGATTCGGCAAAGAAGGTTCTTTTCACTATAGCTTCAGTGTGAAGCTAGCTGACTTAAAGGTGCTCATCTGGGGCCTGCCATATACTTTATTGTTAGATGGTATAAGGAGACTCATGGAGTGAACTTTGCCTTCTGAATGAGCAACTGTGCCCCAGAGGAGCTCCAAAAACATTATCTACATGATGAAAATGCTTTAGCTGAAAATACTATGAAGGCTGGGAAGTATGCATGGATGATTTTTTAAAAATTTTCCTTAATCGACAAAATGATTGTCTTGTATAAGCAAAGTGGCACATTTAAAGGTCATCCCCAGAAAAGGCCAGGAGCTATGATCATGGTTTTATGATCAAAGTTAACAAACTGAACTGATCGCTCCTCCCTACAATTTTGAGTTAAGAATGATGAATTTTTGCTTTTTTTTAATTTTCTAGTTTTTTTCCAATGTACATTGTGAAGTCTTGATATACCCACGTATCCATTAGGTCAGACCATACCTACTCCTTGAAGGTTCTTCATTCATTATGGTGAATACATTAAAACTTCTCCTTACTTTGAGGTCTTTAATACATTATTTTCAGTGGAGAAGTGAGTTCTGTTGTGTGCCTTGGTATTGTTGAAGGAGCCTTTGGCCCACAAGGACCCCAGGATCCTCATACTCTTAAACGCTTTCCTGGAAAAGTTTGCTGAGCCTTGATCTTGGGGGTTCCTTGTCTTGTTTGTGGAATGTGTCAACATTTGGAGAGCTTAAAAAAATATAATGGATTAAAAAAAACCTGTAGCAGTCAGTCACGTGAGTCACTTGACCGAACAGGCTCTGCCTTTCCCCCACCCCACGGGCATCGCCTGCAGGTGGAGCTGGCTGTAAAATTGCAGCACAGCCTCTCCAGGTGCTGTTTAGGAAGGCTGCTGTGTGAAAGCCCCAGAGGACCCAGTAAGGCACTCACTTCTTCTCCACACTTCCTCCAGTAGGAACACGCCCAGCTGCACTTGGAGTACGGTACATTCCTAGCTCACTGGTTCAATCTTTCAACATTAACTCTCCCTCTATTCCCCCCCTCCCCCACCCCTACCCCGAATTTGCTTTGATAGATTACTGCTAGGCAGATTTGATGGCCACCAGGGTCTGTGGCAATTACTGAGGCAAACTTGTATATGACGCCCAGGATCAGGTTTCCCCTTTCCCTTTCCGCAATTCTCACTCCTTTGGCTACGGTTATTTCTTACTTAAAACTCTTAGGCATCCTTTGGATTTTGCAATTATTTTTTGTTTGTTTTTGTAAGTACTAGAAATAAAAAATACATTAGCTATGATTAGACTACACGATGACAGCACAGGTATCTTGGCTTTGGAGATAGAATTATTTTGTATGTATCAAAGCTCCTTTAATTCAGATGTGTTGTCTTAAGGTGGACGAATGCTCAGAGACAAGCATTTGCTTTGTAAGCCCATGCCTTTCCCTACATGACCTTCATGGAAGTTGGCAGGAGGTGATTGCACGTACTTGGGGATAAGGACATTGATCTTGTCGAGGAAAGAGTGAAATCTTGGATGGGCATGTTCAGTTTCTCTTGGATTGGCTCATCAGCACCTACTTACTGGGGGAGAAACCTAGACTGAGAAGGCTTCTGAAGGAAGTCAAGTCTCAGAAGGTAAAGAGCATCAGTAACTCCCAACATGGGGAAGAGAAGAAAGTTCTGATGTAAAAGAAGGCCCATGAAAAGAGAAATCTTGTTGATTTAATATATATGTATACATATATACATATAAATATATGTAGATGTACTTTTTTAATAAAATATTTTATATAAAATACATATATATATATATATATGGACACACATATATAATACTATATATACATATATATGTAAACATACACACATCTATGTGTATGTATATATATACTTTTGAAGACAGCTCTTAGCAGTTATAGGCTGGAGGCAGTGAAATGCTTGGTAGTTACTTGCTATAGGGTATGATGGATATTTTGATGAGCAACTTAGGTTTGATGCCACTAAAGGCATTTAGTGGTATTACTGGGAGCAGCTTCCAACCTGGAATCCTCTGCTTTCTCTGTTGTCAAGCAGTACTATAAACACATTGTGTAATTGAATGAAAGTGGCCTTGGCTCACAAACAGCTGGCAGTCTGAAACACCTGGTGGGTTTCACATACTTGTAAATTCTTTAGTATTTTATAACAGTTAATGGATTAGGAACTCAATTTTTCAACACATTTCCAAGATGGAGGAGGGCACAGTGAAACTGCCTTGTGCGGCTGAGTCTCTGCCCTTGTCTTATTTGTTTCTGGACAGCAGCACATGGAGTCAGGCAGTACCTGCCCAGGGAACTGGTTTGAACACTTACAGGCAGGAGGATTGCATTTATGCTGGTGGTTGTGAGGGTATCACAGCTCAGTAACCCAGCTGTTACAAACCAGAACTCTGAAATGTGGAAATGACTCTCTACACCCGTCTTACAGTTGGGCTGTATAGCATTCTGCTCTTGCCATTCATGTGAGGGGAAACTTGAGTCCAGCTAACAGTTTGTCACTTCCAACCCCTTTTACCACGAAACAGGTTCTCAACTTGTGGGTTCCAACCCCTTTAGGGTCAAACAACCCTTTCACAGGGTTTGCCTAAGACCATTGGAAAATACAGATATTTACACTACGATTCATAACAGAAGCAAAATTAGTTATAAAGTAGCAAGGGAAATGGTTGTATGGTTAGTTATTACTACAACACGAGGAACTGTATTAAAGGGCTGCAGTATTAGGAAAGTTGAGAGCCACACAACAATTCTTGGCTAATAATCTCACTCCCTACTCAAGAGGAAAAGCCGCTAGCATACAGCAGATTGGTTTTGAGATAGGTTTTATGTAATAAGCTGAAGTTGAATTGCAGACTTGGGAAGGCATACTGTTGGCAACAAACCTTTCCATGTTTCTGCCCATTTCCATGGACACCCATTACACCAATACTTCTTGCCCTCTGCTCAAGGTTCCAAGGGTGTGTGTGTGTGTGTGTGTGTGTGTGTCTGTGTGTGTTACTGGTTACTGGCAAGACTGAATTCCTGGACCCGTGTGTGTGTGTGTGTGTGTGTGTGTGTGTGTGTGTGTCTGTTATTGGCAAGTCTGAATTCCCAGGCCTCTTGTAACTCCTCATCCTGTTTATGAGTTCCCTGTTCAACACTCAGGATTTTTAGTCCTTGCTAACCTAATTTCGAGGCAGGTTCCGTGTCTCAAATTCATTTTCTTTGGGCAGTAATTCCATTTAAATGTCTGCTATAATACCTACAGTCCTAAAGAGAACGTGTACCTGAAAGTTTTAATTATCTAACTCTGGTTGATTTGTAAGGCAATTTTACCCTCCCACGTACTGACCTAAATGTGAAAGTGCAGCTATCTCAGTGTAGAGAGAATTATAAATGGAGAAGAGCCACAACTTACAGAATGAGTCACTGAGTCATTGAGTCAACCCCAGCGACAGGATGTGAGCACTTGGCTTTGAAAGGAGTCTTTTCTGTTGATCAAGCATGTTGTGGATAATAGCTGATTTTCCTCCTGTTTTAGGTAATGTTCCCAAAACACAGACCAGTAACACTGTCAGGTTCTGAAGCATACACTCCTTTTGAATTTGAGCCCAAGAATTTATCCACAAGCAAGCTTATTTACCTGGTTATTCCTGGAAGTCTTCTTTGTTTATAGCGTTTCTGCAGGTCACCTTATTTCAATAGCTAAAAAGGAGGAGATTTGGTAATTATAGCTTTCCCCTGTTGCAGCTCCATATTGGAAACACACACATCCAAGTAGGGAAATCTACACAAGCAAGATGAGCCTCAACAGGATAGGGGACTTCCTGTGCAGTTTACCCACGGGTGGGGAGAGATCAGTAACAAACATGAAATGATCCCAGAAGAGGGGTTCCCTTACTGATGATCTGTGATTTCTGTCTCTTGTAAATTCCTTGGAACAAGTTGTTTTTAATTCAATTAATGATGTAGTAGATGAAAAAGCTGAGTCCAAAAATCTCTGGATAATTATGTTAGTCATCTTTTTTTTTCCCCCCTTAGGAAGATAAATGTCTTCTGAGTATTTATTATAATTAACTGTTTAGTCAATTTGTATCTATATTATTTATATTTTTTAGGTTGATTCTTTACACATTCTGATTACAAATCAAGAATCATTTCCCCAAAATAGCAGATCTGTTGGAATCTAGATCTTTAGCCTTCTGGGGTATGCATGTGTATGTGTGTGTGTGTGTGTGTGTGTGTGTGTGTATGTATGCATGTGTGTAAGTGTGTGTGTATGTGTGTGTGTGTGTGTGTGTGTGTGTGTTAGGCTGTATATGTGTGTGTGTGGTAGGATGTATGTGTGTGTGTGATGTGGTGTGTGTGTATGTGTGTGTGTGTGTGTGTGTGTGTGTGCGCGTGTGTGTGTGTGTGGTGTGTGTGCTGGGGTAGAGATCAGTAGACAACTTCCATATTGTTTTTCTCCTCTCACCTTTTTTGAGAACGGACCTCTTTGCTGCTTGAAATTGTGGTGTGTACTCCAAGCTACTTGGTCTGCAAGATTCCAGGGATTATCCTGTCTCTGCCTCCCATCTCATTCTAGAAGCATTGAAATTGAAAACTTTAATCCACTCAGCTTAAGGTGGGTTCTGGGACCCAAATTCTGTTCTCTGTCCTTCCACAGCAAGGGCTTTGCCCATAAAGCCCTCTCCGCAGCCCAATAATAATATTGGAAGTAAGCAATGATTACAAGAACAGTGAAGGACTCTTAGCTTTTGCTGGGGAGTTTGTTCCAAAGTGTCAGGCCTCACTTGTCTCCAAAGAAAGCAAATAGAGGGGCTAGAGACATGGCTTAGGTTACGGCCACTTGCTGCTCCTGCAGAGCACCCCGATTGGGTTTCCAGCACCCATGTGATGTGTGACAGTAGGGGAGGACACACAGATGCTGTAGTGCCGGCTGCGGGCGTTCCAACACCCTCTTCCTGCCTCTGCAGGCACTCATACTCAGGTGGGTGCATATGCTCACATGCACACACATTATTAAAAATAACAATGTATCTTGAAAAACGCAAATGAAAGTAGACCTCAGGACAGGATTGAAATCAACAATGAATACAAGGTTTAAGGTCTCAGGCAGTCACTGGCATGAACTTTAGGTTTTAGATAGAGAAAGAAAGAACTGGGCCGTGGGAGGCATTCCTAGCTTGGTCAAGGTGTGGTCTGGTTGAGCATTATTTCAGTTCTAGGTATGAATGGTAGTTGGAAGAAATCATTGCTTGTGGGCCAAGCCAGTCTGCATGAGACCTTTCCTCGGGCACGGGACTGACCAGTCTGCAAGCATTTGCTGTTCCTGGAATCCAAGGTTAGTAAAGGTTTAGGACAGCGACTAGAGACCTTCAGATACCTTTTGTATGTCTGGGAAAGGACATTGTAAAAGGTGCCAGTAACATATACCCTCATTACTTTAATCTTGTCCCTTTAGTCTGGAAGGGAATGAAATAGGTAAGACATATCAGTTCGGATGGAGACTCATGGCATGACTGATGTGCCTCTGTGGGGTTATGCAAGAATATGACTCAGTCTTAAGACATCAGAGAGAGATATAAATGAAGATAAGGATTCGAGGATAGTACCATGCTTTTTGTCAACCAGGGGCCCCAGAGAGTCAGTCCTTCTTAGCAAAAGCAGTTTCTAAGTAGTTGTTATTTTTACTTTTAAATTAGCAGGTGGGAGGCAGTGGACTAATTGCTTAATCTCTGAGTTTGTTGAGTGTGACAGCAGTCTTTCAAGAGCAAATTCTGCCTCCTGTGATCACCACCCTTGTGTGTTTGTGTGTGGATCATATGTCTATAATTTACTTCTTGTTCCAATATCATTAGCTTGTTGAGGAATACAGAGGTCATGATATACTGTTGTGTTTGGGAGATAGAGTCTTGTTTCAAGGGCAGAGTCAGGTCTGTTGTTAATTACTATGCTGAAGTTAGCTGTTCAGATATACCCACCCACTTAGTGTGAGGTTCTAAGTTTAGCGTGAAGGCTGGTTTAGCCTCTTTGATTAGATTTCTATGAGTCAAGTCATCTTGAAATGAGCTGTTGAATAGGGGATATTAAATTGCCAGGCACCACATAAAAGAGAATGGACTGCTAAGGGGAGCAATCTCTGTATTCTAGAATACTTTCCTTTGGACTCTTAGTGCAGCATGGTTTCCAATGCTTGGGACAATGTTTCTTTCATGGATGTGGTATGTGCATGTGCATTTTATGTGTTTGCACGTGTGGGGGTGCACACACATGTATGTGCTCATGTGTATGGCAGAGGTAGATGTCAGGTGTCTTCTACTGCTCTTTGTCTTATGAATGAGGGTCTCTCACTTGAACCCATGGCTTTCTGACTGAAGTCATCTACCTAGCCATAGGTATCTCTAGGGGGTCTCATCTCTGCTTCCTGGGTGCTGCTGGACCTTCCAGCAGTTACACAAGAACTTCGGATCCTGTGTTCTTTACGTTGGCATGGCAAATGCTTTCTCGGCTGAGCCATCTCGTAGACCCAGTGTCATGTTTCTTTTTTTGTTTGTTTGTTTGTTTGTTTGTTTTCTTTTTTGTTTGTTTTCTTTTTTAATTTCAATTTTTTTGGATTGGATATTTTATTTATTTACACTTCAAATGTTTTCCCCTTTCCAGTTCTCTCCTTTGGAACACCCCTATCCCACCCCACCTCTCCCACACCCACACCCCCATCCTCCCCCTCTGACATTCCCCTAAATTTGGTCATCAAACATCCTCAGGCCCAAGGGTCTCTTCTCCCACTGATGTCCATGTTTCTTAAAGTAAGGTTTATGGTCATTTCCACCCGATCCATAGATTTATAGCTGAAATAGTCTGTATTGTAGAGGGATTGTATTAGCATCTCAGGTTAAAACTCATAGGTATGCATTATACAAGCAACTTATCTAGTGAAGTTTTTATAGAACTTTCAGATATAATGAGGACATTGCAAATGAGTGGATATTGGTTCATTTAATGATGTAAGGACAACTGGATTCTAATAAATGAATCCTTATCTCACACCTTAAAGGAAAATAGCCTTCATAAGTTTAGAACCATCATCTTTTCAGGAGATAATATAGGGGAATATCATTGGGACACTGAAACAGAGAAGGACATTTTTAAATACTTCAAAATCAAACCAGAGGAGACATGACTCAGGCATTGAGAGAGTGTACTGCTCTGACAGAAGACTGAAGTTCAATTCCCAGTACCCTTCGGAGGTTTGAAATGACCTGTGACCCCAGCTCCCAGGGGATCCAGTGCCCTGTTTGGCCTCCATGGGCAATGCATTCACACATTAACACACAAACATAAAACAAATAAAGATAAATTTTATATAAAACAAATAATCAATTATACACAGGGTAGTTCTGCTACGGTCCAGTCTGCCTCCGTTTATCGGTGCTCCTCCAATAAAACACAATGCACCAGGTAACTTAAAAGGAAGAGATGCTTATTTCTCAGAGCTCTGAGACTGGGAAGTCTGAGGTCAAAGTCCTTGATGGATTCAGTGTGAGGATCCACATCAGAGCACATCACATAGCCGGCAGCTCCTCACTGCATCCTCACATGCAGGAAGGCACAGGGCAGCCCCCAGACTCCTTGGATAGCACTCCTGCTGGGATTCCAGGCAGGTGGTGCCAGCACCTTGATGTGTGTAATTCTGAGAATGGAACCCAGAGCCTCACACACGCTCAACCTACTGCTCGTATTGCCTGCCCTGTTATTTATATTTCATGGATTTCACTTATAAGCCTTAGATTCCATCTGAGAGACCACATCTAACTTCTTGCTTATGTAGGAGTCTCTCAATTATAATAATAATTTGTCAGGCTTTTCTTTGGGTTATTATTATTATTTTTAATGTTGTCTCCTCACGACTTTGACTGTTTGTTGTTATTCTATAGAATGTTCCTCATGGACATCTGATTGATGGTTTTCAAGTTGTTTCCCATTGGGTTGGAGGCGGGAAGAAGTAAATGTAGCATGCCAGTCTCATCATCATGTGGCAAAGTGTATCTATTGTTAACATGACGTCCTGATGCTGTCAACTCTGGCCAGCTAGTGGTGGACACCCTGTCAGATCTCAAGGGCAGCACCACTGTTTAAGCCACTCTTCTCCCTCTCCTGTGCTTAAGTCTTTGGAAGGAAATCACTGTGTGCAACCCATACCAATCTACTTTATAAGAGAAAAATTTTATCTTAAAAAAATAATGATTTGTCTCAGGTCAGAGTTAATCATAGTCAAAGGTATGATTTGGACCATAGGGGAGTAACTTAATCCATAATGAGGTAATTTTAATCTTAATTTGAAAATCATTACAGCTCAAAAACTTTTACTATATTTAATTTTACATATAATTTAGATGTCAAATTAAGGCAGTGAATGTATTAAATTTAAAAAAAATCACTTTTCTGTCTCAACAACCCTTCTATTGCTCAGTCTAGGGTTTAGATTTAGTATCTATGATATTTTTTAATATTAACAGAGATTCTCCCATTTTCACAGAGCTTACCTCAGAATGAGCAAAGGAAACACTACCAAGTAGTAATGAGGAGATGCAGCTCCATGGGAACCAGAAAACTATGCAAGGCCTTTCCAGAGCATCTGCGATCTGGGCAGAAAGTTCTCATAGTCTTGGGAATGTAATAAGGAAAAGATCCACGGCCAGCTGGTGTGTCTTCTAGGGATCTCGCTCTCTTGAATCCTTGGAGCAGGCACCATGCTTAGATCCTATAACACACAGGGGATACAATGCCAAGCACATGTCTAACATCTGCAAGGGCCTAGGGCCCAGTTATTCACACCCCAGACAGATGGATAGGTTATCCATTATCATTGAACTGGGACATCAGTCAGGGACCCTGAATGCTGATGCTTGAGACTAGCATGCTGCCTCGCTATAAGGACTATTCACTCTTGAGTAGGAATGGACATGATCACAGGGTGAAGTAATGAAGTAAAAGAATGATGACCAAAAGGAATAGAGATAATGGCAGAGCTAATTATGGTTCAAGAGAAACTGGAAACAAAACACTCCACAATAACAGGGCAGTCATGAGGTAGGAGTGTGGAGGAATTTACAGCATGCTAAAGGCCTTTCCCTTTTCAGTGAAGAAGAGATGTGATTAATTTGACTCAGCCAGTTTATTATAAATCTAAGAGTATATTCTAAAAATAAAATCAGTTGCATAATTTTTATATTTGAAAAAAAAGGTTAAGAAATCAATCTGTCTAATGCACAATAGCATCAGAAACAAAAAAGGAAGATAATAAAATACTAAGAGGGTAGACAGTAATAATAATGAAAATGGACAAGGGTTAAATTAATTTCTTTCTTTTTTATTGGATATTTTATTTATTTACATTTCAAATGTTATCCCCTTTCCCAGTTTTCCCTACAGAAACTCCCTATTCTTCTTCTCCCTCTCCCTGCTTCTATAAGGGTGCTCACCTACCCACCCACCCACTTCTACCTTCCTGCCTTAGCATTCCCCTATACTGGGGCATCAAGCCTTCACAGGACCAAGGGCCTCTCTTCCCATTGATGTCCAACAAGGCCATCCTCTGTTACATATGCGGCTGGAGCCATGGGTTCCTCCATGTGTACTCTTTGGTTGGTGGTTTAGTCCCTGGGAGCTCTGGGAGGTCTGATTTGTTGACATGCTGTTCTTTCTATGGTTTGCACACCCCTTCAGCTCCTTCAGTCCTTTCTCTAACTCTTCCACTGGGGACCCTGTGCTCAGTCCAATGGCTGGCTGCAAGCATGCATCTTTGTATTTGTCAGGTTCTGGCAGAGCCTCTCAGGAGACAGCTTTATCAAGCTCCTGTCAGTAAGCACTTCTTGGTATCTGCAATAGTGTTTGGGTTTGGTGTCTGTATACGGGATGGATTCCACAGATGGGACAGTCTCTGGATGGCTTTTCCTTCACTCTCTGCTCCACCCTTGGTCTCCGTATTTTATACCATGCATATTTCTAAGAAGTATTTTATCCCCCTTCTAAGAAGGACTGAATCATCCACACTTTGGTCTTCCTTCTTCTTGCGCTTCCTTATTGAATGAATTGTATTTTGGGTATTCTGAGCTTCTGGACTAATATCCACTTATAAGTGAATGCCTACCATGTGTGTTCTTTTGTGATTGGGTTATCTCACTGAGGATGATATTTTCTAGTTCTATCCATTTGCCTAAGAATTTCATGAAGTCATCGTTTTTAATAGCTGAGTAGTACTCCATTGTGTAAATGTACCACATTTTCTGTATCCATTCATCTGTTGAAGGACATCTGGTTTCTTTCCAGCTTCTGGATATTATAAATAAGGCTGTTATGAACATAGTGGAGTATGTGTCCTTATTACATGTTAGAGCGTCTTCTGGGTATATGCCCAGGAGTGATATTGCTGGGTCCTCAGGTAGTACTATGTCCAATTTTCTGAAGAACCACCAAACTGATATCCAGAGTGGTTTGTTCCATCTTGCAATTCCACCAGCAATGGAGGAGTGTCTCCACATCCTTGTCAGCATCTGCTATCACCTGAGTTTTTGATCTTAGCCATTCTGGCTAGTGTGAAGTAGAATCTCAGAGTTGTTTTGATTTGCATTTCCCTGATGATTAAGGATATTGAACTTTTTTTTTTTTTTTTAGTTGCTTCTCAGCCATTCAGTATTCCTCAGTTCAGAATTCTTTGTTTAGCTCTGTACTCCATTTTTAATAGGGTTCTTTAGTTCTCTGGAGTCTAACTTTTTGAGTTCTTTGTATACCTTGGATATTAGCCCTCTATCAGATGTACGATTGGTAAAGATCTTTTCTCAAGGCTCTTCCCCACTTTCTCTTCTATTAGTTTCAGTGTCTCTGGTTTTATATGGAGTTCTTTGATCCACTTGGACTTGAGCTTTGTACAAGGAGATAAGAATGGATTGATTTGCATTCTTCTATATGCTGACCTCCAGTTGAACCAGCACCATTTCTTAGGCTACAAAAGCCCCTGATGGTATTGAGAAATAAAATATTGCTTGTGTTCCTTCTATCCATAAAATTATATAGAATGCTTCAACACAGCATACAAACTACAAATATTGATAAAACAATATTAAATGATACTAATTTTAATAGGATTCCTAGAGAATATGAAGAGTAATCTGTCAATAGGAGAATGCATTAGACACAGATGCACTTTGCATCACTGTTGATGGAATCAGATGAAGGAAGTAGTTACTGTGATCGATCTTGAATATAGAAATCAGGACTCTCACTTTCCGGTGGCCCAGTCAATTTATTTACATGCATGCCACATATATCCCCATGCTTGCTCTTTCATTTTTTTTTCTTCTTGTCTCAGACTTTAGCTTTACTCTGGATTACATCCTTGGGTAATTGTCACAGTACTGTGGACTCCCATAGTACCCCATTTTGCCTGAAGTGGCATTTGTAATCCTGTCTCTTGTCTCTTTCCTCCACGTGATTCCTAAGATGGGGGGCTGTGCAGGGCCCCTCACTGCATCATAATGACAGGCAGTTGGTGTGCTTTGGAGATAATCCATACCAGAAGGACTGAGTTACGTAAAATGTTGTGTGCACACAGATGGTGGGATTAATACTACAGTGGGAAATGTCTTCAAAGAGGAAGCAACCTTTAAGAAAAACCTGGGAGAATGAGGAAGAACTGTTTTCCAGGCAGAAGGAATGTAAGCTGGAAGGGCGTGGCACGGCAGGGTAGGGTTTGCCTTCATCTTCTTGTTAGTCTGTTGAGGATTTCACACAGTGTGTTTTGATCATTCTTAACCCTCAGCCCTACTCCTCTTATATCCACACCCCCATTCTCTACCCACCCAATATTCTGTCCTGGTTTTCTGTTTTTAAAACCCATCAAGTAGTTTGTGCTGCTTTTATATTCTTGGATGTGTGGCCTTTTTTGGGAGCATCGTCTCCTGTCCTGGGTCCATGCCCTGAAAGAAAACTGGCTTTCCCTCGCCTTACAACTTTCAATCCCCAGTGATTCCTCACCTGGACATGGCTTTGTGGCTACCTTCCCTTTCTATGTTGAATGTTAACTAGCTTGAGCTTGTTCAGTTCTTGTGTGCACTGTCACAATTGCTATATCCGGAAGACACTGTTCCCTTGTGGTCACCTCTACAGGAAGAGCCTATAGTCATGTGGCTATTCCAATCCTTCCACCCTTTCTTCTGCAATGACCCCTGAGACTTAGAGGGGGCAGGCATGATACAGAGTTTAGATTTGGACTGGGCATTCCAAAGTCTGTTCTCTGCACCTTGACCACTTGTGGGTCTCTGTGTTGCTTATCAAATACTGCAAAAGGAAGCATCTACACCATGTGTATAATGCTCATTCCTGATGGAACATTTTGCTTAGTAAAATTTAGTGTAGCTAGAGTTCCTGTGGCAATGAAGAAGGAGAAAATGAAGCTGAAGATAGAGATTTGGGGGTCATTAGAGGAGGCCTAGAATGATCTGTTCAGTGTAAACTTGAATCTGCAGACAGGAATTCCAACCTATTTAGTTAAACACAGGGTACATTGGAGCTATTCATAGTGTACTTTCAGCTGGTTCTGCTTCTTTTGTTTTTGAGACACTGTCTTATGTAGCCTGCACTGGCATAGAACTCACTATAGAGCTACAGATGACTCTGAACTCTTGATCCTCCTGCTCTCATTTGCCAAGTTCTAGGATTACAGTTGTGTGCCTCCATTATCCTTTCCATTAGGCGAGCGAGTACCTATTTTCTTGATGTTCCTGGGCTTGCTGGTTGCAAGGCAGCATACCATTACTTGTCTTGCTAGATGAACACATGTGTGATTTGCAGACTCCTTTTAGATGGATCATGAAGCTGAACTTTTATGAGGCTGATGTTTATGAATATATAGAAGTGTTTGTATGTAGAGTGAATGAGGGCCTTCTTTGGGATGCAGACCTCAATAAATTTTCTTATTTCTATGCCTCAGTTTCAAACTTGGAAGGAAGGGATATGAACGTTCTGTTAGTCATTCCTAACTGACAGCATCACTTACTCTGTGAGCTCCTGGCTAATGAGAACATATCTTTAAAAGAAAGTCTATTTGGATGACATCTGAGAAATGATACCCAAGCTTGACCTCTAGCCTTCACATGTATGTGGACACGCATACACACACGTCTACACTCACAAGTGTACCCATGCATACATGAACATAAGCTCATTTGTCCTATGACTTGAACAGCTTGGCGGGTAGACCTAACTGGGTGATAGGCAATGAGGAAATGATGGACATATGTAGCCACCCATACAGAAAAGCTGGGATCAAGTTAGTCACATGCTCTGATAAAGTCACACGAGCAGCAGCCAGGATGCTCAGCACATGTATTTCATACATCTGAATGGAGTGGTTGACTTTGTTGGATTTCAGCTCAGCGAGAAAGTGGGTTTAGTTAATGTTGGTAGGAAGTCTCTACTGGGGAACAGTCTCAGGGTATAAACACTGGGGAGGAAGAAACTGCAGCTGATATTTTCTGTGTACACTGTCAACATCCACATATCACCAGGGAAAGACTTTGCCATTTCCTTGAGCCTGACCTAGGGAAGAATCTGTCAGACTGTCCTGGGGAATACCTTGACATTTCCATGGGTCTGAAATACTGGGATTCTTGACATGGCCATGCCCTTGTGAATAATACCCATTCACCCAGGACTTCACGTGCCTTTACCCCAACTTCCATTTATGATCAGAGTAAAATGAAATAAAATAGACATTTCAAACAAAAATATATGAAATGAAGAATTACTACTATTTTTTTGAGACAGGGTCTTGACAGACTTGCCTGGAACTTGTAATCCTTCTGACATACCACTATCACACCACACTGATTTCTTATTTTGAATCAACATGCTTGGTCGGTGATATAGCTCACTTGCTTAGCATGCACAAGGCTCTAAGTTCACAGTGGCATGTTTATGCCTTTTAGCTCTCCTGGAGGTAGAAATGTCGTAACCAGAAGTTAAAGGTCATACTAGGCTATGTAATGAGTTCGTGGGCAACCTGGGTTATAGAAGACCCTGGATAAAAAATAAAACCAACAAAACAAACAAACAAAAAAAGCCAAACCAAATCTCTAGCCAAACAAACTAAAATAGGCTCAAAATCAGGAATAAAAAAATAATTACAACTGAAACCACAGGAATTACAAAGGATTATTAAGATTTATCATATATGCTAACATATTGGTAAGCCTAGAAGGAATGACATGGTAAAGTTGAGGGATAAGAATTAGGAAATCTCTGCCAGCCAACAAGCAGGAATGTGATTAAAATAAGCAACAAGAAGTCTCCCAATGAAGCAGAGCTCAGGCTCTGGTAGAGTGACTGCTAAATTCTTTCAAAGATGCTGGAAAAACTAAACCTTTTAAAACTAGTTCCAAAAACTGAGAACAAAAGAATTCTCCCAAAATCATTTCACAAGGCTAGGTAGCATTCTTCTTCTCCATAAAACCAGACAAGAACATAGTAAATGAAAAACAAAAAAAGACACAGGCTACATAACTGACTAACATGGATGCAAAAAATAAAATGTTTAGCAAACACCAGCATACTGGGCCAGTGGGAAGGCGCATCAGGTAAGGCATTACTGCAGAGCCCGAGTTTAATCTCTGGAACCTATGTATCAGTAGCAGAGAACCAATCCCCTAAAGCCGCCCTCTGACCTCCACATGCACTCCACACCCCCATCCCAAAATCAATGTAACAAAGAATTGAAAACGTTTGAGGGAACTGCACTTGGTGGCACACTGAAAGACCATTCTCCATGCCATCTGGAGTTCATGCACGAGGCAAGGATTTTCAACATATGATATGTCATATCAGCATGATGAACTGATTATTTGGTATATTAAGAAAAAATACTCGATAAAATGTTTCATCCCTTCATGTTAAAGATTCAATTTGTTATGTATAGAAGGAATATATTTCAATATAATAAAAGGCAACATATGCCAGACTCATGCTTAATATCATATTGAACAGGAAAAAAAAGAAGCTTTTGGCTGTGATATGGAAAAAAAACAAGGTTGTCCCTTTCACCACTTTTATGTTAAATGGCTTGAGTGTTCTGGCTAGAATCATTAGCGAAGATAAATCAAGGGCATCAGATATGAAAATGGGGAGTCAAATTATTCCTATTTGTAGATAACATGATCATAGATATAGAAACCTTAGATTACATCAAAAACTATTAGGACTAATAAATGAATTTTGTGGGTTGTTGAAAGTTGTTGGATACAAAGTCAGCTCTAAAAAATTCCTAAAGGCTAGAGAGATAGCCCAGCAGTTAAGAGCACATGCTGTTCTTCCAGAGGACTGGAGTTCAGATCCCAGCAGCAGCACCAGGCAGCCTATAACCCCCGTTCAGGGATCTGACCCCTCTTTTGGGATGTTGAGGGTATCTGTATTCATATAGATACTACAGACACATATAAATAGAAATAGATAAAATTAGAAATACTTTGTTGTTATTCTATACAGAAAAGCCACTATCTGAAAGCAATCAGGAAATTATTCTTACTTAAAATAGGTACAAATTTTTAATTGGGAATAATGTGACCCAACAATGTAAATGATTAGTGCATAGAGAACTATAAAATAGGGCTCGAGGTGTAATTCAGAACTCTAGCATGCACAAGGCTCTGTATCTGTGTTCCTACACAAAAATCAAATCAAACTAAACAGTTGCAAGAGAAATAAAAGAGGACATAAAAAAATGAAAAGATTGTTTTCTAAGCTCATAGATTGGAAAAATAAATATTAAAATATCCATATTTTTCAAAATGATCTACAGGTTTTAGGTGATCCCTATCAAACACCAATAATGCTCTCCCCAGAAACAGAAAAAAACAGTGTTAAAATTCATGTGAAACAAAAGACTCCCCCAACCCCTGAGGTAGCAAACTTGAACAAAAATAACAAAGCTGGAGAATCACTTTATCTGACTTGAAAATATATAAAATATATCATAAAGCTGTGGGAGAACAACCAGTGTGGTACTGGCCTTCACAGACAGCCTTACGTCACAGACAGCTTCATGGAATTGGGCATAGCAAACAGGAATCAGTCCGTCCACTTCTATATGATCAGCTCTCAAGGAAAGTACCAAGAATTAAAGCTGAAGAAAGGGCAGGCTCTCCAACAAATGGTTCCAGGGAGAATTGGATCTTTTCTTGTAAAGTAAAATAGATCCTAGAAACTTAACTTCCCAGAAAAACACAACAGCCACTCCTAGGTTAGAGATTTTACAAGACCAAAGGAACTCTTTGATTATGGAAAGTTCCAATGTTACAGACCAGAGCCAAATGATCTTGAGCTATTTTAGTCACCCCAAGAGCTAATCATTGCCCACACCCTTGTCTGAACTAACATCCTCATGACTGTGAAAACCTTTAAAATGAATTCTCCTGAGAGCACCAGCTTTCCACCACAGCAAAAGCTCAGAATGTGATCAGGCATAATGCCTGGGACCTACAGCACTTTCTCAACTTGTTCATAATCAATGTATTTGGTCAGAGTGGTTGATGACTTATTTTCTTCTGTAACAAAAAAATTTCCAGTTGATATTTGCTACAAGGCTGAGAAATAATATGACCAAGAAGATAGCATGTAATCACATCCACAGTGAAACATGTCTCCTGATGCAATTTGTGAGTCCTAAGCCACTGTCCCTCACATTTGGCTTATGAACAAAATAGCATTATTCTCTTTGAAGCAAGAACTCCATTTTGTATTGATAACCTCAACCTCTCAATACACACACACACACACACACACACACACACACACACAAAATGGAACTGAAAATTTGCATGTGAGACTAAAACAAAGAAATTAGTAGAAATTGAAAAACACTTCACAATACTATTTTTCTTACAGAAGAACTCAAAAGCACAGGCAACAACAGCAAAAAAAAAGGATGCATTGAGTTATGTTAAACTAAAAAGCTTTTGCACAAATAAGGAACATAATTAATGGAATGAAGATATAACTTACAAAATGGGAGAGAAATATTTACAACATAAGTCTCTGGTAAGTAATTAATGTTTAGAACATAAGGAATTTATTGACAAAAACAGCAAATAATGCAATTAAAACACAGGCAAAGGACTTGAGTGGTCATCAAATGAATACACATAGCCAACAAGTACATGAAGAGTCACGTCATCAATACAAATTAAAATCACAATGAGAACCCAATTATTTTACCTCAGTTAGGATGATGAGCACAAAAATAAGACCTAAAATAGTGATTGCTGGCATGGGTATGGGTAAGTTTTATTTATATGCTCTTGCTGGGAATGTAAGTTGGTATGGCCATTATGGAGTTTCCTCAAACAATACAAATAGACCTAGCATGCGATCTAGCAGTCTCATCATGAACATCTATTCAAAGGAAATGAAGGCAGGCAACAAGGTATGTTTATTGTAGCACTGTTCATAGTAGCCAAGATAGGAATCAAAGTAAATATCTACCATTGTATAAATTTATGAGGAAAATACACCGCTGCGCATTCCCAATAGACAACCTCTCAGTCATAAAAGAATGATCTATCTTTTGTACCAATATGAGTGATTCTGGAAGACATTATATAAAATGACAAAAACCAGGTACTGAAAAACTGATACTGCCTGATCTCACTGTGTGTCAAATTATACAGCTCTTATCAGAGAAGTGTAGAATAGTCTAGTAGTTACTATAGGCTGGGAAGGCAGGACAGGAATGACTATGAGAGTTATGTTAATGGAGAGAAATGTGGAAGCATTGGTGTGAAGTGAATGCTTTGTAGCTCAATAGGGTAAATATCACAGTTAATAATAGTGTGGTGTTTACCTCAAAACAACTAGAGCATCCAGCATGCCCCAAGACAAAGAAGTGATGAACATTGATGTGATAGATATGTTAAATATGATGATTTTGTCATTGCCTGTTCTGTACATATTACAAAACATCACATAATACTTCATAAATACATGTAATACTCTGTCAATGAAACAACCAAACACAATGAACAGAAAATGTGTGTGCACGGAGAGGACCATTTTAAATGTAAGGCTGAATCAAGGCAAAGATTATAGGAAGATAAGTCAAAGCTTTTGGGGTTATCAGAAGCAAACCAAATAAAAACCAGTGTTTAGATGTTAGAAAGGAGAGGGGCTCCATATGAGTCTTCAGCGATGTTTAATGCTGCCGAGACAGCCAACAGAATTAAAATTTAACAGATGTCAGAAGATTCCAATATGGCTTCCCTACTGTATTTATTTACACAAAAGGCAGTTTTGAGAGGGTTTGCCCAGAGGAGAGAATTTGAGGCCTCAGTGGTGGGTACAGGTGGCAATGTTGACTAATTTAGTCTTCCCTCCAGTCCAGTGTTACTTCCAGCATTCTCTTTAGGGCTGACTTATTGGATATAATTCTTTTAGCTTGTTTATATCATAGGGATGTTTCTATCTCCATCTACTCTGATAGATAGTTTTGCTGGGTATTGTAGTCTAGGTTGGCTTCCATGATCTTTTAGAATTTGAAGTACATTGCTACAGGCTCTTCTGGCTTTTATTTAAAGTTCATTGAGAAGCCAGCTGTAGTTCTGATGGGTTTTCCTTTGTATATGACTTATGTTTTATTTTTCTGTCTTGCAATATACTTTCTTTGTCATGTATTTTTGGTATTTTAATTTTAATATACCATGGAGAGTTTCTTTTCTGGTTCTTTGTTCTGTCTTCTTCATGTATCTGTATGGGCATGTCTTTCCTTACTTTGGGAAAGTTGCAATCTATGATTTTGTTGAGGAGCTGGTCTCTGTGATTGAACTAAGTTTCTTCTCCTTCATCTATACCTATAATTTGAATAATTGGTTTTTTTCATCATCACACAGAGTTTTCAAAGGTTGCTTAATGCATTTTTTTTTTACTGGTCCAATTTCTCTATTTCTAACCCGTGCTTATTCTCATTCATATTAACCTTTAATATTGTTTTTGTTTTTGCTATGTGGCCTTGGCATAAAGACTTCTTGTTTTTTGTTGTATGTCTGATTTTAGTCTGCCTTAGAATGGGTCAGTACAGGACCCACATGGCTATAGCTAGGCCAAGTAAAGCTTGCACATAAGCTGCTTGATTGGACATTGGCCAATCAAAGCCAGTATTATGTATTTGAACTCCAGTATGTGGAGGTAGAGATGGCAGAGATGGCAGATGGGGGGAGGGAGGAGGAACTTGTAACTTTAAATTTTTTTCAAATGCCTATTTTTAATGATGGTTCTTAAAACTTTAACCACTCTTGTAGCCCACCATCCATCAGAGGTAGTGGAAAAGAAAGGATATGGGTGGTGGTGGTGAAAGTGGACCTGTTTAGAAAGGTTCTTTGGAGCAACTGCCATCTGTGTTGTCTGGAAATCTGCAGTTCACTTCACAGGTTAGCAGCAGCAGCTCAGTCCACTTGCACACACTTCACGGGTATACCAGCAGTCCAGTTTGGCAGAGTCAAATCAGCAGCAGTGGTGGCCTGACCTAGCAGGAACGCCAGGCCTCGGCCTCAGCACAAGTCAGCAGGAGGAACCTGGGCCAACAGGAACACCAGAAAACATTCTTGGCTATGTCTCTTTCAATGAAGCAAAGATCAGCAAAGACACAGGACCCACAAGTGTTACACAGCTAGCTCTATAAGCAAGCCAAGCTCAGCCTCCATCACTGTCTGTGGATTCCTATTTAAACTCTCTCCAAACATCACATGTCCACTATGTGTTTTGCCTCAGCACATGCATCTGTCTCAGCTGCCATCTCTCTGCCAATCAGCCTGAGTCCACAGAAGCACTAAGAAACTGTAGCACACCATCAGAAGTTCTCTCTATGGAGTCCCTACAAATGTAGCTCAACTACACAATGTAAGGCAGACCATATATGCATGCCATTAGCGAAGAATCCTTCATCATGTGTCCTTTCATGTGCTTGCTTTGGCAGAACATCCTTTCACCTGTGTCTGTTTCAGCTAAATGTTCCTTCACTTGTTTGCCTAAGCAAAACACCATCCAAATGACTTTCCAAAGAACCCTTAAGTTTCCACTTCAGGAACTCACCAGGCAAAGACAGTTCTTGAGTTATGGACCTGGAGCTACGTCTGCAGATATGGAGCTGGTGGTGTGGTATGATGCCTCGGCTTGCAATAGGCAGCTATTTTTTATATACTTCTATCACAAAATTTGTGCACATGTTTCTTAGTTCACGTGAAGCTCCTGGCTGTTATGAGGTGCATTCCTTTTTTCTTTCCACCACACTTACTTTTCTGTTCATTGCCAGTATTTTCTGCTACATACACTGGACTGTTCTCCACCCCACCCCACCCCCAGGTCACATTTACCCTACTCTACCCTGTTTCTGTGACTTTCTACATATTCAAAACCTTTTGATTGAATGTCAGAGCATATTGAAATATTTTCAGAAACACCTAAGCAACAGTTAATGTCAATACCATAGACCTAGTTTGAAAAGACTTTAAAGCGATGTTGATCTTCATTGTGACCAGGTAAGGAGATGGGTGCAGAGGCTCCTCTATCTGTGTTCTTGCTGAGGCCATGTCTGGATTAATTAGAATTTGATCTCCTTGATGGAGAATTCCAGGGAAAATGACCCAATTTTATTCTAGGAACCCAAGGTCGGACGTCCTGGGTAACTTAGCTTCTGTTAAACTACCTGTTTATGTAGAACCTCCAGCTAACTGCTTTTTCTCAGATTCTGTTAAATTGTGATGTACCCTCTCCAGCTGCCAAGTGAGATACCAAGATATGGTTTTTACCTTTAAAACCCCCTGGGCTCTGGACTCTTAGGGCTCTATCAGGTCCCTGAACACTTGGGTATAGTCTCAGCTGGCTGGAATAGAGTCCCAGTTGGCTAGGAACTGCATCTGAGTGGTTATCATCTGGTGCCATCATATGAGTAGTTATGGTTCAATATAGTCTGCACACACTAACAGCGGCAACTTTCTCACCTTGTCTTGATGACAGAGACTGTAAAACGCAACCCTGATTCTAAAATCTAACTCTAAATTCAGAGATATTAAAATCTCTGAACAACAACAAAATAAAAACCACGAGTATCTTAGTAGTGCTAAATATGAAACTTAATTTTTATATAAAAGTGGTCATTGAAATTTATAAACTTCAATCACTGTGACAAACAAGCTTTCCCAAGTTATTCTCTGTTATGAAAGGGAAAAAAAAATGAAACCCAGGGTCAAGCAAGCACACTGGGATTGCCTGTAAGTAAAACCTTGTGCTTAGAAGATGTGGTTGTAAATGCCAGCCAGGAGTTCTTTTCTCTTCACATTCCTGAGGGCAGACCCTTGTCCTGTCTCCACTCTGCCTTCCATCAGTCACACCTCTTTTTCTTGTCAGTCACTTTGTTTTGTTATTGTCTCTTGTATCGAAGTTGGTTTGTTCCACGGAAATAACAAATGCCTGGATTTCCTGCTTCCCAGAGCTCCGGGGTGAGTTAAGTCTACAGATGTTTATTCCTGGTGACAATCCCTGTTGGGTTGTCGGTGCAGTGTTTTTGTTTGAGGGCTGGCTTTGCTCCACGATGCTAGCTGAAGTGGGAATCCTAAGAATTCGCTTTCATTTAGATCAGACAGTTGAACCAACGAAGAATGCTTGCCCGCTTCTCCGGGCTCCTATACGCCTTAGAACCAAAGTTTGTTTGTGCAATCTGAGAATGATTCTATTTTTTTTTTTTCCTTCTCATCTGGCTAGGGGTAGGGGAGTGGAAGATAATTGCTCAAGGGAAAGCTCTTTGTTCATCTTCTCTGATCTATTTCATAGGAAAATTTCCATAGGAATTCTAGGAAGAGAAACAAATGGCTGAGGGAGAGAGTGACATTTGAGCTGTTGAGTGTTGGTTGGTTCTGTGGCTAGCTGGGTAGCCATTGAGTGTTCCCTGTTTCTGGTTCTGTGGCCAGCAGCGCAGCCAAGCCTAAGGAATGTGGGCAGTCTTTGAATTGGAGCTCCATGTCTGGCCATAATGCTAATAGTTCCTCAAGGGATACTTGGTATTTGGTGCTAGGGGCCTCCACTGGCTTCTTTTCTCAGACACAGGCAAACTCTTGAGGCCTGTTCAAAAAGGGTTGCATTAAGGAAGGATGGTAGAAATGAGGTAAATATGACTCAGTTTCCCTTTCCTGACAGTCAACTCCCCTTTGTACTTCTGCCTTTGTCAGATGTTGCTAGTGTCAGTGACCTCTTCTTGGGGCTCTCTCTTTCCAGATAGGGAGGGGCATATACCTGGGAAACAGATATCAGGAAGCTGTGGTCTAGAGAGCTGGCATAGGGAGTGGGGATAGAAATGGAAGC
Organism: Mus minutoides; assembly: GCA_902729485.2. Lineage (NCBI taxonomy): Eukaryota > Metazoa > Chordata > Mammalia > Rodentia > Muridae > Mus > Mus minutoides. Next base: position 1,441,553 of record LR749519.1, read on the forward strand.
TTAGGTTACATGAACAAAGCCGGAGCAGTTTACAGGAATCAAGAGGACCTGGAAAAACCCCCAAGGCCTGAAGCCTTTGTTTGGAAAGTTTTGCAGCATAAAGGCTGGCCAAGTCTCAAGAAAGCTTTTCCACCAGAGTTTCAAAACAAAATACTGGGAGAAAAAAAAGAAACCTCGAACAAACAGAGAGCATCTTTCTTTCCTTTTTGTTGGCCAAGTTGTAAGTTCAGCTAGAGGACTGGTGAGCTGGATACAGAGATGTAATCCACCTCAAAGTAACTGGAGAACCTCTGGTCTTGCACCACATCAACATTGTAGCACTGCATTGACTAAAGCTAATTGCTTTATTGGGCACACTCTCTCAGACCCTTGACCTTCCTGTGAACTATGTAGCCTTGCATATATCTAGAAAGTTTCTCATTTTTCTATAAGTTTCCCTTTCTTTTGTTAAGAAGTATAGAAAAATATAGATTTATTATGAATATTATTTTGTCAGTTAAATAATTTATATTACTTATTTTTGCATTTATTTATTTATTTATTTATTTATTTATTTATTTTAAAGCAAGTCAAGGGACACCCTCCCCCTTTTCAAGGCTATGATGGATGGCTCCTAATGCTGATCCAAGCTAAAAAGGCCCTAATTTTTTTTTTGGGGGGGGGGTGGTGGTGGCAAGTAGAGCCACAATGGTGGATAAACAGAGAGCTTTTCTTGGCGTCTCTCTTTCCACTTTCTCCATATTTTCTCTAACACTTGGTGGTGGTGAGTGGTGGGTGGTGAGTGGGTTGGGTGGCACAGAAAAGCAGCCTGAATTGAGAACACTCTCAGGTCTTGACAGGCTTTCTCTGTCACTGCTCGGAGTTTATAGCTCACTCCTGATTGGTCCCATTCGCTATCTCATTTGAATACCGGGACAGCCAGTCAGGCTCTGTGTCAGCATAGTGTTCATCCGATTTTTGCCAGTCTAGCTCCCAGGTCTCATGCAGGGCTGGTTCCCAGACCCTCCTGTCCTCATTAGGAGGGAGAAGCCTGAACACAAGACCCCTAGAAACAAAGTGAGCATGAAGTTCTTTGTTCTCTTACCTAGCAGCCTGAGAAACCGATAAGCACTGGGTGACCCACCCAGGAGCCTGACTCATTGTGTATGTAAGGGACCAGGAATGTTTGCCAAAGATAGCCTGTAACCCTTCCATCAGAGAGGAGCTATAACTCATCCCCATTCTTAGGATGTTTACTCAGCTTCCCCATTCTTTGTGATCTTATCCTCCCCTTTCTTTGCGGTTTCTTCCCGTAAATACCCCCTCTCCCAGCTACTCGGGGCGCCACGGTCCTCTATCCCTGTGGGGTACACAGGGTGCTTGACTGTGGGCCCAAGAGCTCTTGAAATAAAAAATCCCCTTGCTGTTTGCATCAAGACCATTTCTCATGAGTGATTTGGGGTGTCACTTTTCCTGAGTCAGAACGTGGCAGAGTCCTCATGTTGTGGGTCTTTCAACCTCACGGTCAGGTTTGAGCTAGAGTTGGATCCTCAGCTAGATCCTAGCTCTGGCTAGGGGCTTTGTTCCTAGAAGCTCTTGGGAGAAGGAAGATGTATCTTGAGACAAACACAGCACACACAAGGAAACTTACTCTTAATTCCATCATTCCTGCTTCCCAGGCAAAGTGTTTGTTCCTGCCTTCAGGGGTCTCTGGTCCCAATTTGAGAGTCTTGGCCTTTGAGATCTGTTACATAAGCAGCAAGTAGGGGGCTCTTCCAGGCCTGCCAAAGATGGGAGATGTGCTGCTCCCGCTGCTATTTGTGGGTGGCCTTCTCTTTAGAGACTGGCTCTGCACAGGACTGTTCATGATTGACATCCCATAACATTTACTAACAACTCTCTCAGTTGGGCAGTGGATGCCTGCTGAGACCCTACAGTTGTAACAATGCCAACCTCTGCTGACTGGCTGGCATCCCGCTTCTTGGAACATTCAGTGTTCCACTCTCCTATTTAAGCTGTCCCTTTGCTGCCTCTTTGCTGCCTGCCTGACCCATCTTGGAAAGAAGGCAGGTCAAGATTCTGAGATGGAGTCAACCGTCTCCATAGAGCCACATTGGCTAGCATCTAATTTACAATGCAGCCCAAGCTGGCTTTGAACTCATAAATCTCCTGTTTCACTTTCCCAAGTGAAAGGATTACAGATGTGTTCCACTGGGCTTGGATCAAGAATTGATATGATTTTGCTATTTATTTAACACTGATTCTTCCCGGCCCCCCCCCCCCATGCTCAACAGAAGCCATTTACCACAGAAACACCTTTAGAAACATTGCTAAACAGAATTCCTTTGTGTTTCTTGCACCATTTACAAAATATTAGAAGTGCCAGATGTATTATGGTGAAAAGGGTTATGAGCCTCTCTCATGGAACATGGCGAATGTAAACACCAGGTGCTAACATCAATCAACCATGGCATATATGCTGTGAGTCCTCTATTAGTTCTTTCAATTTTATTCAAAGTACTTTATATTGATCACATATACTATGTCAATATTGCTCACCAACAGTGATACTTTCTCAGGATACTGTTTAGTATGGGTTATGAAGAGATTGCACAGAAAATGGAAGTATTTTGTTTTGTCTTCCCTGGTTACTATGTATCTGCCATGTCTGAGTCCACAATGTCTCTCACAGGCTCCTGTGTTTGTATACTTGGCCCCTTGCTAGCAGTACTCTTTGGGGATGTTGGGTCTACTTGTTAAAGCTAGGTCACTAGGGCTGGGCCTTTGAAGCTTTTCTCTGGTTCAGTTTCTAGTCTGCTTATTCTGATTCTTGGTCTGTGCCATATGGGCAACCATGTCCTCATGCTCCTGTCACTGTGAACATTTGTAAATGGTGCAAGAAACAAAAAGGAATTCAGTTTAGCAATGTTTCTAAAGGTGTTTCTATGCTGCTGTTACTATGAGCACCCTGCTATGGCTGACTGAAATCCCTCTAAAACTGTGACCTGAGATAAACATCTCCTGCTATGAGCTATTTCTGTGAGGCATTCGGTGACAATAGCAGTAATGTTAACTAATTTAATAGTCTTTATCTTATGGTCTCATTCCTGGCCTTATACCTTTTGTGGTTATCTTCCAGGTCTTAGATAGTCTACCACACCTCTTCCAACTGTCCTTTTCTTTAAAAAGTTCTCTTGACATATCCCCCAAACCCAGACTATGTCCATCAAAAAGGTTCTTTGTTTCTGCTACAGAGCTCTTAACTTCCAGTATTTTCCTTTCATTCTCAGACCTCCTGTCTTTGTTCACATTAACCATCTATTCTTACATGCTTTAAAATCTTTTTTTTTAACTTTTACATATTACTCTTTGGCCATACCCATGTGTTCTTGGTGACTCTGAATCATGCCAGAGTTTGAGCAGAATCCCCATAAAATTACTCAATATTTACCTACCTAAACAAAAAGTCCTCTTTCCTAGCCAATGAAAAGACCCCACACACTACTCCACCTTCCCTGACATCCTCATCTAGAATGTTGCATTGTTTGTAATGGGGAGGAGCAGGGAATGTTATCAATGGTAAATTAAACATCCCAGCATCTGGGGACCACTGGGCTCTTGTCTTTGTTCCTTTGCTTCCCAATCCTTGCTTATCATTAACGTTAACGGGTCTTTGTTAAAGGCAGTGATTGACTTTGCTCATGTCTGTTTGTTCCTTTCTTCCTGGAGTCTTGATGTTTGCATCATTGTTATCTGGATTCAGAGCTCAGGGTTTGCAGTTCCTTCCTGTCAGCAGCTTGAAGCAATGACTTTGCTGTGCTCTGGCATCTGGGGCAGATATGAAGTCTGTTGTTTGTCTAATGAGCACTTGTTAACAGGGATTCTGTCTTCATCTATGTGGCTTTGAGAGTTTTTCCCTTTGTGCAAAGTTACCATCTCCTCCACTTGTACATTTCTTTCTGTCTACCGTTTTCACTTTTGTGCAGATTTATGAATCTCTTTAAACTCGGCGAGGTTTGGGTTGTTATTTTGGGTGAATGGTTCCTTCGTCTGCTTTGTTCCCTATCTTTTGAGCATCCTCATGAATGCATCTGGATGTCTGCATCTTGTCTTGTCTACATTGTATTTTCCCATGCCGGCCTCTTTTATCTTTTGCCTCTTGTGTTGCCTCTTCTCCATTTTTGGAAAATTCTAACTTAGTAGTTCCAAACATTCTTTTTGTCTTTGTCTCTTTGAGTTGGTCCAGAACATTGTGTATTTTAATATCTGGTCAGAAGCAGCAGTTTAAGAGAAGAGGGGGCAAATTTCTACATGGGACAAGAAGAATCTGGAAATAGATAATTTGTGGGTACTCTGGAGGAGATTTTTTGCAGTTTCATTAGCTGCTTTTAGACTATGTCTGGGAGATGTGTCCTTGGTCTCCAGAGGAAGGCACCTTGGTTTTTGTGCTTGAGAGGAAACAGAAGAAAGATTTAGGAATCTGAATTTGTTCCTGTTTTTGCTTTAGACCTCCTGTGGAGTCTTGTATATAATTCCATAGATCCTTGGCCATTTCTTCACCAAACGGCCAGCTGTCAGTTTGGATCCTGAGGGAGTCTGGCCTTATAGGTCATGCCCCCCCTGGATAATAAAGAGGCCAGAAACAAATTACTTCATCCTTTGAGAGTTTACAAACAAATCTATGTAGCCACTTTAAAGACATGAAGAATATTACCCACCATAGAACAAAAATCAATCAATCAATCAATCAATCAATCATGTTACTGAAATTTACCAGGTCCCAAAAGAATTGTGCCCAGACCTTGTGGCCCAGCCTTTACAAGCATCCCTGAGAGATGCATGTTACATGGGAAGGGTTGCATTATTTTTTTAGTTTTTCCAGTTTTTGAGCAGAATGACCTGAATAACCCAGGCTAGAGGCTACAGTATTTTGTTTCTTCTCTATTCAGTTAGGTTCCAAAGACAATGAAGAGCTACCACTGGACTAGAAGTCAGGACCATCAGGGCATTTAAGAAATAAGAAATGGGAAGATGGAGGGCACAGATAGAGATCTGAGTGAATGTGTGTTGTTGGCATGAGCACAGCCATGTCCTGGATCCCAAGACCTTAGGCTGAGAATGGCAGAGCCTTCTCCAGGTCAGGCTCAAAACTGGCGAAGCCTTCCTCTAGTCCACATATGGCTTTTTATTTTATTTTATTTTATTTTAATTAAGTATTTTATTTATTTACATTTCAAATGTTCTCCCTCCACAACCCCCCATCCCATCCTCCTCCCATTTGCCTCTAAGAGGGTGCTCCCCCCCCCCACCTACCCAATCCCACTTCACTCCTCTAGCATCCCCCTTCTTTGGGGAATCAAGCCTCCACAGGACCAAGCCCATCGGGAGCCACAAACAAACCCATGTGTGCTCTTTGGTTGGTGGTTTAGTCCCAGGAGCTCTGAGGGGTCTGGTTAGTTGATACTGTTGTTCTTCCTATGGGGTTCCAATCCCCTTCACCCCTTCATCTCCTTCAGTCCTTCCCCTAACTCTTCCACTGGGCTCACTAGGCTCAGTCCAATTGTTGGCTGTGAATTTTTGTATCTGTCTTAATCAGGTGCTGGCAGAGCCTTTCAGAGGACAGCCATGCCGGGCTCCTGTCTGAGAGCACATCTTGGCATTAGCAATAGTGTCAGGGTTTGGTGTTTGAGGATGGGATGGATCCCACAGTGGGGCGGTCTCTGGATGGTCTTTGCTTCAGTCTCTGCTCCATTTCCCCCCCTTCATTCCTTTTAGACAGGAACAATTCTGGATAAAAAATTTTGAAATGGGTGGGTGATCCTATCCCTCAACTGGGAGCCATGTCTATTTACTGGAGGTGGGCTCTTCAGGTTCTGTCTCCCACTGTTGTGCATTTCAGCTAATGTCATCCCCACTAGGTTCTGGGAGCCTCTCACATCCCTGGTGTCTGGGACTTTCTAGTGGTTCCCCCTGGTCCCCACTCTCACTGCTGAATATTTCTATTCATTCTTCTGGCCCTCTGGGCTTCTCCCCTGTCTCCCCTATACCTGATTCTGATCCCACTTTTCCTCCCCCTCCCCATCCCTCCCAGGTTCTTCCTCCCTCTTCCTTCCAGGATTATTTTGTTTCCCCTTCTTAGTGGGATTGAAGCATCCACATTTTGGCCTTTCTTCTTGTTAAGCTTCATATGGTCTGTGAGTTGTATTGTGGGTATTCTGAGCTTTTTGGCTACTATCCACTTATCAGTGAGTACATACCATGCATGTCCTTTGGGTCTGGGTTATCTCACTCAGGATGATATTTTCTAGTTCCTTCAAAATGGCAACCTATGGTTTGGGAAAAAGATCTTTACTAACCCTACATCTGATAGAGGGCTAATATCCAAAATATACAAAGAACTCAAGAAGTTAGACTCCAGAAAACTAAGTAACCCAATTTAAAAATGGGGTACAGAGCTATACAGAAAATCTCAACAGAGGAATCTCGAATGGCCCGAGAAGCACCTAAAGAAATGTTTAGCATCCGTAGTCATCAGGGAAATGCAAATCAAAATGACCCTGAGATTCCACCTCACACCTGTCAGAATGGCTGAGATCAAAAACTCAGCAAATGCTGGTCAGGATGTGAAGGAAGAGGAACACTCTTCCATTGCTGGTGGGATTGCAAACTGATATAACTACTTTTGAAATCAATCTGGAGGTTCCTCAGAAAATTGGAAATAGTTCTAACTGAAGACCTAGCTGTACCACTCTTGGACATATACCCAAAAGAGGCCCCATCATATCACATGGGCATGTGCTCCACTATGTTCATAGCAGCCTTATTTATAATAGCCAGAAGCTGGAAACAACCAAGATGTCTCTCAATGGAAGAATGGATACAGAAAATATGGTTCATTTACACAATGGAATACTAACTAACTACAACTACATGTGGATGTTAAGAATAGTTGATCTTTTTCTTAAACTAGTGCATGCAGAAACAGTCAATCACATCTCCTTCCTTCTTCATGACTGCAATCTGAAAGTGCCCACCTACTGAGAACCCCTTCTCACATTAGCTAAATCTCATCTTTCATCTTTTCCTCCATTCAGCTATATACAACAATCCCACCTTCTCACTTAGCAGTACATAACAAATAGATTGAGTTTGGGGACTTCTGCAGAAGTATAACTCCATCAGCGTAAACAGCCCACTCAATCCCAGCTTTTCTGTACACATGTCTGTATGTCTGTCATTTCTTAGTTCTTTCCTGTCCCCAGTAAGGTCAAGTATAAAGCCATGTCAGTCACAGCTAGGAATCAAACCCAGAGGCTTGTTTATATCAGACAAGCCCTGAATCACCAAGCCTCACTCCCCTTTCTCAGAGAACAACTTTATAACACTTTCTCTCTCTTGCAGACAGTCTGGCAGGAATCTTTCATTTGTTCTCAAAGCCCCTGAGGGATAAAGAGTTTGGTTGACCCCTAGTCTCTAGGCTCATGTGTGAGATGGGCAGTTATTACCCCATTCAAATAAGCAAAAGACTAAGTAAAATGAAAGCCAATAAGTCCTTTTAGATCCATCAGAGACACGAGGTTCCCGGGCCAATTGCTGCCTCTGAAATGGAAGATACAGATGGGGGATTACAGAGAACATCACTTTTCAAGAATCGTCATCAGTGAGCAGCAGCCACCAAGGGGAAGTTAGGGAAGCCAGAAATGTAGCTGACAGGCAGCTTTGTTGTAGACATGTCTGTCTGGGAGTTAGAATTCCTAGAGGCATGCATCTGTGTTGCAACCAAACGCTTTTGCTAGTGTTTCCTGCAGGAAAAGTTTCCTTGCAATGGAGTGATTTTGAAACATGCCACAAGGAACAAATGACACTCAAGAAGAAGGAAGACCAAAGTGTGGATACTTTGCTCCTCCTTAGAATGGGGAACAAAATACCCATGGAAGGAGTTACAGAGACAAAGTTCAGAGCTAAGACGGAAGGAAAGACCATCTAGAGACTGCCCCACCCCGGGATCCATCCCATATACAACCACCAAACCCAAACACTATAGCATATGCCAGAAATATTTTGCTGACAGGATCCTGATATAGCTGTCTCTTGTGAGGCTATGCCAGTGCCTGACAAATACAAAAGTGGATGCTCATAGTCATCTATAGGATGGAACAGCGGGCCCCCAATGGAGGAGCTAGGGAAAGTACCCAAGGAGATGAAGGGTTCTGCAACCCTATAGGTAGAACAACAATATGAACTAACCAGTACCCCCAGAGCTTGTGTCTCTAGCTGCATATGTAGCAGAAGATGGCCTAGTCAGCCATCAATGGGAAGAGAGGCCCCTTGGTCTTGCAAACTTTATATGCCCCAGTACAGGGGAACACCAGGACCAGGAAACAGAAGTGGGTGGGTAGGGGAGCAGGGCAGGGGGAGGGTATAGGGAACTTTCGGGATAGCATTTCAAATGTAAATGAAGAAAATATCTAATAAATGTTGAAAAAAAGAGATATTAAGGAAAAAAAGAAACATGGCAGAATGTTCTGTTCTGCTCAAGTTTTGACTGTAAAACAGATGATTTAGTCTGGGGCAGGGGGCACGTCTCAACAGGTAATGGCTTCCCACACAAGTGGGAATGCTCTGGTTCCAATCTCCATAGCCAGCATAAAAGCAAAGTTTAAGGATTTCACAAATCCTTACACTTTAAAAGTACACAAACAAAAAGGAAAAGGGAAGTGAGAAATGTACAGGTGGAGGAGATGGTAACTTTGCACAAAGGGAAAAACTCTCAGAGCCACATAGATGAAGACAGAATCCCTGTTAACAAGTGCTCATTAGACAAACAACAGACTTCATATCTGCCCCAGATGCCAGAGCACAGCAAAGTCATTGCTTCAAGCTGCTGACAGGAAGGAACTGCAAACCCTGAGCTCTGAATCCAGATAACAATGATGCAAACATCAAGACTCCAGGAAGAAAGGTCCCAACAAACATGAGCAAAGTCAATCACTGCCTTTAACAAAGACCCGTTAACATTAATGATAAGCAAGGATTGGGAAGCAAAGGAACAAAGACAGGAGCCCAGTGGTCCCCAGATGCTGGGATGTTTAATTTACCATTGATAACATTCCCTGCTCCTCCCTATTACACACAATGCAACATTCTAGATGAGGATGTCAGGGAAGGTGTAGTGGTGTGTGGGGTCTTTTCATTGGTTAGGAAAGAGGACTTTTAGTTAGGTAGGTAGACACTGAGTAATTAATTCTACAGAAGTGCTGCTCAAACTCTAGCATGCTTCAGAGTCACTGAGAACACATGGGAGTGGATTTACCCCAAGAATGCTTCAGTCTTTAGGTTCAGAAAAGCTTCAAAGTATCCAAATATTGACAGTTCCCCAAGAGGCCAGTACTGTTGCTCTGGAGTCTACACTCAGAGATCCAATGTACTCCCTCTGTCAGGAAATCAATTAACTATGCATCAGGTCAGAAAGCTAAGAGTGAACATTAGAGAATAAAACTCCAGGAGATGGAAAGATGACTCGGTTGTTAAGACTGTTGCCTCTTATCCCACAGGACTTGGGTTCAATTTCCATCTCCCTCATCGTAGCTTGGAATTGTCTGTAACCTCAGTTCCAGGGGATCTGATGGCCTCTTCTTGTGTCTGTAGGTACTACACATGCACATGGTATGCAAAAATACATTCAAATAACACATACACATAAAAACAAATATTTAATGTACAAAAGTATATATGTCTTTCAAATCAAGGAGGAAAAGAATATCTGTATATAAATTGTACCTTACTGGAGAGAAAAGTGTGATGGGGATGAGGTAGGAATCCCACACAGAAGCACTGAGGAGTAGCCTGCTGGAGCTCCTGTGGGGAGTAGTCCACAATCTCTAGTAAGGATTGGGGGGTGCTTTGTATCATATTATGGTAAAGACATCTATTTTCTTTATTCAGCATCCCAAACCCACTTATGAGGAAGCCATAGAAAACTGTTCACTCAGGTTTGTCTATGAATGTCCACAGCATTGCTTATGATTAGGAAAAAAAATGCATTAATCTTCTTGTAAACCAAGCAGTGAATTTAATCCAGAACTTTCACTCAAAATACTATTAATTGAAAAGAAAAGTAATTTGACTAGGGCCCATGTATAGTTTCTTTAATGTTCTATATCATATAAGACCACTCACTGAAAATGCTTTAGTTGGTAAAATTAAAAAGTATATATATATATATATATATATATATATATATATATATATATATATACTTTTTAATATATATCACAATACACACACAAACACACACAAAGTGTATGTGTGTTTGTGTGTGTGTGTGTTTGAAGGAATCACTTTTCTGTCTCCACCATGTGAGTCTCTGGGATGGATCTAAGGCAGTCAGTCAGGCCTGGATTGTCTTTACTTACTGAAGAATTTTACAGGTCTGACTCCTAATACAAAGAATCAATTTAATTAAAGTTATAATTGAAACTATAAGCCACCTGTCTTAAATATACTTACTATAAGGGCTGAAGAGATGGCTCAGCAGTTGGAAGCACTGGCTGCCCATCCAGAAGACCCAGGCTTAACTCCTAGCACCCCCACAGCAGCTCCCAACTGTCCATAACTTCATTTCCAGGGGATCTGACACCCTCACACTGATGTACATGCAGGCAAAACGCCAATGCACAGAAAATAAAAATAAATAAAAATTGTTTAAAAAGGAGACTTAATATAATCTTCTCTTGAAATGGTATTTAATATGAAACCTTAGTGGAATCTTGGCATAGATGACTTTGAGAATCCAGGATTTGGGTTAGATATGATCTATTGTTTAACTTAGAAAAACATGCAAGAAGTTAGAGGATATTTACATTCCTCTTATCATGACTTTAAAATCAATTTATACTTCTTTTGTGTGTTGTTGTTGTCACTGAATTATCTCTATAAGCCTGTTTATTTAAAATACAAAGACGTTTCTTATCACTGAAAGCATTCTTTTAATGCTAATGACTTGTGAAGCTTGTAATGTGTACTTTATTTTAGGAAACACTGAGAGAAAGAGAGAGAGAAAGAGAGAGAGAGAGAGAGAGAGAGAGAGATTGATTGATTTACCTGGAAAAATTAACAGTGGTATCTGTTCTTTTTTTGTTTCAACCAGAAAATAAAAACTGTTCTCTGAAATTAGGAATGTATAACTTGAGAAAAATCAGTGGCTCTATTCCTGAAATTGGGAATATATAACAAGAAAAAAATCAGTGAATCTACTAGTAACCTAAAAACTATAATGAATGTGCTAATTTTCCAGGAATGTGTGATAATATGATGAGAGAGCCCAAATTATAATATAAAACACAAATGACAGACTATGTGCAATAAGATGGTGTTTATTTACACAATGGATCCAATGAGGACCATCCTGATGATATTCCATACACGACTCTTGCCAGAAACTTTCAAGTGAATGAATATAAATGTCTATTATGCATAATATAGCTTAGTGATAGATTATGAAATGCAAATGATGCCAATACTGATGATATTAGGAGAAAGGACTGTGCTTTGATGGCATGTGACAAACTTTTGACAACATAAGATCTGATGGTGATAGGATGCAAATGTTTGTTGAATTTAATATGGGTACTGAGATTTTCAGAAGGTCATTACAGCCTTATGGGTTATGGAAGATGCATAATAAATCTGAAAAACTATATTCACTTCTCATATATACTAATTTTATATTATTATTATTATTATTATTATTATTATTATTATTATTATTATCATCCATTTCTTCATAGCAGACCCTCTCCTTATTTCCCACTCCAAATCCACTCCTATGTCATCAAACAAATGCTGTGCTACCATATGAAACACAGGGATGTCACAGTGATAACAGTGAGTTAGTGGCATATTGCTGCCCCAGAAATATCCAAATGCTTCTAGTAACTTCTTGTTTGTCCCTGATGATCCCACAAACCATGACCAATCCTCTGATGCTCCTTCAGAAACACCTAAAATAGCCAGCTGATGTTACAAAGTAGAGATGAATAGGAGTTCCTTTCCAAAGCCAAGACTTCACCCAGTTGACAGCAGACTTTATTCACAACTGCCTTTAAGTGTTTACTAGACATAAAAATATATAGTCATGGAATCACTGAGGCTGCTGTTTGATAAATAACTGAATAATAGCCAAATTAGTCTGTCAATTTAGACCTTGATACATCTTCTTCCTCTCAACTCATCTTCTGGAATCTGGTAGATTCTTACCATTCCCTTCGGTTTCTATAAAGTGGTGGCCTTCGGTCCACTTAATCTGTGTTCCTGATTCTCCTTTTCTTTCCTTTCTCAGAGCATCCTGTGTCATGGATGCCCTCTGACTTCCACATCTTCATTTTCACAAATATGTTTTTATCTTCCTTGGTATGTAATCCCAAGAGATAATCTATGTGAACGGAAGCCACTCTTCATGATCACCATCCCCCCAGTTTCACTGCATCTTCTCCTCTCATAACTGTTTCCACTCGATTCTGTTGTTAGGAGAAGAGTCTTTACAATAAAGAAAATATTTTCCTGTAAATGGAAAAATTGTAATGGATTCTACCTGAACCCAGGACAGTCAGTTCTCATACGTAGTAAATACATTTTGGATGTACAAATATATATGACTTTTGTTTTTGTAGTGCGAGGGATTGAACCCAAGCCTCATGGATGAAAGGCGAATAGTCTACCCCTGTTCTTCATTTGCCAGCTCTCAGACCAAACATTTTCCAAACAATACATGATATTTTGAAAGTCAATAAGTGGCGTTTTACATAATGAAATAGTGAATATTTGTTTGTTCCACACTTTCCTTTTGTGTGATCCTCTTCCACTGCCTCCAACCAGTTGCAGATTCAAGTCAAGGTCAATTGAAGGGCAACTGAGGTAAGCACACAGCATGAGAGGACATTTAGTTCAAAGCAAGGGTGAGAGAGTGCTTAGAAATGGAGAAATGCTGCAGAAGGCAGAGGACCAAAGAGTCTTCGAGGCTCCATCTCCTCGGCCTATTTCTTGGAATAGTCAAGGCAAGTTATTTGGATTTAAGTGAACAGCCATGCCACTTAGGCTTCTATGATATGTTCTCTGAAGAAGCTATTAGGTCAAGTAAATTGGTCAGAGTGGTTTCTCCTGGAATTATAATATCAAAGTGTCATTTTTCATAGAGTATTTAATGCTTTAGATGAAAATGTCATGTCACTGTGTTCTCTCTTCCTTCTCTTCTCTCCTTCTTTCTTTCTCTTCATATGTCAGTGGTGTTGACTCCCCCCCCCCCCCCCCCCCCCCCCCCCCCCCCCCCACCCCGTCCTGTTCTGTTGACAATACAAGCCCTAGCTGGGTTTACTGCACCACTCTTGAACACTTGTCTGGACTTTGCAAAAGCAATTTGACTTGAGACTTCTGACATGGATAAACATCTGAAGTAGTCACTTTTCTGCGATAGGATGCACCACCACATCCAAGGCAGCTTACAGAAGGCAGAGATTATTTTGCCTTGTAGTTCCAGTGGGGTAGGAATCTGGTCCGGAGGCAAGGCAGCAGGAACAGGAAGTTGAGAGATCACATCACCATCTGAAAGCATGAAACGGATGAGGAACTGATTATGGGTCAAGGTTTGAAACTCTCAGAGCCCACCCCAGAGAGGGATAGCTTCCAACAAGTGTGTACTGCCCTGTAACTCCTGCCATCAGAACCACCAGGTGCAGACCAAGCATTCACATGCCCGAGCCTACAGGGAACACTTGTTATTCAAGCCACCATAATGTTTATTATAGAATCTATTCTCTCTCCTGTTTGTCCTGTCATTGAATGCTACTACGGTTTCCCTAGATGGTCAGGCCAAGCACTGGAGAATAGTCAGTGACGCTTTTTTCCCTGTCTATAGTTTATAAGAAATAGACTATAGACGTAGTCTATGGTCTATATGTATGCTCACTGGAAGCCATGTTTTTTTGCTACTCCACAACTCTTACAACCATCTACTCCCCTGAATCCCCACTGCTATGTTCTTAGGGCCATCCTGCTGTTTGCTTCCAGCTGTCATCCTCCAATGGCCTCTCCTCATTCAAACTTGCTCTCCCTCCAATCTTTTTCCACACTGCCACTACATTGGTTTCTTAAAGCATATGTCCAGTATCCTCACTCCTTCATCTAAAATTCTCTGATGTCTCCTTTGACATCAGGATGCAATATCAAGAGATTGATTGATATTTGACTTCTTCTTTGCAGCCTTTCTCCCTTCTTCCCAGTTTCTGACCAATGACATCACACACAGTTCCTAGCAGATCAGGTTCTCTTGGGTTTTGTGCTCACACCTATGTCCCTAGTGGCTAAGGTTATGCCTATGTTATCCCAATGGATAGTTTTATTTTTTTTCTTTTGTTCCTTTTCTGTAATTGAATGACTCATTGCTTAGCTGTTACTTTTAAACAGCTTCCCTGCTTTCTCTTGTTCTTAACGTAGCTTCTGCTGACCCATAGATAGGCTCCCACAGCATCACAGAAACAATCCAACCTGGCATTTGCCTCGCCATACATTTGCTGCTTGTCAGTAGTGCCTGGGGTCCATTAGTCAGGGACTATAGACTTTTGCTTTCAGCTCCCAGAATAGGGCTTCTTCCCAGGTACTCAGCACCCCCCCCCCCCAACACACACATGTGAGCAAATGAATACATCTAGACCTCCCTAAGAGCTGTGCTGAGGGCTGCAATTGAGACTCATTTCTGATCTGCTCAGGCTGTAAAAATAAAGAGAAAGAAACTAGAAAAAAAAAAAAGACAGATTTCTTAACAAGTACTCAATGTCTGCCGAACAAATGAATGTCATAAAAAGACTTTTATAAAAGGTCTAAACTGATGGCTAAATGAAAAGATAAAGAAAAAAAATTCTTATAAAGCAAGGTAGCATAAAATGTTACAAAACATTTTTGATAAACAAATAATAGCTTCTTGGTGAAACAAGCCTTAAATTTAAGCATTTTTGATAAACAAATAATAGCTTCTTGGTGAAACAAGCCTTAAATTTAAGCTCGAGGTATCCGGAAGGATACATGTTTCAAGAAAATCAAAGGTCAAGATTCTAAAAATCTGGAAAGAAATCCTTAGGCAGCTATACTTGATAATGAGTAACTTAGCCAACATTTATGAGAAAACCCATATGAGTATTTCACAGGCATTATCTCAATCTATGTATGGTGTGGAAAATGTAGAGTGAGCACATCTGGCTGCTGAGGAAACTGTCTATCATATCAGCTGGATGGAAGCTGCCTGTTCTCTCCTTTCAGTGAAGAAAACAGTTCTCTAGGGATGCTGAGATTGGCTTTGCTGATAATGCACAAGCAGTGTGTGAACTCCATAGTACTACAGCTCGTACGCAGCTGGTGTCATGGCCAAGGCATATTTCTACCCTGGCTTCCTGTTTTTTCTTGAGGGTTTCTCTATCAGGAGTATTTGGGGAACAGGAATGACAAGGGTAGATGCAATAGTGGACCAGAGGCTGTGGAGGGTTTTTTATTTAATCTCACCTTTCATTTCCTGCGTGGTTTGTGGGTTTGAGTGCTAAGAATGTACTTCCTCTGCATGATGAGGAAGTGGCAGGGCCAGGAGCCAGAATAACTGGTCAGAATGCCCCAAGGAATAGAGTTAGAGCAAGAAATGGAGCTCTCCTCATCAGGGACTCAAGCAGCTTACCTCTGAGCTCTCTCTCTCTCTCTCTCTCTCTCTCTCTCTCTCTCTCTCTCTGCAAGAGGGAGGTAGAGAAATAGAATGTCATCATACAAGTATAACAATTTGTCTTCACTTTTTTGGAGTGCCTCAAAATAGATGTCCCTGGTGACTTTAGAAGATTTTATGAATTAAAAGTTTTAAAAGTTATTTTATTTTGCTATCACTAATTTGTGTCATTAGAGATCATTGATCTGTTCATAAAGATGAGAACTAAGAAAGGCTCAGTCACCTACTATGCCTCTGCAAATGAAAAGCAGAGCTTGAGTTCCAGAGGAACAACTCTAATGGTCCTGGGCGAAGAGCATGGCTTTTGCTGCCCTTTGCTGGCTCCCAAGAAAGAACCCATTGTAAAGCACCCAGTAGTTTCCAGCTGGTTTTTAAATCGTTGACACTTGAAATTGTACAGTTCCAGTTAGTGGAAGTTTCAACAAGACCCAACTGACTCGCACACATCCTGCCCACTCATGGAAAATTTCTGGTCAGAGTTTTCTGTCTCAAGCATATGGAAAAAGGAATCATGGTGCTGGATAAACAGAGAACAAGGAACAAGAAGGAAGAAAGAATGGGAGGGAGGGGAGGAGTGAATCTGGAAAAGAAGTTTGGAGAAGGGAGGGAGGCAGGAGGGAGGCTGGAAGGAGGGGGAAGTTGGGGAGAAAGGGAGGACATGGGAGCACGGCAGGAAAGAAACAACTAGTTCAGTCCTTATTGCTGTGGCTGCTTTGGCCATAAATGAATTGTGACCAAGACTTTCTTGTTAAGAATAATAAATAAAATGTATAAAATAAAAATTCAAAGAGGCGACACTAAAAACAACCCCCCTAAATATACTGTGGATCAAAATGAAAAAGGAGCTTTCTTTCCGGGCTGAGGGAACAACTTAAACAAAACAATGCCATTATGAAACTTAATTGGAAACATAAATTAAAAAGAACAAAGAGCAGGGCACACACAGCTGAAGATCACATTATTTACACAGAGAACTGCTGGCGACAACCATAGCGAATGCAGGAGAAATATGAAGGTTGAAAGCCATTCAGATGGAGTGCTGGCCCCAGTCATCCCTGTGCTTGCTCGGATTCCAGTTATGTGTGCACTACCTCATTTCCCGCTTGATGAGCTCGCTAGCCTCATTCTCTTCTGTCCAGCTAAGCAAAACCTCATCTTGAGAATCTGATTAATATTTACTATTTATTTGTTTATGTATTTACACATTATGCAACCGGGAGCAGTAGTCTTTCTATTGGGACAGAGGGTGAGAGTCTGTCCACACTGAAGACTTCATTCTGTGGTGTCTCCTGGAAAAAAAAAAAAAAAGGAGGCCTTGTTAACTCCACTGCCTCCGTTTCATAGCGTACCTGACCAAACAAATGTAAAACTAGAAAAATAAGTCCCTAAACAAAACCACCCCTATGATTAAACTCAACAGTTTCTTTTCTCAGAGCGTCTGAACCAGGCCAGATGAACCAATACAAATTGGTATAATAGCCTAACTTAAAATTTATGTTAAGGGATACAGATACTTCTCGGGTTTCTATTTTCTTCTCTCCCCATTAATTAATTAATTTATTCATTTTACATTCAAGTCCCAGCCCTCTCTCCTCTCTTCCCAGCCCCACTCTTACAAATTCCTTCTTCCCCCAACTACCATGAGGAAGAAGGGGAAGCCCCCCTTGGGTACTACAGCACCCTGGAGCTTCCAGTTGCAGTATGACTAATCACATCCTCTCCCACTGAGGTCCAACTGGGCAGTCCAGTTTAGGGGAAGTGAATTCAATGGGAAGGCAATCTAGACAGAGACAACCCCAGCTCCAATTGTTAAGGAACCCACATGAAGACCAAGATGCACATCTGCCACAAATGTGTAGGGGAACTAGGTCCAACCTCTGTATGCTCTGTGGTGGTTCAATCTCTGGAAGCCCCCATAGGCCCAGGTTATTTGAGTCCCTATCACCTTTGGGTCCCTCAGTCCTTCCCCCAACTCTTCCATAAGACCCCCTAGGCTCCATCTAATGTTTGGCTGTGGATTGTTTCATCTGTTTCTGTCAGTTGCTGGGTGAAGCCCCTCAGAGGATGCTAGGCTTCTCTCTGTAAGCATAACAGAGTATCATGAATAATGTCAGGGATTGGTTCTTGTCCATGGAATTGGTCTCAAGCTGTGCCAGTCATTGGTTGGGCACTTCCCCAGTCTCTGTTTCATCTTTGTCCCTGCACTTCTTGTAGGCAGGACAAATTTTGAGTAGAAAGTTTTGTGAGTGGGTTGGTGTCCTTATCCCTCCACTGAGAGTCATGCCTGGCACAATAGGTGGCCACTTCAGGCTCCATATTTCCCACTGATAGGGGTCTCAGCTAGGGTCACTTTCATAGACTCCCTGGAGCTTCCCCCATCCCAAATCTCTGGCACATTCTAGAGATGCCCTCTCCCACAATATGCCACCAATTTCTGATCACTCTCCTGGCCCTTACTCTTTCTGTCCACTTTCCTGGCCCTTTCTCCTCAGCACTTCCTACCCCTGATCCCCATACTCCTCATCCCCCAACCCCTCTCTGACCCAGTTCCTTCCCTCCAGTCACTGATGATTATTATATTTCCCCTTCTGAGATTCAAGCATCCTCCCTTGGGCCTTGTTATTTTGCTTCTTTGGGCCGATGGATTGTAGCATGGGTATTCTATACTTTATGGCTAATATTCACTTATAAGTGAGCACATGTCATATATGTTCTTTTGGATCTAAGTTACCTCACTCAGGATGATATTTTCTAGTTGTATCCATTTGTCTATACATGTCATGATGCCCTTGCTTTTAATAGCTAAGTAGTATTCCATTGTGTAGATTAACCCCATTTTCTTTATCCATTCTTCAGTTGAGGGATATCTGGGTTTCCAGTTTCTGGCTATTATGAGTAAAGCTGGTATGAACGTAGTTGAGCAAGCGTCCTTGTGGTATGGTGGAGCATCTTTTGGGTATATGCCAAAGAGTGGCATTTTGGGGTCTTTAGATACAACTATTTTCAGTTTTCTGAGAAACCACCAAGTTGATTTCCAGAGTGGTTGTACAAGTTTGCACTGCCACCAGCAATGGAGGAGTGTTCTCCTTGCTAATCATCCTTACCAGCACGCACTGTTGTTTGTGTTTTTGATCTTAATCATTCTGATGGATGTAAGGTAGAATCTCAGAGTTGTTTTGATTTGCTTTTCCCTGATGAGTAAGGATGCTGAACATTTATTTCTTTAAGTGCTTCTTGGTCTATTTGTCCTATCGATGGTGTCCTTTGCATTACAGAAACTTTTTAGTTTCATATGGTCCCATTTATTAATTGCTGATCCTAGTACCTGGGCTGTTGGTGTTCTGTTCAGGATGTTGTCTCCTGTACCAATGAGTTCAAGGCAATTCTACACATTCTCTTCTACTAGATTTAGTATATGAAGGAGGGCTACTGATTTTTTGAGTTAATTTTGTATCCTACCAGTTTGCCTAAGATATTTGTCAGTTGTAGGAGTTCTCTAGTAGAGTTTTGGGCTCATTTACGTGTACTATCATATCATCTGCAAATCTGATGCTTTTAATTCTTCCTTTCCAATTAATTCCCTTAATCTCCTTTAGTTGCCTTATTGCTCTAGCTAGAACTTCAAGTACTACATTGAATAGATTGGGAGAGAGTGGGCAGCCTTGTCTTGTCCCTGATTTTAGTGGGATTGTTTCAAGTTTCTCTCCATTTATATGATGTTGACTATTGGTTTGCTGTATATTGCTTCTAATATGTTTAGGTATGTGCCTGGAATTCCTGATCTTTCCAACACTTTTACCATGAAGGGGTGTTGGATTTTGTCCAAGGCTTTTTCAGCATCTAATGAGACGATCATATGATTTTTTTTTTCTTTCAGTTTGTTTATGTGGTGGGTTAAAGGATTTTTATATAATGAACCATTCCTGCATCCAAGGAATAACGAAAGCCTACTTGGTCATGTTGGATGATGTTTTTGATGTGTTCTTAGATTTGGTTTGGAAGTATTTTATTGAGACTTTTTGCATCAATGGGATAATTGCCACCTCACCATCAATTGTAGGGGAAATTGGTCTGAAATTCTCTTTCTTTGTTGAGTCTTTGTGTAGTTTAGGTATCAGGGTGACTTTAGCTTCACAGAATGAGTTTAGCAATGTTCCTTCTATTTCTATTTTGTAGAATAGTTTGAGGAGTGCTGATATTAACTCTTTGAGTCTGGTAGAATTCTGCACTAAATCCATCTGGCCCTGGGATTGTTTTTGGTTGGGAGACTTTGAATAATTGATTCTACTTCTCAGGGGTTTTAGGACTTTTTAGATTGTTTACTTGATTTTGATTTAACTTTGATAAGGGGAAATCTGTCTAGAAAATTGTCCGTTTCATTTAGATTTTGTGGGATACCAGGTTTTGATGTTAAACCTGATGATCCTTTGGATTTTCTCAGTGTCTCTTGTTATGTCCCACTTTTCAGTTTTGGGTTTTGCTATTTTGGATATTATCTCTGCCTTTTAGTTAGTTTGGTTAAGGGTTGGTCTGTCTTGTTTATTTTCTCAAAGAACCAGCTTCTGGTGTTGTTGATTCTTTGTATTGTTCTTTCGGTTTCTAATTTATTGATTTCAGCCCCAAGTTTGAGTAGTTTCTACTGTCTACTCCTCTTGGGTGTGTTTGCTTCTTTCTGTTCTAGAGCTTTTAGGTGTCTGTTAAGTTGCTAGTATGAGATCTCTCCAATTTCTTTGTTAAGGAACTTAGTCTGTGAACTTTCCTCTTAGCACTGTTTTCATTGTGCTCCATAAATGTGGGTATGTTATGCCTTCATTTTCATTGAATTCTAGAAACTCTTTCTTTATTTCTATTTGACTCACTTGTCATTGTGTAGATGTTGTTCCTCTTGTTGTTGAAGTCCAATTTTAACCCATAGTAATCTGATAAAATGCAAGTGGTTATTTCACTTTCCTTGTATCTGGTGATTCAAAATGTTTCTTTTGGTGTTGGTGGTGGTAGTGTGTGTGTGTGTGTGTGTTCATGTGTATTCATGTGTGTTTGTGCATGCACACATGTATTGCATCTTCATTTCACTATGCTGGTGTGAAACTATTTATTTCTTGTTTTATTTCTTGAGGGAGGTGTAGTTACCCCCCTTGTATTGGAGTTTTCTTTCTAGTATCCACTGTAGGAATGAATTAATGGAAAAAATATTGTTTAAATTTGGTTTTGTCATGGAAGATCTTGTTTTCTCCATCTATGGTGATTGAAAGTTTTTCTGCATATAGTAGTCTGGCTGACATTTATGGTCTCTTAGGGTCTGCAAGATACCTGCCAAGGCCCTTCTGGCTTTTAGAGTCTCTATTGTAAATTCAGGTATAATTCCGATAGGTCTGCCTTAATATATACTTGGCCTTTTTCCTTTATAGATTAAAAAATTTTTTTGTTTATCACATTTAGTGTTTTGATTATTATGTGGCACAGGATTTAATTTTCTGGTCCCATCTATTTGATATTCTGTAATTTTCTTCTATATTTATAGGCATCTCTTTCTTTAGGTTAGGGAAATTTTTCCTTTTCTGGTTCTTTGAGCTGGGAATCTTCTCTTTCTTTTTTTATTCTTTTTTCTTTATTAGATATTTTCTTCATTTACATTTCAAGTGTTATCCAGAAAGTTCCCCATACCCTCCCCCTGCTTCCCTACCCTGCCCCTCCCACATAATGGCCCTGACGTTCCCCTGTACTGGGGCATATAAAGTCTGCATGACCAAATGGCCTCTCTTCCCAATGATGGCCAACTAGGCCATCTTCTTCCATATATGCAGCTAGAGACAAGAACTCAACTCTTCTCTTTCTTCTATTCATATTATTCTTAGGTTTAGTCTTTTCACAGTGTCCCAAATTTCCTGGATGTTTTGTGTTAGAAACTTTTTAGATTCTGCTTTTTCTTTGACCAATGTGTCAATGGCTTTTATTGCATCTTCTATGCCTGACATTCTCTTTTTCTATCTTTGTATTCTGTTGGTGATGCTGGTTCCTATTCTCTTCCCTAGGATTTCCAACTCCAGTATTTCCTCAGTTTGTGTTTTCTTTATTGCTTCTATTTCCATTTTCAGGCCTCTAACAGTTTTATTCATTTCCTTCACTTGTTTGATTGTGAAATTTTCCTTTATTTTTTTAGGAGATTTATTAATTTTTTCTTTAAAGGCCTCTCTCATTTTCATAAGATTAATTTTAAGGTCATTTTCTTGCTCTTCAGATATCTTAGGCTATCCAGGGCTTTCTGTAGTAGGATAGCTGGGTTCTGGTGGTGCCATATTGGTTTGGCTTTTGTTGATTGTGTTCCTACACTGGCCTTTAACCATTTGGTTGTCTCTTGTGTTGTCAGACCTAATAGTTTCTGATGGCAACAGACCTCTGGGAGTGAAGGCAGAGGTGGTAGACCCTCATGGCAACAGACCTCTGGGACTGCAGGTAGAGCTGGTTGTCATTGGTGGCATCAGGCTTCCATGGATGGAGGCAGAGTTGATAGACCTGAATGGCATTAGGCTTCTGGATGTCCTGGATGGCAGCAGGTCTTGAGATTCAGGTAGAGCTGGTGATCCCTGATGTTTACAGGTCTCTAGGATTGCAGATAGAACTATGGGCCAGAACATGGACCACAGAGGGGACAGAGCAGACCTCAGGGCAGCGAGGCTTGCCAGGGACCCAGTGGGCAGGGGCTTGGGGCTTGAGGTTTTCACTTGGTTTTCTGGTGGCAGCAAGCCCCTAGGGATGCAGGCGAAGATGCGGGTCAGGGAATGGAATGCAGAGGGGACCAGGCAGAACTGGACACTGCTGGATTTGCCTGGAGGGGCCACAGGCAGGCAGGAAATTGGGGTAGGAGATTCACCTGGTGGTCCCCAATGGCTACAGGACTCCAGGATTGCAGGTAGAATTATCTCTATTGTCTCTGTTAATAAAGGTTCTATTTTCTCTCTGATTCCTAAGAATAACATCTTCAATTTCTCTTTAAAACATTTAGCATTACTATCCTTATACTCACTCAGCTGATGAATTTCTTTCTTATGTCAAAGTAAACAGATGGTGATGGGTTTAAGTTTCCCCTCCATGGTGTTGACACTTGGTTTTTATCTTTTTTTTCTTTCCATAATTTATTTTTTTATTTGCTTTATATCTCAATTGCAGCCCCCTCCCTTCTCTCTTCCCAGCCCTGCCTTTACAACTCTCTCCCCCAATATCCCCTTTTTGTCTCCTCAGAGAAGGGAAGGGAGAGCATGTGCTTAGTCCTGTCGAGGCAGGATGTCCCAGGGTGGGGTCCTCATCTTTCTTAGTAATGTAGCAGCTAAGTGGTCTCTCCATCCATCCATCCATCCATCCATCCATCCATCCATCCATCCATTTATCAGGAGAACTTTCTGTCTGAGCTTCTGGGAAAGCAAGTGTGACTTTCCTTTCCCCTGCCTCTGCCTCTAGTTCCCTCACAGGATTCTCCTCTTTCTGACTTCTGCTTCAGTACATCCGTAGATGTCGCCCCAGGTCCGCTTCTTCTAATGTTCTAATTCCACATTCTTCCTCACATTTGTTGGTTTGCCTTGGAGGTGGGAGCTGGTGATGCATTTTTCTTCTAGCTTTTCACGGGGCAGTGGCATAGTGAGGTCTGAAGGTCACTTAGCTGCTCTAGGAGACTCCATCCATTCTCAGACTTAATTTCCTCTGAATGTTTCTAAATCTCCTCACCGAACTCTAGCTTAAACATAAATACTTTGGTTTGCTGAGTTTTGAATAGATATTTCCAATGTGACATTTAAATCCAACTTGCCTGATCCTCCATCCCACTCCCTCTCAGGAAGCTGTGCTAACTTTAACTCTATTGTTCGAATGGAACAAAAACCAACCAGTCAACTGTGCAAACTAAAGACGCATGGAATTTGTTCTTGTTTCTGTTGTTTTCCCACCTCATCCCTCCCTTTAGTCTCCTTGCAAATGCCATTGACTCCCGTAATGCCCCCCACTCTCACCACACACACCCTGTTTGCTATTTGTTTACTCCTTCATTGTTTTCCTGTGGGCTCAACCTTTGGGTTGCAACCCCCTTGGGGGTTGCATATCACATATATCCTACATATCAGATACATATGTGGTGATCCATAAGAGTAGCAAAATTACAGTTTTGAATTGGTAACAAAATAAGTGTATTGTTGGGGTTGTACAACATGAGGAACTCTATGAAAGGACATTAGGAACATTGAGAGCCTAGTTCGAGATACCATCATCATCTCTTGCCTGGACCTATAACCATCTCCTAAACAGACTTCCTATTCAATCTTTCTACATCAACTCTTCGTTCATTTCACTTTCTAGACAGTACTCAATTTGGTTGTCTAAAAGTGCAAATCATCCCATATGCCTCTGTGGCAAGGAACAGGTGAATTCTATAGGCTTTTAGAATTCTGGTTCTAAGCATTGAGCTATGAAACACATTTCCCTCTCATTCTCATCTTTTCTCTAAGCTTTATTAATTCATCTTGAAACCAAAACTTAGGACTCTAAAGAGTTCCCTTAACCAGGCAGGAAGTAAATAGAGAAAAATGCAAAGCCTGCAGCAGGCACCATGTATTTCCGAGCAACGGAAATACAGAGGGTTCCAATGACGTCTTGAGCTTGGGCCTGCCTGGTGGGGGCGAGGGATACTGTCATTTCCCAGGCATGGTGTGTCAGATAGAAATGTACTATCAAAGGAAATGGCCTGATAGAAACAGGGACACCCGGATCAGGCATGGATGAGACACTGTCACGGTAAATGACACGTTACAGACACTCAGGATGATTTCCTTCCTTTGTTGTGTCCAAAGGATTCACTGTAGCAAGCTTCCTTGTGCAAAAGCAGATGTCCAGGCTGGTCACTCCACATCCTCTTTTGCTCTCTTAGCTTTAGGGTTCATTTGTATGAAGGCCAAATGATTAGCAGCAGTTCAGCTTCTTCTGACTGAGGGCAACACCCTTAAACCATTTCCATATTGTATGCTCCCCATGTGCAACTTTTACATTTCAGAAGGTCCCAGTACAAAGGTATATATATTTATTTATTTCCTGGGATGAACATGCTTTTCACTGACAATAAAGGTATATTTCAATTATTAGACAAATAATAACTGCCTTTGGAGGCTAAATCTAAAGTATAAAACCCAAAGGAGAAATTTGTTACAAAGAGAAATAGATGAAAGAAAGGGACATAAAAAGACCGTAAAGGCCCTGACTGAGTTCTCCTTTACTGAAATGTGCCCTGGCGATGGTTAGGAAATGCTGATGGAGTAGTTCCAGTTGACATTTCCTTTCAGGATGTTTCAAGGGCGGGCGAGTCATTCTGAGAAGAGCTTAAGGCTTACTATTACACATGAAACTCAACCCAAGCTTAGAAAGCACCGTGGAAGGCACACCCAGAGGTAAATGTCAGCCTCATCCTGTGGGCACCCCACGGTTTACAGAGCAAGTACAGCCACATCCTAGACTAAAGAAGAATTGATGTTATCTAGTAGCTCCTCTTAACCCTGTGTTTAAGGATGGAGAAAAAAAAAAAAGAAAGAAAAGGAAATGCTGTCTTATCTAAGGTCTGACTGTACATTTTCTTGAAATATCCTGACTGTCCAAGAAAGGTCTTGGGATATGTTTTCCATTGTACTGAAATCTAAGTCACTGTTATCTCCTGGAAGTGCAGGCTGGGCCTCACAAATGAAAGGTTAGGACATTTATTGATAGCAGCCATTTGTAATGGCCCAACAATCACAGGAACTATGAGTAAAGTAATCTCAAAAGTCCATGTACTCAGGAAAGGAACACTGTGCCCAGAACACAAGTGAAATCCCTGCCTGGTCATGCCTCTGCTTCCTGCTGTGCCTACCTATATACTGTGGGGTCCATAGACTGTGAACAGATGACAGCATTAACTAGTGAAGCTGGACAGTCATCTAAGGTCTCTTTAATTATAAAGCCAGAGTTCATCAATGGGATGAAAGAAGTGAGGGAAACTTCTTGAAATGCATCCACTTGCTATCTTGCAGGATGGAGACATTCTAAGGGTTGCTGTAAGAGGCGTTGTGGAAACTATTTTCCAAGCTGCTAGGTGGAGGGTGTGAACAGATTATGACTGCAAATTGCTTTGAATAAAGTAGAGATGGTCTTAGGGAAGCAGTTTCTACTACATGTAGCAAATTACATTCCAGATGTTCATGACTACGAAATCTCTACCAGATGTCCAGACTCATGGTGGCTGGGCATGTTTATTGTGCACGTGAAGTGCTCAGTACCTGCTCTCTAGAGACTTCCCTTGTCCCTTTTCATCTGTACCAGCATGCTAATCATTCAGGGATGATGAAATATTTAGGTCTCATTTCATAATTAAAGGGGCTAGGAAGAAGGCAAGACTGTTAATTACTTTATTCTCAGAACCAGTTAAATAAATGCCTAAAGTGTGCCTCTTGGGACATTTTTGAAGATTTATTAAATATATTGTTTCATAGTCTGGGATCCATTTTTTTGAAGCTAATTCAAAGTGGAAAAAAGGCTTAAGACCACATAACCCAATCCTAAGGACAAATACTAGAATTTTTCATGGTGTTTTCATTAAAAAAACAAAACAAAACAAAACAAAATAAATCTCATTGCTACCATGAACTTCATTTGCTATAGAGTTGCTTACAGCAAAGCCTCTCTACTTATGTAAACCAAAGGATTGCTGTTTTGTTTTGTTTTGTTTTGTTTTGTTTTGTTTTGTTTTGTTATTCACAGCACATGAAGACTGTCTCCTGGTAGAGCATCTATGCTGTGATGGTTTGTATATGCTTGGCCCAGGGGTTGGCACTACTAGGAGATGTGGCCTTGATGGGGAGTAGGTGTGTCACTGTGGGTGTGGGCTTTAAGACCCTCATCCTAGCTGCCTGGAAGCTAGTCTTCTACTAACAGCCTTCAGATGAAGTTGTAGAACTCTCAGCTCCTCCTACACCATGCCTGCCTGGATGCTGCCATCATCCCACCTTGATAATAATGGATTAAGTCTCTGAACCTGTAAACCAGACCCAATTAAATGTTGTCCTTTTTATGAGTTGCCTTAATCATGGTGTTTGTTCACAGCAGTAAAACGCTAACTAAGATACATGACTTCCAGGCGCTAATCATAAATTGTATGAGCATGGCAAATACACTTCAACCGCTCTCTTACCACCTACGAGTTGGGTCACATCTTATAGGTCACACATTAACCAAGCCCCGCCCCCATACAATAGAAAGAGATTCCTGTAGTTTAGGTCACATGTATCCTGTTACCCAACCTCTGTCACATAGCATAGATCACAGATTAATTAAGCCTGCTTCCTTGCAACACAGGACCTCCACTTCTCTCAGAAACCTTTCAGAATAGATAGAAGGCTGGGTCTGGCAGAACTGAGGCCCTTTCTTTAGAATCTCACGTTGTCAAGTTGCCTGTCTGCCTGCGAGTGTTCATAAAACCTTCCTGTGAAGGGCCATCCAATTCAGTCCTTTCTGTGGAACTCCTTTCTCCTCTCCCTCTCCCAAAGCTGACAGGTCCCTGAACCCTGAACACTGCCCATCAGCAGATACAGCACATGCTAGGGGAAGTGGAGACTTAATTTAAGCAAGTCACCTCTTTTGTGCCTTACTTCAGCTTTAATGACAGCCAGAGCTCTACAATTCAGGACCCATGTTAAAGTAAGAGTCATGGCTTCTATCCCAGCAGCTGAGGACAGATAGAAGCAAGAGAATTATCACAAGTTCCAGACCAGCCAGGGATAGAGGGTGAGATCCTGTCTCAACAAACAAAAACGAACAGGCCAATAGAGCTTGATCATTGCTACTTGGGGTATTTCCACTTCCTTGAGATCACAGCTACCACTTGCTACTACAAGAACCAGCCGTCATTGTCTCCACAGAGGGTTGCTTAGACAAAGCGACCTAGTGGCAAGAAGAAGGAAATAAAGTGACTTTCACTAAAGTGCCTCTTGCTGTGGAGCTGCACACACACACACACACACACACACACACACACACACACACACACATATGCACGCACATTCACACACATACACACACACGCACACATAATACACACATTGTGTGCACTCACATGAACATGCATGCAAATATACATACACACATTTACATTCATGTTCTTTTTTCTTTTCATGATGTTTTTTATTGATTAGTTTGGTATTTCACATCATGAACCTTGAGTACTCATTTCCTACGCAGTCTTGTTAGGCTCAACTCCAACTCTTGACCTCCTCCCCCTCCAAAAAAGAAAAAGAAGAAAATGAAAAAATAAAGTCCCATTTGTATTGCCCATATACTTCCTGGAGCATGGTCAAACTCCCAGTGGCCAGCCCACTAAAGAAAAATGACTCCTTCCCCATCTTTACCCCCACCAGGAATCATCAGCTGTGGAGAGCTGTACTTCAGCATCCTTGTCACAATTTTTAAGAGTTCTTTTCGATGGCTTTCTGTCTAGGCTGTTACTTTTTTGGGGGTTGAGGTGGGCTAAGGGTCTGGGTTGTTATATAGGCTTTCTATGTCTATCTTTCTCAACTGTGTCTATATCAATACCGTGACAAAAATACATCCATGTTCTTTTTAGATGTCAAGAATTTTATATATATATATATATATATATATATATATATATATATATATATATATATATATATAAATTTAGGCCTGGTTTATGATAAACTCAAGTCTGAATTTAAAAACATTCAAAAGTAGGCTTTTGTTTTCAAATGGGTTAAAGTTTATAGGAGAACCGAGCAGAAGGTTTAACGTCCCCACATGTTCCAAATTCCCAAACACAGAACCACTGGGGTCCTCAACATCCTGTTCCAGGGCAGACCTACAGTGATGTGTCATGGTTGCCCAAAGCTCTGCTCTGCTCTGCTCTGGCCATATAAGTCCTATATGTAAAACCAACACAGTCACCATTATAGTCTCATATAGGACAGTTCACTGCCTTCATGAATCTCTGTATTCTGCCTGCTCATCTCTCTGTCCCTCTTAGGTCCCTGCCTTTGCCTTTTCCAGAACATCATAGAACTGGACACTTTGTACATAGTCTTTTTGGCTGTGCATTGCTTACTGGCATGCATTTTAGCTCCTTCAGTCTTTTCAGGGCTGGCTTTCTTCTTATTCAAAGATAGTGAAAAGAGAACTTGGGATCCAAGAGGGCAGGCTGTCCCCGGCCCCATGCTAACACACTTCAGGTTGATAGTCTAGCAACGTGCCCGGAATGCTTTTGTATGCTAGTCACTCTAAACCTGTTTTGCCATGTGACATTCACATTTGTTAGAAACGACTCTATTGTCTTTCTTTCTTTCTTCTTCTTCTTCTTTTTTTTTTGAAAGTATCTAGTGGTGTCATTTTGGTTTTTTTTTTGCTGGGTTGTAGGTAAAAGAGGAGGTTTTTTTGGTTGTTGTCTTTATTTCTACTAAAACAAAAATAAAAAAATCAAATATAACAGAGAAGGTTTTTCTTTTTTCTGCTCAGACTATTTTTTTTCCATCTAATTCTGGCTTCCTGTTTCAGCAGAGGGCACTCTGACCTAGTCTAGAACCTAGTGGTTTTTCATTTGGTCAGTTGTGGAAAGTAGCTAGCATCCTTTAGTTCGACAGACAGCAGTGGGCACACAACATAGAAATCTGCCACTCCAGACTCAGGCTGAGTCCTGCTGCTGTAATCCAGAAGCCCTGCTTCCCTTTCCCCCTACTAGGACTAATACTGTTCACCACCATAATTCACACACTTTACACGTGGTCTTTCCATCCAGTCTGTGAACTCTTCAGGCTTAGAGTCCTTATTTCTTATTTATGGTGTAGTACAGGGCCTGATAGAGACTACATATTCAAGAAAAGTGTGTTGAATAGGTGGAACCTGTGTGTGTGTGGGGGGGTGTCTGATTTACTGCAATGAACAAAAGCAAGAAGCTATGCTTGTTCATGTTTTGGTGGAAGCCTCCATTCTGTCTCAGGGTCTCACATCCATGTTCTACATTTCTTTTTTTGTTAGGTGGCAAAAATGCCATCTGCCTTAAGTCTAGACTGGAAAAGCATAGCCTGTTACCCAGCTGTGTGGTGTTGTGATTGAAGTCCCTAACAGGCTAGTTATGACAAGCTATGTTAAGTGTATAAAGATGCAGGCACAGGCCCAAGTCGAATCCAGCTAGCTGACTTATACTTCCCTGGTCTTAAATTGCTTCTCTCATCTCCAAATCTTGGATCCTCACTACTACTATTAAATGACCAGCTAAGATAGTAGTAGTTCAGTAGCTCAGCTAATAGGTCACAGTGACTGCTCCTTCTAGTCTCATCGGGACACTGGACCAGTTTTCTTTTTTTCTTTTTTTCTCCCTGAGTTGAGCAAGGTCTAGCTGCATATTTTTGGTTGGCCTTGAACCTAACATGCAGCTCACTTAGCCTTGGACTTCCCGCTCCTCCTGTCACTACTTCTGAATTGTTGGGATGTTACATGTTTATCTCCATGAGTAAGCTTGCACATTTTATCTTCTGGGATTTTTCTTCCTTTAGGAAAGTACTTGTCATTCTTGAGTGGCTGTTGTTTACATTGTTACCCCTAACTCACAAAATTTCCCCAGGAGTCATTTCTACCTGCATCTTACTGATAGGAAACGGGAGCACAGAGATGTTATTATTACCCAGTTAGCAAATGATTAATGGCCATCTTTAAGACAAGTTGGCCAGAAGCCAAGTCCCTTGTTTTCTCTGTTATGTGGCACTGCCAGAGGGCAAGGTGCAGTATAGCCATGAGATGGCTGGATTCTGCACGAGTTGGGAGGGGAGAGACCTTTTAATTTGCTTGTGTGTCAGCATTCAATGTTAGTATGCCTTTCTTCATAATCTATTGCAACCTGCTCATAAAGGAGAGCCTACGAATTGGCAATTCATATTGTATAGTTTTAAATTGTTAGAATCAATATAGAGCCTCCTTATAGTAAGGTTCCAAAGTATATATGTGGTGGGTAATCTAGAGTTTCACTATGGAACAGGAAAGACTGGACATGGCTGCCCTGACTGTCATCCTTAGGAAGACAAGCTGGCAGGGTTGGTCCTTGACCTGAGTCTGGAATTTCAGGAGGGTTCCTACTGGTAGGAATGGCTTATAGTGTGTTCGTCCACACAGTGTAGTTATGCTGAAGACTTTCTTTTCAGGAGTCTCAGGTTTTGGCAGCTGCTAGAGATAGGCTTCCCACAAGACTAACTCTCATATGTTTCTTTCCCAATGTGTTTCTAACATTAGGATCTGGGAAATCAACACTTGACATGTTATAGTTCCTTGCTATAGGAATTAGCATCCTGTGCACATCACTGAGACAAGAAACTTGGAGCCTTGCATCTAGTTTATACAAATTCAGCCTACTCACCTTTCTCTTTATTTTTCTTTGTACTTTTAATGTACTAAATTATAGCTACTAGTATGACTGTATTCTGGTATGACTGTATATTGAGTCTCATGAGTCTTTCTAGTAAGACACCCCACCTGGGGGTGGCCTAATGAATTCTTGACATGGCTTGAATATGGCTTGTCATTTCAGAAACTCATACTGAGATTCAATGGCCATTTCAAGGTATTACAAGGGCAGAAACATAATCCCAATAAAGTGTTTGGAAGTAGGGACTTGAGGGGGGATTAGGCTTAGGTAAGACCATCAATATGGTGCCACAGTGAGAATTGTTGGTGGCTTTGTTAGAACTGGTAGAGGGGAAAAACACAGATTTCTATCCCCAAAGTCCTTTCATTTCCCTGTGTGTTATCCTGTGCTGCCTAGGAATCTGCCAGCAAGACAGTCATCACAAGGTGTGGCCTCCTGACCTTAGACCCATCTGTGAGCTAGAATAAACTTCATTTCTTCAAAACTTAACTGGTGTGTGACAACAGAAAATGGACTAATGTGATCCCCGATTCATGTAAGTACACACCAGTGCAATCACCTCACAAATCTAATAGTGAACATTTCCATGATTCTAGAAAGTTCCCTTATGTCCCAGTAAAATTTCTTACTTCCACAAGAGGTTAACCATCATTGTGAATTGTGTTAGCATGAATAGGTTTTTTTTTTTGAAGTTTGCTTTATTTTTGAAGTTTGCTTTTGTTTCTGATATGGAGACAAGGTTTTAATATGTAGCCCAGGCTGGACTCAAATACATCCTTACGCCTCGGCCTTCTGAGTGCTGGGTTCATAGGAACTCACTACTGTACCTGGATTAAAACTCTGTTAAAATAATCTAGTGTCAGGGCTCAAATCCATGGTCTCATGACTGCTAACAACAAGTATTTTACCATTCAACCACATTGCTCGTCCATAGGTTGTCAGCCCCACGCTGCCCCACTTAAAAACTTGAGAACAATAGGGTCATAAAGCTATGAGTGAAGGTCTGATTTTTCTCTCTCTCTCTCCACATATTTTCCAAGATTATTCCATAATATAGTATATCAGAAATTGGAAAGTGTGCCAAAATTCCTGTTTTCTTCTTTGTATGGACATTTATGCTGTTCTTAGGTGGGTTTTGTTTTGTTTTGTTTTGAGTATATAGTATAGATACTTTCTTCCGGGAAGTGATTTATGTTAGATTTTGAAAACATTTTTTTAAAAATTTCAAGATTTGGCTTTAGTTTATCTCATACCTAAGTTTTTTTTTTTTCCTAAATCTGACTTATCTTTTTTCCCTTACACTTAGTGTAGAATTTTCATTGATTTATTTTAAAATGTCAAGTTAGGAGTGGAGTGATGGCCCAGTACTTGCAGGGCAGTCTCAGTGATCTGAGATCAATTCACAGGTCCCTTGGTTAGGGAAGAATTGGCTCTCCAAAGTCCTCTGAGTTTAACATGTGCTCACAGCATGCATGTATCTGTGCCCAACACAGTAATAATGGAATTATTATGGTTTATGTATTTGAGGCCATTACTCTGAGCTAGTTCTCATTATTTATGGGTATTTCCCATGCCTTATTCATTTTCTTACACATTATCTAGAATTCAACCTCGATTCACTTCTTTTTTTTTTATTAGATAGTTTCTTTATTTACATTTCAAATGCTATCCCAAAAGTTCCCTGCTCCCTACCCTGCTTCCCTACCCACCCACTCCCATGGCATTCCCCTGTACTGGGACATTTAAAGTTTGCAAGACCAAAAGCCTCTCTTCCCATTGATGGCTGACTAGGCCATCTTCTGCTACATATGCAGCTAGAAACATGAACTCTGGGGGTTCTGGTTAGTTCATATTGTTGTTCTATCTATAGGGTTACAGAACCCTTCAGCTCTTTGGGTACTATCTCTAGCTCTTCCATTGGGGGCCCTCTGTTCATCCAATAGAAGACTATGAGCATTCACTTTTGTATTTGCCAGGCACTGGCATAGCCTCTCTCGAGATAGCTATATCAGGGTTCCCTCAGCAAAATCTTTCTGGCATATACAATAGTGTCTGGGTTTGGTGGCTGATTATGGGATGGATCCCCGGGTGGGGCAGTCTCTGGATAGTCCATCCTTTTGTCTTAGCTCCATATTTTGGCCCTGTAACTCCTTTCATGAGTATTTTGTTCCCTATTCTAAGGAGGAATGAAGTATCCACTTTCTTCTTGATTTTCTTGTGTTTTGCAAATTGAATCTTGGGTATTCAAAGTTTCTGGGCTAATATCCACGTATCAGTGAGTGCATATCAAGTGACTTCTTTTGTGATTGAGCTATATCACTAAGGATGATATTTTCCAGATATATTTGCCGAAGAATTTCATAAATTCATTGTTTTTAATAGCTGAGTAGTACTCCATTGTGAAAATGAACCACATTTTTTGTATCCATTCTCTGTTGAGGGACATCTGGGTTCTTTCCAGCTTCTGGCTATTACAAATAAGGCTGCTATGAACATAGTGGAGCATATGTCCTTATTACATGTTGGAACATCTTCTGGGTATATGCCCTGGAGAGGTATTGCTGGATCTTCCGGTAGTACTGTGTCCAATTTTCTGAGAAACTGCCAGACTGCCTTTTAGAGTGGTTGTACAAGCTTGCAATCCCACCAGCAATGGAGGAGTATTCCTCTTTCTCCACATCCTCACCTAGCCAGAGCAATTCAACAACAAAAAGAGATCAAGGGGATTCAAGTTGGAAAGGAAGAAGTCAAAATATCACTATTTGTAGATGATATGATAGTATATATAAGTGACCCTAAAAATTCCACCAGAGAACTTCTAAACCTGATAAACAGCTTCAGTGCAGTAGCTGGATATAGAATTAACTCAAACAAATCAATGGCCTTTTTCTATACAAAGGATAATTGGTCTGAGAAAGAAATTAGGAAAACAACACCCTTCACAATAGTCACAAACAATATAAAATACCTTGGTGTGAATCTAACTAAGGAAGTGAAAGATCTGTATGATAAGAACTTCAAGTCTCTGAAGAAAGAAATTGAAGAAGATCTCAGAAGATGGAAAGATCTCCCATGCTCATGGATTGGCAGGATTAATATAGTCAAAATGGCTACCCTGTCAAAAGCAATCTACAGATTCAATGCAATCCCCATCAAAATACCAACTCAATTCTTCACTGAGATAGAAAGGGAAATTTGCAAATTCATCTGGAATAACAAAAACCTAGGATAGCAAAAACTATTCTCAACAATAAAAGCACATCTGGTGGAATCACCATGCCTGATCTCAAGTTGTACTACAGATGAATTGTGATAAAAACTGTATGGTACTGGTACAGCAACAGACAGGTAGACCAATGGAATAGAATTGAAGACTTAGAAATGAACCCACACACCTATGGTCATTTGATCTTTGACAAAGGAGCTAAAACTATCCAGTGGAAAAAAGACAGCATTTTTAACAAATGGTGCTGGCACAACTGGCAGTTATCATGCAGAAGAATGTGAATTGATCCATTCTTATCTCCTTGTACAAAGCTCAGGTCTAAGTGGATCAAAGACCTCCACATAAAACCAGAGACACTGAACTTTATAGAGGCGAAAGTGGGGAAAAGATTCGAAGATATGGGCACAGGGGAAAAATTTCTAAACAGAACAGCAATGGCTTGTGCTGTAAGATCAAGAATTGACAAATGGGACCTTATAAAATTGCAAAGCTTCTGTAAGGCACAAGGCACTGTCATTAAGATAAAAAAGCCACCAACAGAATGGGAAAGGATTTTTACCAATTCTAAATTTGATAGGGGACTAATATCCAATATATACAAAGAGCTCAAGAAGCTGGACTCCAGAAATTCAAATAACCCCATTAAAAAAAATAGGGCACAGAGCTAAACAAAGAATTCTCAACTGAGGAATACCAAAAGGCAGAGAAGTACCTGAAAAAATGTTCAACATCCTTAATCATCAGGGAAATGCAAATCAAAGCAACCTTGAGATTCCACCTCACTCCAGTCAGAATGGCTAAGATCAAAAAACTCAGATGACAGCAGATACTGGTGAGGATGTGGAGAAAGAGGAACACTCCTCCATTGCTGGTGGGATTGCATGGTGATACAATCACTCTGGAAGTTAGTCTTGAGGTTCCTCAGAAAATTGGGCATAGTACTACCAGAGGATCCAGCAATACCTCTCCTGGGCATATACCCAGAAGATGTTCCAACTGGTAATAAGAACACATGCTGCACTATGTTCATAGCAGCCTTATTTATAATAGCCAGAAGCTGGAAAGAACCCAGATGTCCCTCAACAGAGGAATGAATACAGAAAATGTGGTTCATTTTCACAATGGAGTACTACTCAGCTATTTAAAAAATGAATTTATGAAATTCTTGGGCAAATGGATGTATCTGGAGGAAACCATCCTTAGTGAGGTAACCCAATCACCAAAGAAGTCACTTGATATGCACTCACTGATAAGTGGATATTAGCCCAGAAACTTAGAATACTCAAGATACAACTTGCTAAACACACGAAAATCCAGAAGAACAAAACCAAAGTATGCATACTTCATTGCTTCTTAGAATAGAGAACAAAATACCCATTAAAGGAGTTACAGAGACAAAGATTGGAGCTAAGATGAAAGGATGGACCATCCAGAGACTTCCCCACCCGGGGATCCATCCCATAATCAGCCACTAAATCCAGACACTATTGCATATGCCAGCAAGATTTTGCTGAAAGGACCCTGATATAACTATTTCACGAGAGGCTATGCCAGTGCCTAGCAAATACAAAAGTAGATGCTCACATTCATCTATAGGATGAAACACAGGGCCCCCAATGGAGGAGCTAGAGAAATTACACAAGGAGTTGAAGGGGTCTACAACCCTTTAGGTGGAACAACAATAAGAACTAAACAGTACCCCCAGAGCTCGTGTTTCTAGATGCATATGTAGCAGAAGATGGCCTAGTCGGCCATAACTGGGAAGAGAGGCCCCTTGGTCTTACCACCTTTATATGCCCCAGTACAGGGAATGCCAGGGCCAGGAAGTGGGAATGGGTGGGCGGGGGAGCAGAGGGGTGGGAGGGTATTGGGAACTTTCAGGATAGCATTTGAAATGTAAATAAAGAAAATATCTAATAATAAAGGATATATATATATATATATATATATATATATATATATATATATACACATACACACACACACACACACGTGTGTGTGCCTATGTATTTATACACACACACATATATATATTACAATTATTTTTTAAATAAGCACAAAATCATATTTCTTTATGACTTTTCTCAATCATCTTTAGCATTATTTATCCTCCTTCCTTCCTTTTCCTCCTCACTCCACTTTAAGATAAGAAGTACCCTGGTTAAGGTATGGTTTGTCTCTCCCGTAATTCATCCTCAAGTTTAATGTGTTGTGATGCAGTAAGAAACATAACCAGGTGAAACCTTGGGTAAGTAATTAAGGCTCTGTCCTTGTGTATGAATTAATGGATAACAGTGTAGGCAGTGGGCCAATGGATTATTTTAATAGCAGTTTGCTATAAAAGCCATTTTTTGGACTAGGTTTCCTGTGCATTCCCTGCCTCCAGTACCACAATTTCCCATGCTAATCCAGCACTCTGCCAGAAAAAAAAAAGCCATTGTCAGGTACAGACACTCTGCTTTGGGTCATGCTTGTGATCCAAAAGGAACCTCTTACATTTTAGGTAGCATTAACAACAGGAAAAAAGGAGCAAGACAAAGGGTTGGGAAGAATATGCATCTCTATTTTTAGCACTCTTTTTTCTGTTTTTAAGGATTTCTAAAAGGTAGCCAGCCTTCCTTCTTCCCCTTGCTTTCCATGCCTTGATTTGAATTCCCAGGTGTGTGTTTTGCTGGCTCCTTATGTAAGTTGTAGCTTTACAGAAGAATCCCTCCAGCTCCACTTACCTATTCCACAAAGCAGCTATTGGCAAAGGCTGCATCTCAATTCAAAGTCCAATGGTGCTCAGAGACTTGGGACCTTTGCGTGGTGAAATTTCCCCAGGGTTTTGTGGTTGCTTCAATATCTCCCTAGAACTCCTTCACCACTGATTTGAATCATTGCACTTATGTGGAGGGACTAATATTTTCCTTATTATGTGGTTGGTGACTAATGTTAAGTCAAATACAGTGACCACAGAATAAGACGCTTTACTCTATGTGGTCTTCCTAAGAATGGCCCAGGGTCTTTGAGTCCCATAAATGAGAGAACAGCACCAAATCCTGTAGGCTAGGCCCAGAAATCTGTGTTGGATGCACACTAGATACACACACATGGGTACTAAATTAACACCAGTGTGGTTCTTTGGCCAAGGACTGTGTTTTGAGGCACATTACCACTTCCAAAAGCATTTTCTGAGAGCAAATAAAAAATACTTTGATGTCTATATTATCTAGGCAAGGAGGTTTCTGCAAGAGATGGTCTGTTGTGAACATACATTTACCTATATTTTAAATACATAAAATGATCAGAATGTCTCAGGGTTTGGACCTGGTACTAGAGTTCTGAGGGGAATAAGAGACAGACCCTGACTTCATAGCTAATAGGAGACTAAGATACAGAGGAGCAGAATCCAAATGAAGTACAAAGACCAATAGTACTAACCTTGGCACTCTTCAGGGATGTCCCTGTACCTTTAAAAATATTTGTTGCCTACCTTCCACAAGCCCAAGTACAATCAACAGTGAAGGGTGACAATTTTAGCCAGATACAGACAAGGCTTTAAGTACAGTCCTCTGGCACAGCCAGATACAGAGACTCTGACACAGTCCCTCCTACGATTGTACCTCCACTATTCTGATTCTATTCTGTTCAATAAAATCAAATCACAACTCTTCTGGTCTAAGAGTATGAAACCCACACACAACTCTCAAGGTTTGTGTAAGATTAAACTGTGCTAGAGGTGTACTTTTCAGTATCACCACGTTTATTAAAATCCAGATGCAAGACCCTGTTTCAGAATCTCAGGTAGTTCAAGAATAGGCCCTGTGTTGCTCACATTTAGTAATCTCAGTCTGTGCTCCTGTCTTGTGACCACCCTTTGTATCGAACAGCTTTAGAGGAGTATGTGTGTTCTTTAAGAGGGTGATCAGTGTGGAGATGAGGAGGTCGTCACAAAGGACCTCAGGTGTTGGTAGCTAATGTGGGAAAGGGCAGGACATCAGGCAGAGGGAGTGACATAGGCAGTGTGATGTGTGCAGTTAAAAGCCAGCACTCATGCACTTGCACACACACATGCATATATGCCCACACAATGCATATATGCACACACACATGCATATATGCACAGCCTGAACACTCATATAATTAAAAAAACAAAACAAAATCTTGGCAAAAGCCTATAGAGAAACTGGAGACAGTGGAAAACAACAGAGCTCCTTCCACAAAATGATCACAACAGAGAAGCTAAACTGAGCACAGAGGAAATGAAGACAATAGCTTCTGAGGCTCAAGGAAACAATCTGTGCCAAGAGTTAGCAGGATGGAATATTTCAGAAATATCAGAGAAGGTGGCTGGTTGACTTTCTGGAATGAGTGGGATATAGTTATCTCTGACTCGAAGCAGATGATATTTAGAGCCTCCATCTCAATCTCTTATTCTTTGATGTACAAAATATATCTAGAATTTGGGGTCATGAAAATAAAAAAAGTCGGCATTTCTTCATATATAAAATAAATCTAATTAGGCTTGATACATCAAAACAAATGCATTTCTGGCTGTAAATTCAACATATACGGTAAAATTCTCAACTATTGACAAAGAGTCCCACAATTACCCAGCTTCTCATTAGAGTGACTGGCCAGAGAAGGCTGTGTTATTGGGCAGGAAAGCCTGCTCTTGGTCAACAGATGTAATAATTGGCTATTCTCATTAGTGGCGTCTCAGAGTTCACAGAAAGAAAACAGCACATGACAAAGAACGTTAGCACTTGTGGTCCTGGCGGCGTCTACATCACTGGGTCTTCATGTCTTTTCCCAGGAGAATGGATGCACTTTCTGGAAAGGAAGGAAAACGATAAGCACATCCAAAGGAAGTCAATCTCTGTGAGTTTCTGGAGAGAAATGTAATGTTTATGATTACCACACACTTTTCTGATGCAAGCGAAGATTTCCTGCTTTTTAGCCCTTTAAGAGCTGCCACGTAAAGCTGGATCCTGGAGTATTTTCACTCTTAATAAAAAATAGAGCCTTCTCTCCTGGCAGCAGCTTGCACAGTGCAGTGTGTGACTATCCCAGGACACACTTTCAGTTTTCAGTGCTGGGATCCACAGGGCAAACAACCCTCAAGGCTCTGCTGTAGAGGAGAGTGAGGGCCTCTTTATTTGCTAAATTGGTTTGGTAAATGAATTTGTCACAGACATCCTCTCTGAAAGAAACAACTCAAATCTGCTGGCTTTTCTTTATATATTTTTATGTCATCAGGACTGTAGATTGGCTCTGCTCCTTCTAGAGACCCCTCACAGTTCTTCTAGTCATTTGTTTGTTTATGAACTTACACCGAAGGTCTGCCATGTGCCAAGGTGTGTGCTATGAGCAAGCCTAGGGCCTGGATTGAGGCTTGTGTTTTATTCAGAGGAGAGTTAGGTAGGTAAGTCATATTATGTTTTGTTTTGTTTTTTAACTTATCTTAAGGTTTCTGGGGAGCATCTCACAGACAGGGCAATGAGCTCACCCATGAAGGAAGAGCATTGGCTAATGTCAGGATGAGCCTAAAGGAGAGGCGGGCATCCAGGACAGGAAGTAAGTGCCAATGCAAGCGCCTCTGTGAGCTTACATTGCTGTGACTTTACAAGAACACAGAAACTTGGATTGAACTAGAATTGGTTCAGACGGTTCCAGGAGTTAGACATGAAGATTCAGGAGTGGTCACCCAGTGACCTGCTTAAGGTGTAAGGAGAAAATTTATGTTCTGTCTTAAGAAGATCTGTGTTGATATGTGGACCTGTCATATCTACGTTACACATGTCATTTGTATAATAGAATATAAAGTGTCCTTATGTCATGAGATTTCTGTGAATATCAATTGAGGTAATGGATAAAGCTCTTAGCCTGCTTTCTGGAATTTTCTGTCCTGAGCTGTGGCACTGAAGTGGCAGCAGGGACAGGGACTGTTCTCATTGGTTGTGCAGTTCAGAACATTTCTGGTCAGTCATTTTCTCTGTGTCTGTCAACAAGTGTAGAGGGCCTAAACAAGAAACCCGAGTCTGTCATAACCCCCCGTCCCCATGGCTGAAATGGCATGTAAAGCCCTGATTAGAGAAAGCCAGTGAGTTCTGGGTTCTTTTCTTGAGAAAGGCTTGGGAGAAAAGTTGGGACAAACACTGCATCTTCAGCTGAAGATGAAGAGGTTCGTTTAGTCACAGATGTGTCTCTGAGTCTTGCCCAAGCTGGCTGCTGCTCACCCTGACACTGCTCTGACAGTGCTCCCTAGTGGCCCATGGGAAGGGAACATTTCCCATGCTAGAGCAGGACTAGATTCCCCAATATCTGTAGCCCAGAGAATATTATGCAGTCATTTAATGAATGGTAGTCACCCCAGAGGCCCCAGAAGAATATCTATGAAGGACCAAAAGTTGCAAAGGCCATAAGTAATTAGAGCCTGTAGGACACCACCTAAAAAAGGTTTTCCATATTGAACAATGCACAGGTAGAGTACAGGATTAAGTGGAATTATGCAGATATAATAATATGTGAAAGGGCACTGACTAGGCTGCTGACTGGGGTTTATGCATGATATATGTAAAAGGAAGGTAAGAAATATAAAAATCCAACAGAAAATGAACAGAAAAGCTCCATTTGTGCAGAATGATGTCTGTGTGTATTCAAAATAAAACCCAATTTACGAGCAAAATCATCCAGATGAGGAAAGTTCTGAAAGCTTTTTTAGTAAAGTGGAATTTTAAGATCACATATCTCTTCATGTATTGACAGAGTTT
The DNA here is from genome assembly GCA_902729485.2 of Mus minutoides. Lineage (NCBI taxonomy): Eukaryota > Metazoa > Chordata > Mammalia > Rodentia > Muridae > Mus > Mus minutoides. The sequence goes on from LR749519.1 coordinate 1,482,697, forward strand.
TAGAATGTGACTTAAAAATCTAAAATGACTTCTTGAAGAAACTATGGTTTTACAAGAGTTCGGTGCACACAATAGGATTCATAGAGCTCCTTCTGAAGCTTTTATTGTACAAAGAGTGTTGTGGGAACTCCCAGCTTCTTACCAGAGAAGTGAGAAAGAACCATGGATCTGACCGTGATGTCACAACTCTTCCCGCTGTTGAAGTATCTGCATACAATCCCACCGCTTCTGAGGGCTTGCTTGTCTCCCAGTGGTTCCATGTCATTCTCATGTGAACAGCAGTTAGGATCTCACTGAAGCTCCTAGCTGCGATGTGCAATGGTCTGCTCTTCTGTTTTCCACTATTATGATAGCATACCACAGGCAGGGCTGTAAGCACAGAAAAGAGGATATTTAAAACCCACAGTATTAGTGCTATGGAAACTTTTTGGAATCCATGAGGGTGATCCTAGTAATGACTCCTAGAGGAGACAGAGCCTGAACTGACCATCTTCTGTAACCAGGCAAGCCTTCCAGTGGTGGGACTGGGACTGGGACACTGACCCAGACACAAACCCTTAGACCTACAATTTGTCTCGCCTGCAAGATGTGCTGGGATAATGGTGGTGCAGACATTGTGGGAGTGGCCACCCAATGACTGGTCCAATGTGATTCCATTCTATGAGAGGGAAGCCACATATGGTACTGCCTGGATGGCCAGGAACCAAGGGATGGATATCCCAGAGACTGAGGATAGAAAAAAGTAAAGGAAATAATTCCTAATGATATTCTGCTATGTTCATAGATTGGCGCATAGCCCAATGCCATCACAGAGGCTTCATCTAGCAACTTATGGGAGCAGATGCAAAGACCCACAGCCAAACATTAGGTGGAGCTTGGGGAAACCTCAAGGAAGAGGGAGAGGAAGCCAGAGAGGTCAAAAACATCACTAGAATATGGTCCAGATCATCACCTAAGCAGGGGTCAGAGGGATTCACAGAAACTGAAGCAACAATCACAGAACCTATCTGGGTCTGAGCTGGGTCCTTCCTCTGAATATATGTGCGGTTGTGCAGCTTGGTGTTCTTGTAGGACTCCTAACAATGGGAGCAGGACTTGTCTCTGACTCTTGCCTGCCCTTGGGACCCTTCCCTCATACTAGGTTGCCTCACCCAGTCTCGATATGAGATGGCTTGTGCCTAGTCTTATAGCTTGTTAAATGGAGTTGGGTTGATATCCCTGGAGGTCTGCTGACTTCTGAAGAGAAACAGAGGAAGAGTGGATCTGGAGGAGAAGGGAGATGGGTGGGGTAACTGGGAGGAGTAGAGGAAGGGGAGACTGGTTAGGATATAATGTGTGAGAGAATAATAAGAAACACCTCGCTGGGCAGTGGTGGTGCATGCCTTTAATCCCAGCACTTGGGAGGCAAAGGCAGGTGGATTTCTGAGTTCGAGGCCAGCCTGGACTACATAGTGAGTTCCATGACAGGCAGGGCTACACAGAGAAACCCTGTCTCAAAAAAACAAAAAACAAAAAACAAAACCAAACAAAAAACCAACCAACCAACCAACCAAACAAACAAACAAACAAACAAACAAAAAACCATCTCACAGTATTAGAGGTTGACAGTCTAAGATAGGCAGCTTCACTGGGCTGGTCTTTGGTGAGGTTCTTCTGCTGTCTGATAAAATGATGAAGAACCTGGTGGGAGCCTGTGGGAAGACAGCAGAAACCTGGTAAAATAGGAAGCAAGGGAGAGTGAGAGGCTTTCAGGAGAATTCATTCACTCCATGAGAGCAGAGTTAATCCCTTTGGGTATGATCATCCCAGAACCCAGTTCCCTCTTAAACTCCCACTGCTTCATTATCTCCACACCAGGAATCAAAATTCTATACAAGAAAGCTTAAGAAACAGGCTTAGACCTGCCTAAAAACCACTAAGGGTCAGATGACCCAGTAGGAAGAGATACTCCATGCTCAGACCATTTCAGTTACTGCAAGAGCCCTGTGATACACACAGGAAGTGACTCACTTATACTACAACTAAAACCAGAAGAGGGTCACATGACACAGTGGGAGGAGACATGCTTGGGATACTTCCAACCACAGCACAGGGCCATAACATAACATAAGGGGGAAGATCCCCATTTGCATAGGCTGCTTTTCAGTATCCACACTTGCACCTTGGGGATAATATGGGACAGGTGGAGTGCAGCCACTGGTTTCTTCATTGAGAGTAATTGTGAGCTTTTGTGCTGTGTACTGGGGATATGGAAAGAGAGATCTGTGCAGCTCCAGCTAGCCTGCCAGCTAATAGACAGAAAATTCTAATGGCTGCACAGTGAATAATCAAAAACTGAGCTATGTGCAGAGACACAGATCTGTACGAAGCAATGAGAATGCCTGGTCCCCTGGAGTCAGGGACAGACTCTGGGTTAAGGCTGAATCTGCAGGATAAATTACTGGTGAAGCAAAGACTGAATTGTACACCATCTCCCAGTTGGAGAAGCTGGGCCAAGCTGAGCCCACAGGAGAGGGACAATCCTAAAATGTCTGCTGCTAGTACCTCAGCTGGTCCCATTCCTCAGTTTTGGACAACACAAATGTTGTGGACTGCAAAGGTTAAATTATATCTGCTTGCTGGTGTGATGAGATTTAAATATGAAAGCTTTTGATGTATATTGTCCTTTGCACAATAGCTATAGAATAAATCCCTCCTAACATCTTGGCGTTTGTGGGCAAGAAACTTAAAATGATTGTTTAATTATTAATGATTCATGCGAAACAAGGGATTGCAGGTGTGTGTCATTATGCCTAGATAATTGTTTGGCATATATACGGCCATTACCCTAGCCATTGTGTAGGTAGGTGTCCACCTTTGTCTCTGGGGATATGGCTTTGCTTGTGAATGATAGAGATGGTGGTCAATGGAACCTTAATCTTCTCCAGTTTCATTTCAGAAGCTTGTGTTCCCCTTGCTGAAGTCACAGAAGTTGGCTTGTGTAGGGAAAAACAAAATTGGTACAATGACTCTAACGTTCTTCAGCTATGCATCTTTTAGGCAATTTCCAAGTCTATGTAGGACAATAACAGGCAGCAACCTTAATTCACTAAAAATTAATATGTGGTGACTCATCCATACTGAGCATTAAACTAGTAGATGGGTAATGAAAAATTATTAAAACAGAATCAAAGAGAGAGACCTTTATATCATGAAATTCGTACTTATTAGTGTTGCCTCTCCTGGAGGGCGGGCACTTAATGGAACTTGGATGGCAAAGGAAGATATCAGGGCTGCCTGGGACAGCTGCTCTCCCTGGCTAAAGAGCAGCCTTGGTGCCAGTTCCTTCCAGTACTGTTCCCTGCTCAACCCTAACAGTCAGCTGTAGCATTTAGTTCCAGGTACCAGCCCTCCTGCCTTGGGGACTGGACATCCTGTCCCTGTTCACACATGGCATTTCCGCCCTTGGGTTCTATTCCTTCCCTCATTACTCATTTCCATTTTTGGGTCTGTACAAATGTATCTTCTTGGTGGAACATAATTTCACATGGAAAACCCCAGCTGCTAAGAATTCTTAGAAACACATTTTCACTTTCTAGTTCAGAGGTTCTCTACCTTCCTAATACCTTTTAATACAGTTCCTCATGTTGTGGTGACATGCCCACCCCCCCAAGCCACAAAATTATTTTGTTGGTACTTCATAACTATAATCTTGCTACTGTCATTAATTGTAATGTAAATATATGATATGCAGGATATCTGATATGTGACCCTACAGGGTCATGACCCACAGGTTGAGAACCACTGTCCTAGTTTGCTCTAGAAAGCACAGTGAAGGGCTTGGCTAAGGAGTTTCATACCTCCCCTCATCCTCTTGGCTAGGTATGCACAGATCTGTAATTCAATTCCAAAATCAATATGGTGACAGAACTGTTTTCCTGCAAAATAGGATGCAATGGCCCTTACCACCATCCCAAAGGAGGAATCAAGGTCTCCGTAGTTAACACAAATATTCTGATGCAGATTTATCATCTATCCTGTGGGATGACAAGGCATAGTTTCCATGTCAAATCCAGCCCACCATCCACTCTAGAAAACGGGTTTCTTTCTATGTTCAGTTGTTGACATATTGTCTATAGCTGCTTTTGTGGCCAGTGGCAGAGAACATGTCACAAGACAACACAAAGCCTAGCTTGTTCACTTTAGGACCTTCTTCAGAAAAATATCTACCAACCCCTATTCTAGTTCATCAGAATCCTGTCTTGATCTCCCATAAATAAATTATTATGTCATCCATAATTAGCATACTCTATATGAAATAGTAAGGGGCAGAGAAGAGAATTTTTAAAAACTTTTTAAAATATTACAATTGCATAATTTTCTTCTTCTCTTTCTTCCCTCTAACTCCCTCAGGTGCTTCCCTTGTTCTTTTTAAAATTCAGAGCCTCTTTTATTAAACTATTGTTGTTGTTGTGGTAGTGGTGGTATATATATACAAACACACACACACACACACACACACACACACACACACACACACCTTGGACTGTGTAAAGTATTTATATGTTTTCTTGGCTAAAATTACTATTGGATAACCAGCTGGTGTTCCCTTCCCTGGAGAAGACTATTTTTTCCACTTTCAGTATTCCTCAGTTGCCTCTAGTTGTTTGTCTATGGCTGAGGTCTTGTGAGGTTTCCTCTTTTCATGTTAGCATGTCTGTTGGTGTTGTCCTTGCTCAGGTCATGTTTAGTTACAATGCTGGTGAGACCTCATGGGTGTCACTTTAGGACACAGAATTTTTTTTTGCTGTTAAAGAAAGAGTTAATATGGTAGAACAAGGGAGAAATACTGAGTATCCATTCTACATTTCTGTCAGAGCCCATCCCTCAATGAGGGTATAAAGTAAGCCAGGTAAGGTAGCTCACACTACCACAGTGTCTTAGTCAGAGTTTCTATTCTTGCACAAAACATCATGACCGAGAAGCAAGTTGGGGAGGGAAGGATTCATTCAGCTTATACTTCTACATTATTGTTCATCACCAAAGGAAGTCAGGACTGGAACTCAAGCAGGTCAGGAAGCAGGAGCTGATGCAGAGGCCATGGAGGGATGGCATTTACTGGCTTGCTTCCCCTGGCTTGCTCAGCTTGCTCTCTTATAGAACCCAAGACTACCAGCCCAAGGATGGCACCACCCACAGTGGACCCTTGATCACTAATTGAGAAAATGTCTTACAGCTGGATCTCATAGAGGCCTTTTCTCAAGGGTGGCTCCTTTCTCTGTGATAACTCCAGTTTGTGTCAAGCTGACACATAAACCAGCCAGTACACACAGAGTGGTATATGTTTCCCAAACGCTTGCTCCCCAGGGTGATGCTATTGAGAGGTAGTTTATGCTTTCTGTGTAGGGCTTAGTGGGAGGTCTTTAGGCTATCAAGAGGCTGAACTAGAGGGGAATTGTCAGAACCTGATTTCCTCCTCTTTCTGTTTCTATACTTTATTCTTGACTCATGACATAAGCAATATTCTGTCATGTTCTGCCATGATGTGCTGCTTTGCCAGGGACTCAGAACAATGTAGCCACTTGACCATGAGTTGGAATCAACAGAAGTTTTTCTTTTCGTAAATAAATTGCCTCAGGTACTTGATTATAGTGATGGGAAGTTGACTGATACATCATACTTTCACTTCTCTGTAACTGAGTTCATAGACCTGCCATTGTGTAGACCATGACCACTAGATAGGGCAGTATTATCAAAGGACTAATGGAAGTAAGCATTGGCTTCTAGTGATGCTCCTCTCTACTTTTTAAAGCTAGGACATTATTTCTCTTGGATTATTTTGGGTCATCTCAACCATATAGTGTTCCTTCAGCATTTTTATATTCATACATTCAGGTCATCAAAGGTCTGAACATCAAAATGATTGTGGTCTGTTGGGGTACGCCAACCGTGGCCTACCCGTGAATACAGTTCCCTGGAAGGCGAACTGGGGCTGAAAGAGACTAGATGGGAGAGAAAAAAAGATGCCAAGATGATTCCCTGTTCAAAGCATCTTAAACTTTACTTAGAATCTTTCTTGGTTATATGAGGGTAGGCCCTACCCCCAGCCAGTCCGTGCAAGCACCTGGATTCAGTTGGCAGATGCCTGGATGCAGCCTGAAGTCCCCAGCACTGTGTATTGTCTCAAGGCTGTTTCAGCAGGAAGCATGATCTGGGCTAGGCACAGCGACAGGTAGCAGGATCCTGGAGAAGCTCAGAGGCAGTTAGCACAACAAAGGAAGCCAGCCTTAGCTGGAAAGCCTCACTATAGGTGGCTTCAAGTGGCCTGCTCTCAGCCTGAAGCAGGCCGGGGGAGGGGAGTACAGTGGTCCTAAAATGTCCGGAATTGGGCCAGGCTTCCTTACATGGGTCTCTGAGAGTGGGGCTTTGAAGAGTATACCTGGCTGCTTGTCCTGTCCTTGCTTTTTGTTCTGATCTGCCACTGCATGAGCAGTTTTGGCCATGTGTGCCCACCAGGGTCTTCCTTGGTGTGGTAAATGGAATTACGTTAAAACCACGAGGCAACTTACCGATCTTCTTCCTTAAGCTGTTTCCATCAGGGTGTACATGAGTTTGGCACTAAACACAACTTCTTCAGCTATGAGGTACAAGCTGGACACATGCTTGTCTACAGTTCAGTAGATGATTCTAGTTTACCCTGGCAACCTCAGATCTAATGGCTACTTATAGTTACATTGTCCATCTTCTTAGAGTTCTGGAACAAGCCAGAAACCACTTTTTAGAAAAAATGATTTACTTAGGAGGTCTATTTTTTTAAATTCTAAGAGACTGTTTGTATTTCTAAGAGTCACTGCATAAAATTCCAATTTATAGAAGACATCTAGACTCAAATGAATGGAATTTAAAAAAGGAGCATTGCCCAGGCAGGTAGCTGTGTATTACATGTCAAATGCCATGCAATATTTCCAGTAAATAGTCTAAAATTGAAACAGCAGCAGTAACTGGAATTAACACCTGATTAAAAATTTTAAAAAGACTGTTATTCACCAGAAAAAAACATCTACTACAAATGCTAAACAGTCAAGTTAAATAGATATGTTATTATTACTTCCTTACGTTTTTTTATTTTGTTATGGGTATAATTTTTTAAAGAGCTCATTATTTTGGAAGACTTTACCCTGTGGGTCAGGAAGCCAGTGTGAGCCAGTTCATGCCATTTTTCTGGTGTTTATTCCATTCAAAAATGCATGAATCTGGGAAATACCACAAAGTTGGTACCAAGATCCTTCAACCCAATGAATACAGAGCTAATACTATCTGGTCCACAGAGGTGCCTCTTACGGAGCTGATAACAGTAGTGTCCAGGACCCTCCCAGATTAACACTGGTATTATTTATATTCCCAATTGTCAAAGTGTCTTCCCCGCCCACAGCCACACCTCTGACAACGGGTCACAGTTCCTACACATTTCAGTAATCTTCTCAAAGTTATGGGGACTCTTTTGAGGTGATTGGTTCTGCAGCTATGAAGTGACTCAAGCCTGAAATTAGTGGAAAGACTGTAACAGGCTAGTGCCAGGCCTTCACTTTTCCCTGTTATATGTATTTCTTGAAAATCAGTTTGGTGCCAATCATATTATATCTAAGCGACTACAGTATATTTAAGTTGCTGTCAAAGGTCCTTCTGAATGTGATAAGCTAGGATCCATATATGAGAAAAAAAACCCAAGTGATTTTTTTGTCTTTCTGAGTTAAATTGTTTAATATAATACTTGCCAGATCTTTCCACATTCCTGCAACTTTTGTTTTATTTCTCAGCTGAATACAATTCTATTGTGTATACACACCATATTTTCATTATCTAGTCACCTATTGATGGACACCTGGGCTGATCCCATCTCCTGGCTAATGTGAATGGTGCTGTACTACCATTACATGATCTAGGTGCAAGCCACCACCCTGCTGGCACCACAGGCACAACCATTATGCTTGCAGCCCTTGGGCAGCGACTGCTGTGCCCTCACTCTCCTACCCCTAGCAAGGCAAGGAGCAGCAGTTGCAGCTCACGGCTGTGGGCTAGGCCTGAGGATCTAGTAGCTATACTGGCCTAGTGGGTGAAATGGTCCCATTGGTGCTTTGAGGCTCCTGGCAGCCTGAGTACTAGCCCCACTTGGCAAGGACATGCTCCTTTGCCTGCCATGCCCCCTGTCCCACTCCTGCAATTGTTGCTGCTTCCACATTCCTAGTTCTGTTTCTCTCTTTAGCACATACCATTTCCTTCCACCACCCTCTTTTTCAATTTCATGAAACTAGTTTTTAAAGGCATCTTTCCATAAGACCTGCCCTTTCTTTGAGTTGTTCCAGAGATAATGCATACTCTACAGGGTCACCCTTGTTGCTGTGTCTACCTGTGAAGCCTCTGTGGGTCGCTTAGGCTTCTGGGAATGGCCCTGTGGCCCTTTGCGTGCTGGTAGCTGCTGGCATCCTGAATGCCAGTGGCCTGTAATTCTTTGTCTAAGGGGCTTATCCTGTGACATTTCTCCTTCTACCTTAGCATGGGTGTTGGGGTCATCCTTGTCTAGGTCTTGTTTAGTCAGCCATTCTGTTGAGTTACCATGGGGGCAGCTTCTCTTTCATTTCTGGGAACACACTCTCACAGCAGTTCTGACTGCGCTTGTTCTTTTCTTCAGTCTAATTCTAGCATTCTCCGTAGAGCTACTCTGGTACATGAACTCTTCTAGTGTTTACAGCATGGGAAGTTTTTCTTTCTCTTTCAATGAAAACTAAGAGTTTTGCTGGGTCCAGTAGTCTGGTTTGGCATCTGTGGTCTTTTAGGACTTGTGCTATATCACTTTAAGCCTTTTTGGTTTCAAAGTTTCTATTTTCTGCTGTTATTCTGATGGGCTTTCCCTTATATATGATTTACATTTATTTCTCTTGCAACTTTCAATAGTCTTTCTTCTGTACATTTAGTGTTTTAACTGTGATGCATCAAGGGTTGTTTCTCTTCCAGTCCTATCTATTTGGTGTTCTGTGTGACTCTTGTATCTAAATGGGCATGCTTCTCTTCATTGGAGTTTTCCTCTATGAATCTGTTGAAGATCCGGTCTATACCACTGACATGAGATTTGCTCTTTGTTCTATCCTATAATAAATACATTTTTATCTTTATATAGTGTCCCAAAGTTTCTTCATACACCTTCATATACTTTATTATTATTATTATTATTATTATTATTATTTGGTTTTTTGAGACTGCTTGAGTGGTCCAATTCTACTACTTTATCCTTAAGTCAAATATTCTATATTATACTTAAAATAATTTTTCTGCTGCTAAAGATTTCTATGGAGTTTTCTAGTCAGGTTATTGACTTTTTTTCATTTCAAACTTTAAGTTTGAGTTATCATTAATACTTTTACCTTTCATGTCTCAAATTCTCTTCATTAGTTCATTCAGCTGTCTGTATTTTCTTGCACTTGAGTCAGGACTTTTATTCTTGCCTGCTTAAAGATCATTCAGTTGCTTGTATCTTCTTCAGAGTTTAATTCTTCAATCATGTTTATCATTGCTATTTTAAAACTGGTGACTTGTGTTGTGAAGTTCATCTAGATAATTTCCATGGGTGAATGTTTCTTTTTTTTTTTACTAGATATTTTCTTTATTTACATTTCAAATTTATCCCCTTTCCTCATTTCCCCTAGAAAATCCACCTATCCTCTGCCCACTCCCCCTGCTCACCAACCCACCCACTCCTGATTCCTGGCCCTGGCATTACCCTATACTAGGGCATAGAACCTTCACAGGATCAAGAGCCTCTCCTCCCATTGATGGCCGACTAGGCCATCCTCTGCTACATATGCAGCTAGAGCTATGAGTCCCACCATGTGTTTTCTTTGGTTGGTGGTTTAGTCCCAGGGAGCTCTAGGGGATACTGGTAAGTTCATATTGTTGTTCTTCCTATGGGGCTGCAAACCCCTTCAATCCTTGGGTACTTTCTCTAGCTCCTTCATTGGGAACCCTGTGCTCCATCCAATGGATGGCTGTCTTAGTCAGGGTTTCTATTTCTGCACAAACTTCATGAACAAGAAGCAAGTTGGGAAGGAAAGGGTTTATTCAGCTTACACTTCCATGTTGTTGTTCATCAAAGGAAGTCAGGATTAGAACACAAGCAGGTCAGGAAGCAGGAGGCCATGGAGGGATGTTACTTACTGGCTTACTTCTCCTGGCTTGCTCAGCTTGCTTTCTTATAGAACCCAAGACTATCAGCCCAGAGATGGTACCACCCACAAGGGGACCTCCCCCCTTGATCACTAATTGAGAAAATACCTCACAGCTGGATCTCATGGAGGCATTTTCCTAAGTGAAGCTCCTTTCTCTGTGATAATTCCAGCCTATGTCAAGTCTACACAGAAAACCAGCCAGTACAATTGCTGTGAGCATCCACTTCTGTATTTGTCAGGCACTGCCAGAGCCTCTCGGGAGACAGCTATATCAGGCTCCTGTCAGCAAGCTCTTGTTGGCATCCACAATAGTGTTTGAGTTTGGTGATTGTATATGGGATGGATCCCCAGGTGGGGTAGTCTTTGGATGGTCATTCCTTCAGTCTCTGATCCACACTTTGTCTCTGTAACTACTTCCATAGGTATTTTGATCACCTTATAAGAAGGATCGAAGTATCCACAGTTTGGTCTTCCTTTTTTGGAGTTTCATGTGTTTTGTGAATTGTATCTTGGGTATTCTAAGTTTCTGGGCTAATATCCACTTATCATTGAGTACACATCATGTGTGTTTTTTTGTGATTGGGTTACCTCACTCGGGATGATATCCTCTAGATCCATCCATTTGCCTAAGAATTTCATGAAGTCATTGTTTTTAAAAGCTGAGTAGTACTCCATTGTGTAAATGTACCACATTTTCTGTATCCATTCCTCTGTTGAGGGACATCTGGGCTCTTTCCAGCTTTTATTACAAATGAGACTGCTATGAATATAGTGGAGCATGTGTCCTTATTACATGTTAGAGCATCTTCTGGGAATATGTTCAGGAGTGGTACTCCTGGGTCCTCAGGTAGTACTATGTCCAGTTTTCTGAGGAACCGCCAAACTGATTTCCAGAGTAGTTGTACCAGCTTGCAATCCTACCAGCAATGGAGGAGTGTTCCT